>JAJIBD010021603.1:0-432957 GCA_021461705.1 Cryptotis parvus
TGGGTACCACCCTTGGACTTTAGGGAAACAAGAATTCAAGGTTCATGGGTCAAAACATGGCCCTTAAAATCTAGGACAGGCAACTAGAACTAGAACAAGAACAATGTACTTGGTGCTCAGCTATCACCTCTTGTTTGTAGATGTATAACTGGGAAACCAAAGGATTGTACAGGTAGATTTGTCTGCCAGGCTGAGTTTTCTTCTCATTTAATCTGCTTGTAAAACCCTCACTTTCTATTTCTACAGCCACTCCATCAGAAATTTTGATGAACTGGAGGACAGAAAGCCTATCTGTATGTAAAAAGCTGAGGTATTTCATAGCGCCTTTTGGATTTTTCCCTGTGACAAGTGGTTGGCATCTGCTAACAACACTTCTTTTCTTGAGCTTTGTAACGTTGCCAGACTGAGAACTGAGCTTTAAAAAAGGAGATGGTGCTTTAACAAATGCCTTTGTTATCGCTGGAATTGATTATTGTACAGTGGTTCGCAGAAAAAACTTGATGTGTATCTTGTCTCAATATTTACCTGCTCCCTCCCAGGAAATATTGTGCGAAGAGAAATTCCCTGCAGTACAACAAATGTCAACTTACCTAAGATAACTGGTGCAGTTCCGCCAATCGACTGTCCTTCTCTTATATGTGGCACTGGGATGATAAGATCCGAGACCCAGGAACAATTTCTTGTTAAGTGCTAGGTGATCTTTTTTAATTTGATGGCTATTTTAAGTATTTCATGCATTTCACGTCTCCCTTCTTTCATTTGAGAAATTTTTATTGAAACCTTCCATGTGCCAAGGCCTTTGCTATCTCTGGAACATATGAATGAATGAAATAAATCCAAGACCAAATGGTCTTGATGGTGATTCTGTCTAATGGAAAAGAAGAAAATTCTATAACCAGTTGGTAGGCCAAAATGCACTCAGGAATTACACCTGGGGGTGCTTTGGAGACCATATGAGATGCCGGGGATCCAACCTAGCTCAGCCTGGTGTGCTATCCTTCCTGTTATTAGAAATAATGGAAGATATCTAAGGCAGTTACTTTTATAAAATTTATATAACTAAAACAGAGTTAGATGGGAATGAGAGGTTATCCAGTCATTTGGAGAAGTAGGAAAATTTCAATAACATCTTTCACTCTCAGTTTCCTCGTATCTAAAATGGAGGCACCAAACCTATACAATAGCTCATAATAAGTGATTGAATAGTCCATGTAAAAGGTGTAATTAAATATTAGGAGTAAGGTGTCAGGGAATGTTAACTAATTCTTATTTATCAAGGAACTAAGAAAAATGAAATTATGAGATGAGTAAACTTTCTGATATTTCTCCCAATCTTGTACACCAGGATCCTTGACAATTAAAAAGGACCCTCTATATTTTTATGAGATATTCTCTGGTGCGTTAACATAGCAAAAAAAGTTTCTTTGAGTTATATATATATATATACTTCTATTTCTGATTCAGAATGATAACTTCTTTGCAGATTAGCCTTATTTATTTTCACATTCTCACACAATGTAGTGCTCAACACAAAATAAACTCTCAATAAATATTTCATAAATGAAAAGAGAGAAGGGAGGAAAACAGTAAAATTGAGGAGAGTGATATGCAGTGGAATTGCACTGAATTGGTCCCTAAGTGCTGCAGAAAATTCAAAGCATAGCTCTTGAATTCAGTCTCTAACATTTACCTTTCAAGGGCTAATCAAAAACGCTTCTCCAGTTACTGAAAGTTTGGAACAGCAGGAGACTAAAAATCTCACTTATTCTGGTGATCTTCCCTCTTGCCTCAGAGAATACTCTCGGGCGATTGCATTTATTCCTTGTGCCTTCCTTGTGGCAAAAATGGACAATAAAATGGTACTTTCTGATCTTAAAATCTAAGGCCCTCAAAATATAAATCCTTGTCTTATTGTAATTTAATTCATTATATATATACACATTATTTACAATAGGGTGTTTTGAGGATACCTAAAGTGTTCCCAAATATAACAATAAATTCAGCTCCTATGTTCTATAGCATAAATTACATGTCTCATCATTTGAACTACACTGTCCTGTTCTGAAGATGGGAAGAGTTGGGCTCATCACAATAAAGGAGCTGACTAGGATAGTAAGTTGGTCAGTGGTACAAGTCGTATTTTGTGCTCTGACAAGTCTTGTGACAACAGGAAATTTATGCTATGGTAACAGTATAGAGGTTTTAAAAATATTAAAATTGGGGCGAAAGCAGAAGGTAAGGCACTTGCTTTGCATTCAGCCAACCTAGGTTCAATCCCTGGCATCCCTTATGGTTCTCTGAGTACCAACAGGAATGATTCCTGAGTGAAGAGCCAGGAATAGCCCCTGAGAATCTGGATGTGTCCCACAGATAACCCCCAAAATTGAAAATAGAGCTACCAGTATAATCCAGTGATTCCACTCCTTAATGTCTATCTCAAGAACACACACACTTTGAATGCAAAGGGGCCTAGTATGGATTTCTTGTACTGCAGAGTCCCCAAAGCCTGGCCAGAAGTGACAAGATAGTAGTAGTTCTCAAAACCACCAGATGTGGCCCACAAACAAAAAGCATCTAAAAACCACTAGTTTGAAAAGATACATGTAAACCTATATTCATTCAGAACTATTTTCAAAATATAAGATTAGGAAACAACCAAAGTATCCAACAACAGATGAGTGGGCAAAAAACTGTTACATCTATAGAGTGGAATATTATTTTAATATAAGGATATATGGGATCCTGAATTTTGCTGCAAATTGATCACTTGATCACTTGATCTCTTGAATTCCGTTATTCATCGATTTGCTCGAGCGGGCACCAGTAACATTTCCATTTGACCCTATCACGTGCCAGTGTAGCCCAATGGCAACTGGTTGATTCAGGAATATGAAGAGCCTCAAACCATTCCTTCAGAGTCTTGACAAGGAAGTCTGACCATCTTGTAGGTGGGCAGCCACGTGATCTTTACATCCCATGGGATCCAGTCGGTAACAGCTCAGTCCAGCGGTCATCTCCAAATCGCATTACATGTCCAGCCCATCTGATTTTTTATGCCTTGGCAAATAAGACAGCATCACTGATTCTAGAATAGCGACGGAGGTCAGAACACCGGATTCCTTCTCTCACTTGAGTGAGGCATGATATTCGAGCATAGCTCTTTGGCTTCCTCTCTGGGAGACCCAAATAGCATTCTCATCCTGCTTTCATAGGGACCAGGTCTCTAAGGCGTGTGTTAATGCAGGGAGAATGGTGGAATCAAAGACATGTGCCCAGAGCCGGAGGTTCTTTGTCCTTTTAGCTATTTCTTTGATGCCTTTGAAGGCATTCCATGCCACTCTCTTCCTCCTGCGCAGCTCAGGTTTTAGGTCGTTCATCATGTTGACTTCTCAACCTAGGTACACATAACTGCTGCATTCAGAGATGTCTGTTCCATTGAGAGTGAATGGGGCCTCTGGAACTAGTTCATTTTTCATAAACAAGTGTACCATTCTGGAAAATTTATGTATTTATTTTATATATAATTAGTTTGATACTGGGTGGGTTTTATGCTCAGGAGGTATAGGGAAAACATGCCATGTTTGGGAAGGAGCATTGCAGTAAAGCATTTGTAAGCATATGTTGTTATCTTCTAAAGTGATGGAAAATTCCAACATTAGGCCAGTGCCAAAGTGCTGAGAGTGTACAAAACCAAGACATTGACCAATGGTTTTGTGTTACCAAAATACAGATCAGATTTGATAAATGGAAATAGGGCTATAAGGAGAGTCACTGAACTCTCTTCTAAGTTCCCTTCTCCCTAGCATAGTCACTCTGGATCTAACTTGGAGCAAAGTTTTCCAATAGGAACTTGTAAGAATTCTACAGCACTTGAGAAGAGAGAGAAGGGCCCCCGCCCCCACGCCCTTTCCTGATGTGGGAACTGACAGATTGAGATTTATCCTTTCCATGGTCTATGAGACCTTCCCCAGTGATGCAGAAGCTGAGGAGAGGCAGGGGAGAGAAGCAAAGGGCCTCTGTGGTGGCTGCAAGGAGTTCTGGCAGCGAGAGTCTATTTATTAGTGTCTCTGCTCCTCCCCTGCTGTTATATTAATATAATGAATTGTTCACAGGTGCATCAAATGAGGTTTAGATGATCACTGGGAGCTTTGTTACCCAAACAGGCCAAATTAGGAGGAACAGATGCATCAGGCAACTACAGTCCCTGAGCAGAAGTACAAAGCTTGAATTAATGAAGGTCGGTGCTCACATTTGGCCTTGATGGCCTTCTCAGCAGTGGGATACAGTCCTATGTTTAACTCTTGCTGGCCAAGAAACAGCCTCTGCGTTGGCATGTGGAAGGTTAGGTTGGATGGGGCAAGTGTCCTAAGGAAATTGACTTGCCCAAAAAAGTAATAATGGAAAGAAGAGAAATGACTTTCATGATTTGGGTCTCGGTGTATGCTTGTGCAGTGTTTCCCCCTATGCACCAAGGCTCTGGAACACAGTGCCAACTGATGGTCAACACCACCCTCTACTTCACTGATCCTTTTGTGTGTCCAGCATGGACTGACCCTCAAAGAAGAAGTTAGCAAAAGACATCTTTTGCTAACTGGCACAGGAGTAATGTCTGCTCAACAGATAATGTTTTAAGAGCTTTCACACCTTTTCTGGGGGATGGATTTTCTTTTATTCCTCTTGCAGACAATTTATAGGTTACTGGTGGCTCTATAAATGTTTTTTTACTCCTTATATGAATCTTGAAAGAGGAACTTGAGGATCCCCCATTAACAGTTTAGAAAAATGAAGGCCAAAAAGATAGAGCCAAATTGTACATGGTAGAGTAAGGATTTTTATCAGAAGCAAATTCCATGGCCTCTGCTACCTTACAAGAAAATAAATTCAGTTTTGTTTTCTTATACTTGAAAAAGAAAAAGAATGCATAAGCATTGCTGCGCTCTGTAGACTTGAGATCTAAGTGTGCTCTTTGGCGTGAAACCTGCTTTGGGTGCTGCAGGCTACGACATCTCTGAATTCCTCTGTGTTCTGATAAAATGAGAGTCATTCTTGATGGCTGATTTCCAAGATTTCTTCTACTTTAAGAACCAACCAATCCCATGGGCTTTCTCTTGGATTCTACTTTCTATAAAAGAACATTAAGGGTGCATGAACTGCATATATTTGTTGGCAGTGCGGGTCAGGTTGGGAGAGGGGGTCGGGGGTGGGACCTGCCAGCACACACCAAAACCTATTTAAAAAACTGTCTGCACATCCCTTCATGCACCATCATTACAATTCTGGAAGCTTTCCCAGGGAAATTCTAAAAAAGGAGGAGAGCTCTGAGTACAAAGTTGTGGCATTTGTCATCCTGACAAATGACCAACACCTCAATGCCCACAATAGGAAAATGGTCATCTAAATCAGAGCATCTGCACATTTCAAGATGGTATACCTGCAAGACTCACAAAGTGCAATAGCTCTTCAAATAAGCACGTGTATTTATGAACTCAAACTTAATGGAAAATAGAGCTTGCAGTTGTATGTAAAACCTACTATAGGTAAATTATTCATCTACCAGCTGATCAAATGGAACACACAAAATATATACCTATAATTTATGAAAGTTAATGAATTATATATGTATGCATATATATACACATATGTTTGTGTATCTATGTGTATATATACATATATAACATCACTGTCTTCTCGTTCATCATCAATTTGCTCGAGCGGGCACCAGTAACATCTCCATATGTCCTGTCTCATGCAAGTAAAACCCAAGGGCACCTGCTTGCTCCAGGAACATAAAGAGTCTCAAACCAATTATAAACCTCATTATTGAGGTCTATAATTGTTACTGGTATTTGGCATATCAAATACGACATGGGTAGCTTGCCAGGCTCTGCCGTGCGGTAGCATACTCTTGTAGTCATCTCTAAATACAGCATTTATTGATGAACCGCTCAGCCACAAGCAGCCTCGCGAGCCAGCCTGTGATAGGCTGGTCTGCTGGGTGGAGTTCTGACGAGGGGGAAGTCCGGATGTGGAAAATGGAGTCCCTCATGGAATGGGGGATCGTCTGGCTTGTTGTGAGGCTTTGCTGGGATGGCGGGCCAGGGCTAGAACCTGCCATCCCTCCCGGGTGCCTCGTGAGCAGCTAGGCACAGGGGAGCCAGTAGCAGCTCTGCCCCATGTCTGTGAGTCTCTGGATCAGCATACCTGGGCCAGATTTAAAAAAAGACTGCTGCGGGGTGGATCTCGATGAGCTGGGCTGTGATAGGCTGTTCTGCTTGGTGGAGTTCTGATGAGGGGGAAGTCCGGATGTGGAAAGTGGAGGCTCTCATGGTGGGGGTCGTCTGGCTTGTTGTGAGGCTCTGCTGGGGTGGTAGGCCAGGGCTAGAACCCGCCATCCCTCACGGGTGCCTTGTGAGTGGCTGGGCACAGGGAGAGCCAGTAGCAGCTCTGCCCCATGTCTGTTAGTCCATATATAACATATATTCATATATATGTTGTATAGCTATAACCAGTAGTCATCAAAGCTTACTCCTGACTGTACTTATGGATCGCTCCTGTGGTGCTGCTGGGGGACCAGAAGTATTGCTAATGATCTAACTCTGACTGGGTCAAGGCATGTATCTTATCTGGTGTATTATCCTTCTGGTCTTAAATATATATATATATATATATATATATATAACTGCATATAGTTATATATAGTTCATATATAGTTCAGTTATATATAGTTATATATATTTATTATATATAATCCACTAACTTTTATAAATTTTAGGCATATATTTTTATGTGTCCATTTTATGTGTTTCCATTGTGTTGGGACCACACTCAGTATGCTTAGGTCTCAGTCCTGGCTCTGTACTGAAGGTTCACTCCCTACCTCGGCTTGGGGGAACCATATAGGGTACTGAGGATTGAACCTAAGTGAGTCATATACAAAGTAAGTGCCTAACTTCTTGTACTATATCTCTCTGGCATCTATTTGTTTAAATTGTACTATTATATTGGGTAAAGATATGTCAAAAATCTTGCATATCTCTGTCTTGTGGTTATAATAGTCATTTAAAATCTGTGCCAGCTCCAGGCACATCTCTTCAACTCTACCATTCTCCCTGCATTAACATATGCCTAAGAGACCTGGGCCCTGCGAAAGCAGGATGAGAATGTTATTCAGGTTTCCCAAAGAGGAAAAGAAAGAGCTATGCTTGGAATATCATGCCTCACTCAAGTGAAAGAAGGAATCCAGAGTTCCAACCTCCGTTGCTGCTCCAGAGTCAGGGACGCTGTCCCATTTGCCAAGGCATCGAAAATCAGATGGGCTGGACATGTAATGCGATTTGGAGGCAACCGCTGGACTAGATCCGTTGCTGACTGGATCCCACGGGATGTCAAAAGATCACGTGGCCGCCCACCTACAAGATGGCCAGACTTCTTCGTCAAGACCCTGAACGAACGGTTTGAGGCTCTTCGTATTCCTGAAGCAACCAAATGCCATTGAGCTACATTGGCACTTGATAGGGTCCAATGGAAATGTTACTGGTGCCTGCTCGAGCAAATCAATAAATAATGGGATGTCAAGTGATTAGGTGATCTAAAATTGTATTAAGAAAGGAGAAAAAATTTAGTTTCCTTCCTCGGAGACTAGTTATTCTGAAAGCTGTTTTCTTCTCTAGTGTTTTTTAATTTAATATTTTATTATATCATCCAGAGACTCACAGACATGGGGCATGGGGCAGAGCTGCTACCAGCTCTCCCTGTGCCCAGCCACTCATGAAGCGCCTGGGAGGGGATAGCAGGTTCTCGCCCTGGCCCGCCACCCCAGCAGAGCCTCGCAACAAGCCAGATGACCCCCCACTCCAGGAGGGCCACCATTTTCCACATCCGACTTCCCGTCGTCCACAACTCCACCCAACAGAAGAACCTATTACAGACCGGCTCACATAGCCATTTGCGGCTGCGCTTTTTTATCAATAAATGCTGTATTTAGCGGTGACTACAAGAGTATGCCACCCACACGGCAAGACTGACAAGCTACCCTGTCGTATTTGATATGCCAAATACCAGTAACAATTATATTAGGTCATTCCTATCAGCAAATCGATGATGAATGGGAAGATAGTGATAGTGATAGTGATATCATCTTGAGATATACAATTGCAAAGGTGTTCATATTTGGGTTACGGTCTTACAGTGTTCTAGCACCCATCCCTCCACCAGTGCCCATTTCCCCCCACCAATGTCCCCGATTCCCTCCCCCTCCCCTAGCCTGCCTCTGTGGCAGGTTTGTTATCTCTTTCCCTTTCTCTCTCTCTTTCTCTCTTCCTTCTCTTACACATTGTGAATTGTAATACATACATTTAGAGGTTATCATGTATATCTTTCTGCCTGTATTTAATGCTCAGTTTTAGGTTGGTATTAGCACTTTAGAAATTATAGACTTCATTCCCATGACCTGATGGAATGGTTTCAGGCTCTTTATGTTCCTGGAGCAAGCAGGTACCCTTGGGCTCTACTTGCATGAGACAGGTCATATGGAGATGTTACTGGTGCCCGCTCGAGCAAATCGGCGATGAACGGGAAGACAGTGATACAGTGATACAGTGATTAGCACTTTCGACAGTTATTAGTACTCTGTTCCCTTCTCTGTCTTACCTAACCTCTATTAAAACAGTGTTTTTTTAATTCCTTTATGGAGGATTTTTTAAATAGAAGATAAGTCCAAGACAGGTTAAAAGGTAGTATGGCAGCAGCAAGTATGGTGCTTGATTTTCATGCAGTTTAAGTTGACCCAGCATCCCATATGGACACCCAAGCCATCAGTAATGATTCCTGGGTACAGAGCCAAGAGTCAGCCCTGAGCACCTCTGGGTGAACCCCTGAGCACCTCCAGGTGAACTCCACTCCCCAAACAGGGGGGAGATAACCCTGAGGCTAATATTCTGGAAATCTCAGATTTTCTGTTGGTTCAGGAAAGACTTAGAATTTGTAGACTTACAACTCAAAATTACTTTTTCTTTAATCCAGAAAATTTAAGTTTGATAATTTTCTCAATAGTCAGAAAGAAAAATGTTTGTTTATAATGAAGTTTATGAAGCAATAATAGCTATAATCATGAAAAAAATTGAAGACTTCAGTGACAAACATTAGAGCATTTATTGAAAAAAACTCATGATAGACTATCAGGAAAATATTTGGAAGTAGAGATAATTGGGAGTATATAGTATTATATAAACCTCTTATGATAGACTTGTATCACTTGTATTACTTGTCTTCCCCTTGTTCATCGATTTACTTGAGCAAGCACCAGTAATGTCTCCATTCATCCCTGTTGTATGCTAGTGTAGCCCTAGGGCATCTACTCGCTACAGGAACATGAAGAGCCTCGAACCATTTGGTCAGGTCGTGGGAATGAGGTTCATCATCTTTACTGTACTTGGCATATTGAATACGACATGGGTAGCTTATCAGGCTCTGCCATGTGAATGACAGACTACCAGAAAAATATTTGGGGTAGAGATAATTGGGAGTATATAGTATTATATAAACTTCGTATGATAGACTACCAGGAAAATATTTGGGGGTAGAGAGATAGCTCAGAGTTAAGTCTTAACTATGGCCTACTCCAGTTTGAACCCTGGCATCACACACTCAGGCAAACATTGTCAGGTGCATCCCTGGAAGCCCCTGGTAACTGAGTACCATGGGGTGACCCAGATAATCCTGAGAACTCCAGGGCCTGAGCAGCACTGCATCCACAGGTGCTTGCATTAAGTCACTGACCTACTTGGCCAAGAATCACTTGGAGGGTCCCCTAGGCCTCCCAAGCTGTACTATATAAATATGTGTACATAAATACATACATATTTATTTTTCAAAGATAGTTAAGAAATTATCAATTGCTTGTGATACATTGTTAATTGAAAAGGACATGTATGTAAAAGCAAATATTATATACTTTTAATGTGTAAATATTGTCTATATCTAGGAATACATATTCCTAGATATGTTATCTATGAATATGTGTTCATATATGCATATGTATTAATATGTGTGTATATGAAGCATCTTTGAGGAAGGACACAAATAGCAAAATAAAACTATTTTGGGATGAAACAATGATACAGCAGGTAAGGCACTTGCCTAACATGGAGCCAAGCAGGTTCTTTCCCCAAATCCCACACAGTCCCCAGATTACCACCAGGAAAGCCCATGAGAACCTAGAGCCAGGAGTAAGCCCTGAGAACTTCTGATGTCGCTCAAAAACCAAAGAAAGAAAAAAGACAAAACAATTTATTAATGAAGGATAGTGAATCACTTTTTGTGTGTCAAGCCCAGTGACTCAGGGGTTTCTCCTGGCTCTTCACTCAGGAATTACTCCTGGTGGTACTCAGGGGACCATGTGGGGTTCCAGGGATCAAACCCGAGTTGGCGGCATGCAAGGTAAATGCTCCAGCTGCTGTGCTATGCTCAGTCCTCAGTGAATCACTGTTTTTTCAGAGTTCAAATACAGAAAGTTGGGGCTGGAGCGATAGCCCAGCAGGTAAGGCATTTGCCTTGCACACGGCCGGCCCATGCCGGCCTGGGTTCGATCCCGGCATCCCATATGGTCCCCGAGCACCGCCAGGAGTAATTCCTGAGTGCAGAGCCAGGAGAAACCCCTGAGCATAGCTGGGTGTGGCCCAAAAAAAAGCAAAAAAAAAAAAAAAAAAACAAATACAGAAAGTTGTCCTAGTTTACAGGCTCAAATTAGTTATCTTTTTCCCCCTGGTTTTTCTTAGCAAGATTTCCCCCAATTAGTATATTTTACTCTTGCTTCTGTTTCAGTTGTTCTCATTTGTCCTTCTGACCACCTTCCATCTCTTTCTATATCTTTAAAATTGTACTCCATAGCTATCTACCTACCTATATATATATGTATATACACATATATGTACATAAAATATGTCTACATATGTATGTTATCTCCATTGTAATGATTTTGATCCATTTTTATTCCTTATTTCACTCTGGTAATTTTTCAAACCTGTTCTTCCATCAGTTTCCCTTTCTCTTAATGTCTATATTGCTCTTGACTACTTCCAAAACAGACTATTCTTTTGTTGTTGCATTTGTACCTTAGCTTTCTTTCTTCACGTGGATTTGGCTAGCTTTGGTTTCATGGAGACCAGGCCATTTCATAGTTTTGAGGACTTGAGGATGCCAAATAGAATTACAAATAGTTTCTTCCTGTAATAGATCATTTTCAGAAGTGTTTGGAAGTAGAATTATTTTCCCCTTATTCTTTAACATGCTTTCTTTTAAATTTTGGCTGCACCAGGCAATGCTCAGGGCTTACTCCTGGCTCTGCCTTCAAGGATCACCTCTGGTGGTACCCTTGGGCCCCTATGGGATGCTGAGGATTGAATCGGGATAGCTGCATGCAACGCAAGCTTCCTACCTCCTATACAGTCTCTCCAGCCACTAACACACTTTCTTTAAAGTTCCCATGTTGATATTTTCATTTGCTCATCCTTAAATACAAGTGATCTACTCAGATCAAGGATTTGCCAAAAAATATACTGTGAATTGCCCTTGACCCTGGTTTCTGCCCAGTGACAGATTGGTCAAATTCCTTTAGCAGGCCTACAGCTGGATGGCAGATTGATGACCAGAGACTGGTATAGTTCTCGCTCTCCCCAACATTTGTTTACTGCTGAACAGACAGGCCTTTTGCTCTTTGCTTTCTCCCCAGGTTTCCTGACACTCTGATCAGATGGAGTGTCTGCGAACAGCAGTATCCAGGATTCACTACTTGCTTCAGACTCCATCATTCCTCCCTTTATCATCTCTGGCAACTTTACAGCCTGACTGGTGGAAGTCATACCTCCTCAGTTTCATTGTACCACCATTAACACTTTGCCTTCCTTCCTGATTCCAGTTTGCTTGATCTATCTTTTTTACTTCTGGGAATTGTGGTTTAGGGTGGTGATAAAAAGAGAATTCTGACACAGAAAGTTAGGAAAGGCACTAGGATGTTACCTGTCTCTTTCAAAAATAGAACCCGCTTTAGAAAGGGCTGTTTCCCCAGTTATCCAATGGAAGCAGATCTAACATATTGGAATCAGAGTGGCAGAGCAGAAAAGGACAGAAGACACAGTCATCAGGTCCAGATGGTATGGGATGCTTGGAATATTGATTGTGTTTTCACCTGCTTAATACATATAGTTAATGAGCAGCTATTGAAATGTGTCATTGTCTTGACTCTGGTTATTGGTGTATATATATTTTATTTGGATTTTTTTCTCTATTGGAAAAAAAATGAAAGCTCATTTAAACCCAAGACCTTTGGTGATTAAAATCACGTAATAGCTTTGTCTTTACTGTTGTGTATAAATGTCAATAGTTAAGTTGTTTTTATCTCGATTTTACTCTATGATTTGAATTCTAGTACAGACTCCACTCCTCGTGATCCAATATCTCAAAGTCACTAACATTTGTAATCTCTCTAATTATGACTCATTTGAAGTCTATGTCTGCCTTGCACTCTGCTAATAGTGAGAGATATATTTTTCAGTAATTTAAAGCCATTTATTTATAACAAACTGAGTAACCACTGGCAGATTTGACTGCTGTATATGAGAAATTGTTGAAAAAAAACTAAATGTTTAGCTTGGAAAAGAGAAAAGCACTTGAGAGCAGCTCTTTCAGCACTTGAAATGTTGCCATGCATAAGGGAATCTGCTTGCTCTGTATAATTCTAGGGACCAGAACTAGTGACAAATAGCTGGATGTTATGGGAACACAAGTTCTAATATTAGTTTATAAATTCTCAAGGAATTCTAGTGATTTTTGTTCCTTGCATATGTAGCATCAAACACAATGCTTTAGACACAAGAGATACTTGTCACTTGTCACTTATCTTTCATTGTTCATTGATTTGCTTGAGCGGGCACCAGCAATGTCTCTATTCGTGGGTATGGGGTCCATTATTGTTACTGTTTTTGGCATATCGAATACACCACAAGTAGCTTGCCAGGCTCTGCCGTGGCTCTGGGTTCATCCCAGGGGCCCAGTGGACCCAGTATTTTTCTATGTCAGACCATCAACCATCCAGGGCCCACAGGGCAGAGCCCTGGGTGAAGACAAGCCTGTCTCCTGTCTGCCATCTGCCTACACAGCCAGGCACTGCAGCCACACCTGCAACACCTCAAGGGACAGCCTAATAGATTCTTAATAAAGGTATATTAATTAAACACTGCTACTTAATAACTTAAAGAGAAGAAGAGATCCTGTAGTAACAAATTCAGGAAGAAATTGTCCACCATTTGGTAGTGACACATTATAGAGGATTTCTGACTGGACCAAAAAAGAAGTACTAAACTGGTCCATGAGAAATAGTACAGAGGCAGAGTGATTGCCTTGCATATGGCTGACCCAAGTTCTATTCCTGGCACCCCATGTAGTCCCTGAGATTTTCCAGAGTGTTCCCTGATGCTAGGTGTATACCCTGAACACTGAGGGTGTGACCCAAGAAACAGCAGCCACAACCAGAACCACACCAAGAAGGTACTGAATAAACCTAAGGTTTCTTCTAACTCTAAGTTTTGTGACACTGAACCCCAAGTACAGATGAAAATAGAGGGTCTTTGCTGTTAATTCCACATTGAATATTCTTGTAAATAATGTACTGTAGGTAAGCTAAGTTAAGGTCTTGCTTTGTAGATACAACATGGTTATTTAATCATTTTACTGTGCCGGAGGTCATGTTGATCTTCACTCTATTGCTCCCATGACCAATACTTTCTGAATTTCTTTTCTTTCATATTTTTTACCCCTAATTTAGCCTGTTCCTATAGTATGGTCTGAGAGAACTTTCTTAAACCTACTCTAATGTACCATTTCTCTCTGAAACTCTTCCCTAGGGACTATGTAAAAAGAATCAGCACAGGTAAGGAACATGAGACAAGAATGCAGAAAAAGTTTAGATACTTGATACTATTCATTCCCAGCTATGGAGCTTAACTAGAAGTCACTTCATTGCTTTTCAGTTAACTTGGGATGACGAATATTCCTTTCTGGTTTAAGAATCCATTTGAGAATGAAATTATACACATATATAAAGCATATCATCGGATCTATACATATTTACAACAGTTTATTATACACAAGGTTAAAGGTGGCTGCTGCCCAAACTGAGCCTTCCTTCCTCTCCAGTGCCATCAGCACTCCTCACTGGGAGTCACTCAGTGTGAGATGCCATGTCTACCAACCAAGCCATAAATTTAATAGATTTCCCCTCTACCTGAAATCTGTTGCTTGAGCTCATGTCCACTTTCTTCTTTCAAGATCCATAACTATGCCTCCTCCTCCCCTAATTATCCTTCCTCCATTAGAAATTGTTCCCTCCCTTATATCATTTGTAGCATAGTACCAATAGAATTTGATAATCCCTCTTCTACCAGATAAATCTCATTTTGCAGATAGAGATTTTTTTGAAATCTATTTTAGAACCCTCAGTATTTGGCATAATCCCTTGTGTATGATAGGTATATGGTAATGTTTATTAACTTGGTTAAAGAATAGAGTGTCATAGTCTGGGGAAATGACCATTTCTCCCATGTTAATGGTAATATATAATCTTCAATAAATTATCACCATGGATTATGGACGTTACCTCATAATAATATTCCTAAGACTTTTCGAAATTAGTTCTGTGACTATGAAATGTGATTGGAAAGAGCCAAACTCTAGCAGTCAGCTGAAGTTCATAAGAACAGCTGCCAATGCTGGCATGATATCCTGATCCACAAGATCCTTATCCAAGATTGGCAATGGTAAGGTAGAAGTAGCTGGTTTGTTCTCATTTAGTTTCAGGCTTCTGAGAAACTAGGTAGAGAGGAGGACTAGTGTGAGATTCTCTCCTGTGGGACCAGTGGGAAGAGCTGCTTTGATTATTTGATCATTAATAGCATTAAAAAGATGACTTTATTCTAATACTCCCATTTCCTGAACTATTCAGCAACACTACTTTTATTTCTTTGGTGTGCTTTCCTTCTTTATGTATTTGAAGGAATAAAGAAGTTGTGTAAGCAGCTATAACTTTTTATGAGATAAACTGAGAATACATACAATACCACATAATGTACTTACATCTTAGATTGTAATTAATGCAAATTATGCAGGATTCATATACAATGTGATTATACTACTTCAACACATAATTTATAGTTGAATTAACAAAGAAGCTGATTAAATGAGAAAATTGATTTCTGTCATTATACTTTTTTTGGGTTATGTTTTCAGTAAGAACATGTATGAGGCCTCAAGTAAATTAGATGATAATGTCAAGCTATTTGGCCAATGTTTTTATTTCACGGATCAGCAAAACTCCAGAGAGACTATATTTTCTGATAAGAAATTCTAGAACAAGTTTCTATGAAACAACATGAGATTACTACTGCTTCAAAATATGAAGATAGAGATGATTCACCTGCTAAACTGAGTAGATTTCTTTTAACGGCTTATATAAGCTATCCCCTTGAGTCTTATTCAAACGTATTTCAGTAGATATTCTGAAATGTAGAGGCAGAAATTGAATAGATGGTCACATCTTTTCCTTGCTTATAATTCAAGTGATGGAACTGAATATAAACTTAGGAATAAAATGTAATTGGGACTCTTGCTCATTTATTAAGAGAACAACCTTGTAAGCAGATGATAGATATTCACAGACATAACTTTCATTTCTTAGACAATACAAATCTTGATGGCCTGTGTCTGAAATTTTTTGTTGTTCTTTTTTTGAAAAATCTAATTCCTTTCCATATCATTAATGCCCCAATTCTATCAATTTACTTTATTTCTGTAAAACAAGTATCCTTTCTCCCCTCCCTTCTATGTTTATAGAGTACCTGTTGGGGAAGACATTTGAAAGTATAATGCTGCATTGGAGAGATAAGGTCTGATTTAAAGCCACAATATTCTCCTTATCATGCCCAAAACTGACTCTACTTTGTATTTTCTTCATCAGTTCAACTTAATATTCACAATTGCTCCAGGTAGATCCAGGGACACTGGACTCCTAAGAGCCTGAGAGCTGAAACAGAACTGGCAAGAACAAGTAGCTCTGTCAATGTGACCTTTCTAGCCTTTACAGTTGTTAGAAGTCTATAAATGCAAGTGGAGAAGGGTAGTGTTGTCTTGAAAACCCAGTTTTAACATTTACAAGCTGAGTGACTTTGTACTTAAATCGTTACTGAACTCATCTCCTCTTCAGTTTCCTCATCTGCAGAAAAAGGTGTGAGTGCCCATGTCACAGAGCTGTTGAGAACATTCTTAAAAATTATTAATTAGTTCAGCCCATCATCAAGACCCAGGAAATGCTTAATCTTGATCCTCCTTTTCTTTTCTGTTTCATGAAAGTGACAGTATCTTTCCAAATCAGAGAAATACACCTCCTTGGGTTTCTTCTATTAATGGTAACTGCTTGCCCTGGTTCCTGGGCTGTCAACTAGACATTGTGGCAGGGAGTAATTGAATAAAGGCTTTAGTGCAATGGCATTTCAAAAACAAACACTTGGAAAACTCTGGTTTGAAATGTTTCTCACATTATCTTGGCTGCACAAAAATTTCCTGGCATTTGATAGTCGGGTTCAATTACACATTTCAAGTCCTTACAACCATGAGACTAATGTGGGAAGGACGAGGTTGACAATGATGCTGTGCAATTGTAAACTCAATGGAATATTTATATCCTTGGAGTAATCATGATATATTAAGAATAGCTTTGAATTTGGAGCCAGACAAATCAAAGTTTGCAAATGTCATTATCTTTATTATTTTACTCATGTACATGATTTACTGTCCTGTTAATAATATAATTTCGAGCTTGCATTGTTCTAACTCCAAACCCACCATGTTTCCCAAAGTCCCCGCCCACTCCCACCTCATCTCCTTAGCAAACTCGTTTTTTTGTTTTTTTAGACCATACCCAGCAGTGTTCAGGACTGACTTCTGGCTCTGCCCTTAGGCATCACTCCTAACAGGGTTCTAGAGACCTTATGGAGGGCCAGCGATCAAACCAGGGCCAGCTGAATGCAAGGGAAACACCCTGCCTGCTGTACTCTCTCTTTGACTCTTGATATTTTTAATTTAACTATTATAGTGTCCAAGACTCTTGACTCATGTTGCCTTCCATCCTCCACATCAATTCTCTCCCACTTCCCCAGTCTTGGCATTCTCAGTATTATAATTCAGGGTCAAGAGTGTGCCATTATTTGACACCTCCAATTCCTTTGCTTATTTCCCTACATACTACAGATCAATCAGCTTAAGTGGAATAGTGTGTACACATTCATTCACAAAATTTATTCTCCTTAAGTGGCACTACACTACTACACTGTTGTTAATGAATAAGTACAGTTTCATTAATGTACAGTAATAGTGTGAAAAAGTAACTAGGCTTGCTCTTCAGGCCCATGGTCTCCCTTGAACACCTATCTCCTTTACTTGCCTCTATGTATCTTGGCTTGCTTTCCAATCTGGAGAAGTCTGTGATCTCTCTTGAATACATTTTCGTCTTTATCTCTTCCCTCACATCTTTATAAAAAAATTTCCTTTGATAAAAACTATCTTGCTTAGATAAAAAAATAAACAGTAATCAGTGAATGACTGCATTTTTAGAAGTAATATCATCCTTCTCTCAACCCAGTATCAGGGGCTTTAGCCATCCTGGATCAGCAGTTGTAAAAATGAACATTTAGCCAAGTCAAGATCCTCCAGCATTCTCTGAAATGTTCTACCAGGAAAGTTTTTTCTTTTACTTCTGAGTCCAGGGTCAGGGATACAGACTCTAGGGCCAGAGTGAGTTTAAGTTTGAGTTCTGCCACATATTCACAGTGTGTCTAGGACTAATTAATTGAAGTCTCTGTGTCAAAATGTTATCATCTACAAAGTGCAAATAAATAATAATAGTGAGCCACTTTATACTGGCGTGGCAGTAATCAAATGAACGAGGACATTTCCAACATTTTGAATGGTTCTGATTGCATATTATGAGTCATCCATCCGTAGTGTCATGATAGAAATAGAAGAGTCACAGGATCTGAAAACGTTATGCAGATTCAAGTTTAGAATCTTTGCTGGGTTTATAAATGTTCTGAATCTCTGGTTTCTCATTTGAAAATTATAGATAATAGTTGTTATTCCACCCTGAGAATTGTGCTCTAGTAAATAGCTTGTTGTGGGCTATGGTATTTAGCCATGAAGGAATGCTATTGTCTGCTGGTTCGGATATGAGATCAAAACAGAAATCTACAAGATCAACTTCAAGTAAAAGGATTCTCTCATTTATCAATATGAACAATGCTAACATGACACGACACTTTATAATCCAAAAAGAGGCATGTGAGTCAAAGAAAGGCAATCAAGTGTTGTGAAGATAAGTTTCCATTGTGCCGGTGTAAAGACTAATTACAACAGGTATGGGAGACTTAGTTTGGAAACTCATGGCCCCTACCTGGTTTCAGTCCTGGCACTCTGATCATAAGGAAGAAATGGTGGGTTCATACAGTTTTCTCTTCTTACCAGCTGGATGACTTATGATGAGTCATTGCGTCTCTCCCGGTTTCAGATTTCTTATCTTAAAAACAGACAACCTGCAGATAACTTGGCTATGCTAGAGCAAAATGCCCCCCATCATTCTGATTTAACCGTTATCACCCACAGGCCATTCTATTTCTCATCCTAAGTTTTCAAAAGGAAATTTAGGCGTATTCCTTCATCTCCAGTGAGGTTTGTTATCATGAGTCAGTATTCTCAAGCCGGCTCACTTCTAAGACAGGACAAAGATGTATTTTATGACTCTAAGTCTCAGGGTCAAATATTAGCTTAGGTTGATTTATCCAAGGTAAATGCCACCTCACGAAGCCCATCAGCAGCCAGCCAGTTTCTCTTCAGATGATGGCATCGAAGAATGGGCCATCTTTCAAACTTCTGCAGGCGGCTCTGGGGGTCACATGCAGTAATGAATAGGAAGAGATGGTTTTGTAAGCTACAAAGTATTTGATACATATAAAATGGGGCCTGGTTGTAAAGGAAGGGCTCTGCTGGTTGGAGCTTCAGCCTCAGGATGCTAAGTGGCATGAATTTCCTAGTCTGATAGTTATGCAAGTAGAAGGAGAGCTTAGGAGAAGCTGCAGCTACCTCTTCCCTCCAGTTTTTTTCCAGGGGGGGGGGAAGGAAAGACAGAGAGACCCCCTCATTTTTAATATCAAATCCTCCCTGCTGATTCTGTGAAGGTTCGGGAACAGCAGGTAACAATGTGTAAGTGACTTTGAATTAAGACTGAACTCTCTGTGTCCTTCGCGTCTCCCTCAAATGTGGAATGATTTTCTAAGAATTTAATTATCTAAGAACACAGCATCAAAGCTGTTAGACCCTTGTTAGTGTTAATTCAAACTTAATGTGCATGAGATTTAGAGATCTGGGATACTAGGAAGATGATTTCAATTTAAATAGCCCTCTTTGTCCTACACCTCACAAAACATCTTTTAACATAGTGGTTTTTTAATAGAATACTCTAACCCAGTTCTTTCCCACTAAAAAAAAAATCCTCACTGTGGTGAAGTCCAGTGCTCTACAAATCAGCAGGATGTGGTGAAAAGAACAAACATAGGCTTTGGTGTCTTAGAAACCTAAGTTCAAATCTTAGAGGTCCACCTCTTTTCCATGTATCTGTGCAAAAGCTTAACTTCTTTGAACCTCAGTAAATTAACCTCTCAGCAAGGACTTGAAACTGACAAGAGGGCAGAGAGAGAGAGAGAGAGAGAGAGAGAGAGAGAGCACGCAATATGGAATGAATGCAAAGGCTTGCCTGGTAGCTGGTGGTCCCAGTGGAGTCTGGGGTTCTAGAACTCATTCACCAATCCATTTTAAGGCAAGAAGAAGGCATGGAATTAATTCTGATGTGAAGGACTTAGCAAGCCCAATGCATTGCAATTAAATTTAAATTATGGCTAATGAAAAACAAGAAACAGTCCTTCACAGGAGAACTTAACTGTTTAAAAGAACATGTGGTATTTTAAGTGAAAGATGGATCCTGTGCTAACTGCAGATGACTGAATCGCAGAAACAGCCCATTGTACTGCAGAACATTTGTTCTGAAAGTAGAAAAGTGCTCTGTGATACAGTCATTCCTTTGAAAAGCATAAAGGAATCAATCATCTGTTTATTGGAACCAGAAAGCATGTATTTGAAGGAGATGAACTGCTTGAACAAATTTAGGTTAAAACTTTGTGATTGGACCAACAAGAAATTTCGATGTGTCTTTGATGATTCTTAGGGCATTTCCCCAGCTTACGTATGCTTCCTTCCAATTTCAGAGCCACTTAGAGGTCCCCCTGCACCAGAGATGAGCACCTGCCTTACTAACAGTTTTTATTTCAACAGTTCATTATCAATAACCACCTTCATATTAAATATATAAGGCTAGTATGCAAGGTGATATACCTTTTCATAATCATGAATTTAAATTCTTCAAAAAGCCAGAGACTATTTTCAGAACCACATGGTAAAGTGTTAGAATCCAACAGAATGAAGAAATTCTGGTGGCAAACAATAGTTTTCCAGGGGCTGGAAAAATAGACACTCAGACACTAGCCTTTAACACATCCAATTTGAGCTCAACCCCATCACCACATATAATGCCCTCAGTACTACCAGGAGTGATCCCTGGGCACAGAAGAAGGAGTAAGCACTGAGCAACACTGGGTATAGCCCCCAATAAACAACAAAATGGATGTTTTTCAGTATATATACTACAAAGGACCTTCTACTCCCTAGATTGGTTCACAAACATTTCTGTTCTTATAATATAAATTTCCCATTGGTTGCTCTAATTTGTAACTTAGTGTATTTACTTCTTGCAATCCTCCTCATCAAAACTGTGTCCATAAAGTGATATTCAGTGTTAATCATTTATAATACTTGGTAATTTAATCAATATGCTCTTCTACATTTCAGCCAAAATCCTCCAGTTTTTTACTAGCAAGATTTGTATCCTATTAAAAGACTTTCAGGCACATAAAGAGGTATAGCATTTTAAGATTAGGGACCTTACGTGAAACAAAAACCTGGGATATATCTGTGATTCAAATATAAGAAAGGTTATTTACCATGATACTACAAGTTTCCTAAAAAAAATAGGAGTTGATTATAATTGTCTTGTTGCCAGTTATATCCCCAGAGACTTACATAAAGTATGACACATATTTATTTCTCCCAAATAGGAGTCACTTGATCACTTGAATCCGTTATTCATCGATTTGCTTGAGCAGGTGCCAGTAACATTTCCATTGGACCCTATCACGTTCCAATGTAGCCCAATGGCATCTGGTTGATTCCTATTCCCAAATAGGAGTAGAGTTAAAAAATATTACAGATTTTAGTCATGTCAACTAGGTTTCATTGTAAGCTGCATTTCAAGCAAAGCATAACACTTAACTGATGAGCCACAAATCATCAGTTAATCCAATCTCTGCCTGGGAGATCCTTATGGAATCAGGACCAAGAGAGACTAAAAAGGTAAAGAAGGAAGTAGGAGTCTAGCAATGGGGAGATTTACAGGAATGCAGCTTGAGGTCTTTGGTACTTAGTATTTACTGTAATGGTTGCTTGTTTTACACTCACAAGCAAGCAGACTGTTGACTTGGGTTTCATGTTCTATGATAGTTGTTATATCTATACATTTCTTATTTGAACTGTGAGACTGCTACATTGATTCTCATTATAGCATGGTGGCAGTGCATGGTCTCATTATAGCATGGTGGCTCTCCCTGTGCCCAGCCACTCAGAGGTGCCTGGGAGGGATGGCAAGTTCTAGCCCTGGCCCACCACCCCAGCAGAGCCTCACAACAAGCCAGACAACCCCCGACTCCATGACGGCCTCCATTTTCCACATCTGGACTTACCTCTGGTCAGAACTCCACCCTGCAGACCAGCCTATCACAGCCCGGCCTGCTCAGCCCCACGCAGCCGCGGTTCATCAATAAATGCTGGATTTTGAGATGACTACAGAGTATGCTACCCGCATGGCAGAGCCTGGCAAGCTACCCATGTCATATTTGATATGCCAGATACCAGTAACAATTATAGACCTCATTCCCATGACCTGATGGAATGGTTTGAGGCTCTTTATGTTCCTGGAGCAAGCAGGTGTCCTTGGGCTCTACTTGCATGAGACAGGTCATATGGAGATGTTACTGGTGCCCGCTCGAGCAAATCAATGATGAACGGGAAGACAGATAGCATAGTGGTAGGGGAGAGAGATGACCCTCTTCTCCAACACTCAGCAATAGCTTATGAACCCCAGATATCAAGCTGAATTGATATTGCTCATCAGAATTTAGGAAAAGAGAGATATGGAGGAGGGAGGGAGGAATGAAGGATGGAAAGTTGGTTTCTGTATAGAAAAATTAGCTTTAAGTTCACAATTGGAAAATGAGGACTTAAATGACATTTGAAGCATAAACTAAAGCATAAGCTTAGAACTGAAGACAGCAATAGCATAAAGCCTATTTTTAAACAGAGTTCTCAACGTTGTTTGTGAATATAAGGTTGACTTGACAGCATGTAGAAATAGGACATATTAAATTGCATGCTGTGTTGACTTTTATTTTATGTTTATAAGACCTCAAAATGTAAGAAAATACCTTGCTTCTTGAAATCAAGATGTCTTAGCAAAAGTGTGTTTTTTGTTATATCTAATAGATGCTTAGCAAATATTTAGAATAGAATGAATAAAATCCGCCAAGGAAACAAATTCAGTGATTAGTTTCTCAACAAAATAATACAACACTCAAGTACTATTTGTTACATATTTGATTATTTTGACTCCGACTCTCCATGTTGCTGGAAAGGGTGCTTTCATGACTAGATTATTGTTAATAGAAGAGAGTAGCTGTTCATATCATGACTTTTTATTTGCATATTTTTCATAACAAAACATTAAAACCAATACCTGAATTCAAGGTATATTTCATAACTGACTGCAGAAAAAGTATGACAACACCGGAGAATTTAACATGCTTTACATATACTCTCATGTGTACATGAGGTCATGGCTGGAACATGTCAGATGTGATTTATACAAATATTAAGCAATTTAAGATTAGACAAGTTTGCCAGTTATGTGATACTATTTCATGGACTTCCACTGGGATACCTAAGGGAGACTGTCCACATATCTTCAGAATA
This sequence comes from Cryptotis parvus, assembly GCA_021461705.1. Classification (NCBI taxonomy): domain Eukaryota; kingdom Metazoa; phylum Chordata; class Mammalia; order Eulipotyphla; family Soricidae; genus Cryptotis; species Cryptotis parvus. The sequence continues at coordinate 23,230 of JAJIBD010021603.1, forward strand.
TTTTTACAGCAGTAATTGTGAAAACTAAAGGAAGTTTTTGCTATTTTTTTTTTTGTTTTCTTATTTTGGGTCACCCTGGAGTTGCTCAGGGGTTACTTCTGGATCTGCACTGAGGAATTACTCCTGGTGGTGCTCAGAGGACTACATTGGATGCTGAGGATTGAACCCAGGTCAGCTGTATGCAAGGCAAACACCCTAACCGTGTACTATTGCTCCAGCCCCCTTGGTGTATTTTATTTTTTTTTCTTTTCTGGGTCACATCCACCAATGCTCAGGGGTTTCTCCTGGCTCTGAACTCAGGAATCACTCCTGGCAGTGCTCGGGGACCATATGGGATGCCGGGGATCGAACCCAGGCCGGCATGGGCCGGCCACGTGTAAGGCAAACACCCTACCCGCTGGACTATCGCCTCCACCACCCCCTTGGTATATTTTTTAAGGCTGCGTTATAATAACACTTTTTTTTTCATTTCTATTGCCTGACTTGTGGCCTATTTCTCAAAGTGGGTATTGAGGAAGGAAGTTGAGTTACACATTGATTTTTCCTCAATAGTTGATTCATTCCTGGGGTGGAGAACAAGCTTCTGAAAATACAGATCAGATCTTATCACTCCTGTGCTTCAGGAGTCAGTGCTTCCTCTTATGTGCACAATCTCAGGAAGCTCTGCATACTAGTCCTTCCAGAGTGTGTGCGGAGAAGTGAATCTGGATAAGAGGGAGGCTACAGAGCTGGGGGTGCTCATTCCCATGACCTGAAGGAATGGTCTGAGTCTCTTTGTATCCAGGAGCAAGCAGATGCCTTTGGGCTACACTAGCACATGACAGGATGTATGAAGATGTTACTGGTGCCCGCTTGAGCAAATCGATGAACAATGGGAAGACAAGTGATACAAGTGACCAGCCAAATGCAAAAGTGAGAATAGATCAATGTACAATAGCTTGATCTCATCTGGACAATAGCTGAAGTGTTGCCCAAAGAGAAATAAGTCTTCACACAAATTTGTCTCTTTGGAACTTCTTTGAGGATTTAAACTGTGTGACAGGTGTTAGTGAAAAGAAATTAACTGGAGATATCTCTGAATGGGGAAGAATCTGTGTGTGTGTGTGTGTGTGTGTGTGTGTGTGTGTGTGTGTGTGTGTGTGGCTAAGAGCTGGGATGACCTTCATTCTGAATGATTTACTAAGTGAATCATTTCCTTTTCTGAAAACTTACTGATCATTCTCCTTCCCTGCACACGTCTCTTGGAGAAGATGGGGAGCATTTGAGGACTTTAGCAGTGACCTCAGCATAGTACTTAAGATGGGATTTTTGTAGGCTGCCTTTATACTGGTTTTTTTCATTATTTTGTGTTTCTTAGCACAATGTTTCATTTCTATCATCGGTACATAGTATATTTCATCATTCACATAGAAGCAGCTTGAAATCATTTTGCATAAATGACCACACAAAGAATAAAATATGAATGTTTTAAGTTAAACCTGACAAAGAAATAGATTTCTAGGAATTTAAGACACCAGTAACAGTAATATAAGAATATAGTGGGAAAACCTATAGAGATGTAGAAAAATAACAACAATCTGTAGCTAGGAACTTTATTTAATGGCTTTTTAGATTCCTCCAACACAACTGGATTCTCCAAATTTAGTTACATAAAATAACTACATTTGGATTATACAGCAGAGCCTCGTAACAAGCCAGAGGACACCCCCCCCACACTCCTTGAGGGCTGTCATTTTCCACATCCGTACCTCCCTCTCGTCAGAATCCACTCAGCAGACGAGCCTATCTCAGCACGGCTCGTGTGGACACTTGTGGCCATGCGATTCATCAATAAATGCTGTATTTAGAGGTGACTGCAAGAGTATGCCACCTGCACGGCAAGCCTGATAAGCTACCTGTGTCGTATTTGATATGCCAAATACCAGTAACAATTATATTAGGTCATTCCCATGACTTAATATAATGGTTTGAGGCTCTTTATGTTCCTGGAGCAAGCACATGCCCTTGGGCTCTACTAGCATGAGACAGGACATATGGAGATGTTACTGGTGCCCGCTCTAGCAAATCGATGATGAAGGAGAAGATAGTGATAGTGATAGTGAACACCAAAAAAGTAATATGCCAAACTCTAGTAATTATCATGAAGCTTCTTTCATTTTTTACTTAGAAATAGCATTTTCATTTCTTAATGCTTTCATTTCCATTAATTTTTGAATATTAGAGACAAACCAGAGTTGGATGCAAAAAAGGCATGAGTTTGAATCCATGTTATCTCTCTGGACCACTCTCACTTTTTGGTAGAGCCCATATTATTATTATTATTACTAATAATAATAATAATAACCCTAACCCTAACCCTTAATAATAATAATACCCACACAGCAGAGCCCGGCAAGCTACCCGTGTCATATTTGATATGCCAAATACCAGTAACAATTATAGACCTCATTCCCATGACTTGATGGAATGGTTTGAGGCTCTTTATGTTCCTGGAGCGAGCAGATGCCCTTGGGCTACACTAGCATGTGACAGGATGTATGGAGATGTTACTGGTGCCTGCTCGAGCAAATCGATGAATAACGGGAAGACTAGTGATGCAAGTGATGACTAGTGATAGCAGCTAACATGGTTTTCTTTAATGCAAGGTTAAAAATCATTTCCCCATGAAATACAAAAGCAGTCAGATGAAAATAAATTCTGAGATTTTTTCAAAATTGCATCATCATGAGATACACAGTTACAAAGCTCTTTGTGATAGGGTTTCAGTTAAACAATGTTCCAATACTCACCTTTCCACCAATATACATTTCCCACCACCAATGTGCCCAGTGTCCCTTTAGCAACCTCCACACCCAGCCTTCTACTATAGCAGACACTTCTCTTTTCTCTCTCTTTCTCTCTCTTTCTCTCTCTCTCCTTTTGGGCATTATTGTTTGCAATACAGATACTGAGAGGCCGTCATATTGATTCTTTGCCCTCTTTTTAGCATGCAGCTCTCATTCAGAGTGATCACTTCCAACCATCATTGTCATAGTGGTCCCTTCTTTAACCCAACTGCTCTCTCCCACAGCACTTGAGGCAGGCTTCCAGCTTTGAACCAATTCAACTGACCCTTGTTTCAACTGTACATGGGTATTAGTCTCATTATATATTATATCTCATTATATATATTAGTCTCCTTTCATATATATATGTACATATATGAATATATCTCCTACAACTTAGTGCAATCATTCTGTATCTTACCCTCTCCTTCTGATTCATTTCACTCAGCATGATGCTTTCCATATTCATCCATGTATAAGCAAATTTCATAATTTCATTTTTTTTCTAACAGCTTCATACAACTTATTTCATTGGGCAGGTACTAACATAGATTGAAGCTTCCTCTAAACCAAGGATAAAACTATTTGGGATACAATGGCGAAAAGGAACTTGATTATTGGAATTTGACAATGTACATTAACATTAATGCTTTCTTAATGAATGTCTGAGAGATTGTAGAAGTGAATAGGTACTTCTAACAGCACGTACTAACAGCATGTACAAGTTGTCTTATTTTAGACATTTAGGGTCCTGCAATAAATGCAGAAACTCATACTCATAAAGTTTCATTCCTGAATCTTCCATCACTTTACTTCACTTGTCTTCCCGTTCATCAGATTGCTCGAGTGGGCGCCAGTAACATCTCCATTTATCCCTGTCACGTTCTAGCACAGCCCAATGGCATCTGCTCGCTCCAGTAACACGAAAAGCTGCAAACCGTTCATTCAGGTCATGGCAATGAGGTCTATTACTGTTACTGATTTTGGCATATTGAATACGACACAGGTAGCTTTCCAGGCTCTGCTGTGTGAGCGGGATATTCTTGGTAGTAGGTAGGCTCTCAGTTCTTGCATGTGCTGATGTGCCAGTAGCAGCTCTGCCCCGGAACTTCCAAACAGTGGAAAAAGGAAAGGACAGATTAAAAATATTTTCCTCTCTTTTTTGATAAAAACAGACAGTCTTTCTGAAGTACATCAGAAAATATGTATAAAGCTCTCTGCTTAGTCCACAATTATTAGAGTCTCCTTCAAAGGGACTTATCCTTAAGTCAGAAATTAAGTGGGAAAGTCAGTCATTCTGAAGTGAGTTGGTTTCCTCTATGCATTTTAATATGTTTGGGGGTAAAGTCTTAAATGAAGAGATAATGCCTGATAAGCTGCTTAAATATTTGAATTCCAGTAATGAAACCATAATTAAAATTCAAGCAAAATGTAATAGTAAATATCTTGCTAAGGTTGATATTCCCTCATGGGTTTTTTTTGAATTTTGAATGGATAAAAAAATTTATCTTACACTTCTTGGGATTTAGTTTAATATTTATTTCATTATCATTTAGCCCCACACATGCTATCTAGTATAACAACAATGTATGTTTGAGCATTTGACTAAAGACAGTAGTATCCTGTCAAATGATTTCATTAACATGGTATAATTGTTCTTAGGGAATATTTTCTAGTAGATGTCAGTATAAAATTATATAAATAAATTTTCCCTCAAGCTGAGCTGGCTGTTTAACCTTGGGTGAGTCAGATAAACTTTCTTAGTCCTGCTGTTCTTGTTCATAAAGAATTTACCTAGTTTAATTGTATGTTTCTTTTGCATACTTAAACTCTAAAAGTTATATAGCATTATTTTTAGGATGAAAGTTTAAATTTCATTAAATGCTAATAATTTAAATGCTATATTCTATTCTCTGTGATAAGTTCTGATGTTTTATAATAAGTGCATATGACTTTTCCTTAATGAACATTCTTTATATCTGTTTACTCAACACATAACTACCAGTCAGTACTAGGAATATAATACAGTGCTCATTTATCAGCACTGCTGTAACGACATATTTTTTTCTCCCAGAATTCTGGAGGCCAGAAGTTGGATATCAACGTGTCCACGCAACTGTACTCCTCTCAAAGGCTTTAGGTAGAGTCTGCTCCTTACCTCTACCAGCTTCTCGTGACTGCAGGTATTCTTTGGCTTATGGTCATTTATTCCAATATTTTCTCCTATGGTTCACATTACTTCTTTTACCTATGTCTCTTACATGTCTTACAAGGATAGGTATTATTAAATTTAGTGTCTACATCTATAATAATAGGCATTATTAAATTTAGTGTCTACATCTATAATCCAAAAATGGTCCCTAAATTTTCATTTCAGATGCTAATTTTAGATAAAAAGTTTGAAAATATTTTTTCCCAAATAAAGCAGCCTTCACAGACTCTGGTGGTTAGAAAGTGGATCTTTATTTTAAAGAGCCATCATCAAGCCAAAATCAACAATAGACCAGTCAAAACATTGTTTCATCCCTGTAGATCTGACTATCTAGTGGCACATAGAGATAGCAAGCTAAGACATATTTGTAAAATAGAATTGTAATTGTAGATAGTTTCAAATGTGTCATTGTAGATTTTAAATAGGTCTACAAATAGGGATTGCAGATTGTTCAAAAGGATTTTAGCGAGGGGACTTCAAAAAGGATGAGAATCAGGTCAACATTTTGAATAAGTGACATCTTTTGACCTGATTCTCATCCAGATGCCATTGGGCTACACTGGCAAGTGATAGGGTCAAATGGAAATGTTACTGGCACCGCTCCAGGAAATCGATGAACAATGGGATGTCTAGTGATCTAGTGATCTAGTGACATCTATGTACACATCAGGGAAAGTGTGGAAGATAAGCCTGGGAGAAGATGTTGGAGAGATTGGGCTAGATAGTTCCAAGTGAATAAAGCATTATTTGCTTTACTGAAATGAAGGGCCTTCATTTCAGCACTGTACAGGAGATAGCTGGAGTAAGTTGGGGATCAAGTCTCAAAGAGGGGTTTGAAAAACTTTATCAAGATTTTTTGGAAACTGAGATATAATGAGGATTCATGAGTTTTAAATAAGAGCATCTGAACTAAGTTTTTTACATGTTTCTGTGGATAATCCTTGGAATACCTGTTATAGGGAAGCAGGAATATAAACAAGTAAGAAAAAGAGATGAGTAGGAGGTGATTGTGGCTTGGCATAGGACAGTAGTAGGAGAGTTAGAGAATTGAATGAGTGTGAGTCACACATGGAGGGTAGACTTCGCAGGATTTGGAAAGGGTTGACTGTTGGGAAACAAAGTAAAGCTCAAGGGTGGTCCTTGGTCTGCTGAACAATAAACATTGATGAGAGGGTCACTGTCAAAGGGATTCATAATGTGATTAAATATTGCTGGTAAATGACAATGGCCGGAATAGCCTTGACACTGGATGGGAGGACTGCAATGTTTGAATTGAGATTTGAAGAATGTGGGTTTGATAATTGGTAAAAAGGATATTTAATACTGAAGAAGAAACACAAGTAGAAAGTCAGAGAACCTGAAGATGCACGCTGTTTCAGGACAGGCAGAGACCCCTTGAAAGGAAACGCAAAAGTGAATGCTGAGCTTCCAAGTGACAGTTCCTCTTAGTAGCCCCATTTACGATCAACCTTGGGTCCCAGCAGTATCTTGGTTCTTCCTGGGACCTACCTTCCTATTGCAAACCAATTTAAATTGGGTATGACCATCAGATTATGGCACTCAATCAGAACCTATAGATTCCATTGGCACTGGCATACATAGCTATTGTGATTGTGCTAATGCAATTATGGAAGATATTTAATGCTTAAGGCCTTGTTTTTAAATTTTGATAGGATATGTTAGCTTTCTTCTAGAAGCAGTTTATGTGCCTTTGATTGAGTCTTTGATTTTTGTGTGAATATTTATTTATTTACTTTTCTTTTTTTGGGGTCACACCCAACAATGCTTAGGGATTACTCCTGGCTCTTTGCTCAGAAATTACTACTGGCGGTGCTTGGGGGCCATATGGGATGCCAGGAAATTGAAACTGGGTTGGCTGAATGGAAGGCCAACACCCTACCTGCTGTGCTATCATTCTGGCCTCCTTGTGTGAATATTTATGATTTTTAGATTCATCATTCTTAGAATGATGAATGATTCTAAGATGAATGATTGAATCATGAATGATTCTTAGAATCCATAGTTAGTGGTGGCTGGGGTTTGGAAGGACAATGATGTAGGGATTTAGAAAAGAATGGACGGAAGGACCTGAAGTGAGAATGGACACTTTGGATGTATTACTCAGCCTTCTTTCTGCTACCAGAAAGATGAAATTTCTATTTCTGATAACAGAAATTTGGCCCAGACCCTGCATTGGTTAGCCCCCTGTGGTAGCTTCAGTTCAGTGACGTCTGCAATTTCTTCATTGATACCCACATGAAAAAGACACTGACAGGGACGGTGATTCATACCCAGAGTCAGGGGCACTCTTGGGCATGTCTGCTGCATGCACACTATTCTCTCCTGCTCAGGAAAACATATGGTAGTGCATATGGTAGTGCAAGTTTTATAGGATACTGTTGAATGGTTGATATGCTGAATAGACCATCCAAGAAACATGTTTGCAAGTAGAGGGATGCTGTGATTAGTGTCTATGGCCAATGAGGGGAAAGAAGTTTGCTTGGGTCAAAGAGATAGCACAGAGGTTAAGTCAGTTGCCTTGATCATGGCTGACTTGAGTTCTATCTCTGGTACTGAAAATGGTCCCTCTGAACACCACCAGAAGTGATCCTAAGCCAGCCAGGTGTGGCCCCAAAGCAAAAACAAACAAAAAGAAATATCAATATCTCTGTGTTGATGTATCAAGAATTGTGTCATTATTTTTAAGAAATTTGAATATTTGAGCCAAGAAGGGCATTGCCAAATCTTTCATGTCTGTGCTATGGAGTATAGACTATCATGAGATACTTTCTCTGGACAGTCTAGTGAACCAAAAAGAGATAGAAATCATTACTGTTGTGATCTATATTAGTGACAGCCACTGACTTTGTAAGTGTCCTACCACAAACCAAGTAATAAACTTTTACAAAACTTATTTAAGTTAACAATTAATATAAACACTAGATTTGCCTATTACTGTAGGAGAGATTAATGTTGTTGATAATTCATAGTGTCAGAGCAAAGAAAAGAAATGACTCTGTAGTTTAAAACTGTTTGCACTTATTCACTATTTATGTTTCAGTATATTTATAAATATACAGCAGTTATGCTACCTAGAACATATAGGAAGGACACTACACTTCTACATATCCCTGGGATAACTTTTCCTTGGAGCAGCAGTAGCTTGTGGACTCTGACTTTGTTCTATCTTGGAGACACAGGATGGTAGGTGAAATCCACGCAGAATTCGACCTTGGCATTTTTTGGACAATATTCACAAATTTCCTTCCCTCCTTCCTTCCTTCCTTTTTTCCTTCCTTCCTTCCTTCCTTCCTTCCTTCCTTCCTTCCTTCCTTCTTTCCTTCCTTCTTTCGATCTTTTCTTGCTTCCTTCTTTCCTTCCTTTCTTCCTTCTTCCTTCCTTCCTACCTTCCTCCTTCTTTCCTTTCTTCCTTCCTTCCTTCCTCTTTTCCTTCCTTCTTTCCATCCTTCCTTCCTCCTTCCTTCCTTCTTTCCATCCTTCCTTCCTCCTTCCTTCCTTCCTTCTTTCCTTTCTTTCTCCTTCCTTCCTTTTCCTTCCTTCCTTCCTACTTCCTTCCTTCTTTCCTTCCTTTCTTCCTGTTTCCTTCCTTCTTTTCTTTCCTTCCTTCCTTCTTTCTTTCCTTCCTTGCTTCCTTCCTCCTTCCTGCCTTTCTCCTTCCTTCCTTCCTTCCTTTCTCCTTCTTTCCTTCCTTTCTCCTTCCTTCCTTCCTTTCTCCTTCCTTTCTTCTTTCCTTCCTTTCTTCCTTCCTTCTTTCCTTCCTTCATTCCTTCCTTCGTTCCTTCCTTCTTTCCTTCCTTTCTCCTTCCTTCCTTCCTTCATTCGTCCTTCCTTCCTTCATTCTTTCCTTCCCTTATCCTTCCTTCCTTCCTCCTTCCTTCCTTCCTCCTTCCTTCCTTCTACCTTCCTTCCTTCATTCATTCCTTCCTTTCTCCTTCCTTCCTTCCTACCTTCCTCCTTCTTTCCTTTCTTCCTTCCTTCCTTCCTCTTTCCTTCCTTCTTTCCATCCTTCCTTCCTCCTTCCTTCTTTCCATCCTTCCTTCCTCCTTCCTTCCTTCCTTCTTTCCTTTCTTTCTCCTTCCTTCCTTTCCTTCCTTCCTTCCTACTTCCTTCCTTCTTTCCTTTCTTTCTTCCTGCTTTCCTTCCTTCTTTTCTTTCCTTCCTTCCTCCTTCCTTTCTCTTTCCTTCCTTCCTTTCTCCTTCTTTCCTTCCTTTCTCCTTCCTTCCTTCTTTCCTTCTTCCCTTTCTTTCTTCCTTCCTTCTTTCCTTCCTTTCTTCCTTCCTTCTTTCCTTCCTTCCTTCTCCTTCCTTCCTCCTTCCTTCCTTCTTTCCTTTCTTTCTTCTTTCCTTCCTTTCTTCTTCCTTCCTTCCTTCCTTCCTTCCTCCTACCTTCCTTTCTTTCTTCCTTCCTTCCTTCTTTCCTTCCTTCCTTCCTTCTTTCCTTCCTTCTTCCTTCCTCCTTCCTGCCTTTCTCCTTCCTTCCTTCCTTCCTTTCTCCTTCTTTCCTTCCTTTCTCCTTCCTTCCTTACTTTCTCCTTCCTTCCTTCTTTCCTTCCTTTCTTCCTTCTTCCTTCCTTCTTCCTTCCTTCTTTCCTTCCTTTCTTCCTTTCTTCATTCGTCCTTCCTTCCTTCTTCTTTCCTTTCCTTTCCTTCCTTTCTTCCTCCTTCCTTCCTTCCTCCTTCCTTCCTTCTACCTTCCTTCCTTCATTCATTCCTTCCTTTCTCCTTCCTTCCTTTCTCCTTCCTCCTTCCTTCCTTCCTCCTTCCTTCCTTCCTCCTTCTTTCTCCTTCCTTCCTTCCTTCTACCTTCCTTCCTTTCTTCCTTCCTTCCTTCTTTCCTTCCTTCCTTCTTTCTTTCCTTCCTTCTTCCTTCCTCCTTCCTGCCTTTCTCCTTCCTGCCTTCCTTCCTTTCTCCTTCTTTCCTTCCTTTCTCCTTCCTTCATTCCTTTCTCCTTCCTTCCTTCCTTCCTTTCTCCTTCCTTCTTTCTTTCCTTTCTTCCTTCCTTCTTTCCTTCCTTCCTTCCTTCCTTCTTTACTTCCTTTCTCCTTCCTTCCTTTCTCCTTCCTTCCTTCCTTCCTTCCTTCATTCCTCCTTCCTTCCTTCATTCTTTCCTTCCTTTATCCTTCCTTCCTTCCTTTCTCCTTCTTTCCTTCCTTTCTCCTTCCTTCATTCCTTTCTCCTTCCTTCCTTCCTTCCTTTCTCCTTCCTTCCTTCTTTCCTTCCTTTCTTCCTTCCGTCTTTCCTTCCTTCATTCCTTCCTTCGTTCCTTCCTTCTTTCCTTACTTTCTCCTTCCTTCCTTTCTCCTTCCTTCCTTCCTTCATTCGTCCTTCCTTCCTTCATTCTTTCCTTCCTTTATCCTTCCTTCCTTCCTCCTTCCTTCCTTCCTCCTTCCTTCCTTTATTCATTCCTTCCTTTCTCCTTCCTTCCTTTCTCCTTCCTCCTTCCTTCCTTCCTTCCTCCTTCATTCCTTCCTTCCTCCTTCCTTCCTTCCTTCCTTCCTCCTTCATTCCTTCCTACCTTCATCTTTCCTTCATTTGTCCTCCTTCCTTCCTTCCTCCTTCCTTCCTTCATCCTTCCTTCCTACCTTCCTCTTTCTTTCTTTCTTCCTTCCTTCCTTCCTTCCTTCCTCCTTCCTTCCTCCTTCCTTCCTTCTACTTTCTTTCTTTCTTCCCTTTTTTCCTTCCTCCTTCCTCCCTTCCTTCCTCCTTCCTTCCTACGTTCCTCCTCCTTCCTCCTTCCTTCCTCTCTTTCCTTCCTTCCTTCCTCCTTCCTTCCTTCCTCCTTCCTTCCTTCCTCCTTCCTTCCTTCCTTCCTCCTTCCTTCCTCCCTTCCTCCTTCCTTCCTTCATCCTTCCTTCCTCCTTCCTTCCTCCCTTCCTTCCTTTCTTTTTCCTTCCTCCTTCCTTCCTCCTTTATTCTTTTAATGTAAATGAAGCACTAGTAGTTTATCTTAAAAAATATTTGCTTAGAGAAATGTAAGGGAGGAGAGAGTAAGGGGGAGGAAAGGAAAGACAGAAATCAGGGTCTTCAGAGTGGAAACAGTAGAGAATAGTTTTAGGGAGAGGTTATATACAATTTCTTTAAATTTTCCTGGCCTGGCATTCTCTGCAAATATAAAAATAATCTGGGTGTGATCATAGGGGAAAAGCTTGAACTCTAGATAGACCATCCATACTCTTATTAAGGCCTTTACAGAGTTCTTAACTTCTTCTCTGAGGGGTGGAGGGTGGGTCACCCTTCAGGGGTGGTCAGTTGATGCTTCTCCAAAGAGCTCAGCATTTGCATCTCAAAGGGATATAATCCTCACAGCTTTGGGCTACTTGGGGGGGGGTAGGCAATTTCTTTTTAGTTTTCTTATTTCCCTAAACACATATTACCAGAACCTGCAGCATTCCCACACTAATGATATCACCTCCTTGAATCTTTAAGGGATAAATGGATAAAGATCCAGCTTCTGTAGCTGCGTTCTGCTGGCAAAGGATGTGGGCCTGCTTATGTGAGGGAGCAAAATTTCATGCTCAACTTGGTGTTCATGGGGCCCTGGCAATGGTTCTCCACCCTCATTTTCTCACTTCCTTCCTCTCTGCCTCGCTCTCTTTTCCCTCTTCTCTTTCTTGCTCTATCATTTACTAACCTGCCTTTCTTCACACTTCCCAGTTAGACTGTGGTCTCAGTCTACCTAATTATATTCTCCTTTTCATTGCTTGTTCCTCATATGCATTTGCTGATGACAATTAATGCCCTCATCAGCTGACTCACTCAGTGAGAGTGACAGTTGTGCATGCATCTCTATCTCTGCTGCTCATAAGGAGCTTAGCATCTACTCTCAAAGATTGCAAGCTCAATGGGTGATCAGACATATAAAAATGGCTCCAACACATGGCCAGGAACAAGCTTTTAAGCAGGCTCAACATATAATGAAAGCAAAAGAGAAAATGATACGGCGATGGAGGGGCTTTGTTTAAACTAAGTTGGAATGGGTTTCAGTAAACAAGAATGGGCAACAGTAATTTTTGAAAAAAATATAACACGAGCAGAAGAATGAAGGTAAATATGTACAAAGAGCAGTAGGATAAAGAGCATTTTCCATTGTGGTATCATCAAGGTATGCAAGACGAGGCTGTTGGAAGAGGATTGTGAGACGGATTGCAGAGACATAGAGGGAGAAGGAAACGTCCTTCCTTTTCACAGAAGGAAACGTCTGCTTTTCATAAGGTTCAAGTAGAATATTTGTTGAAAGGCACAAATTTCCTCCTTCACTTGCTCATCACCACCATATTATCATAATCACCATTATTAAACTATATGCTGTGTGTTCTTTTACAATTCTCCTTCATGATTTTGTTACATCTTTGAAACGTCTTCACTGAATTGATGGCATGGTTTGGGTAGAAAGCACCCAAACCTCAAATTATGCTAGATTAAATAATAAAAGGAATATAGTTCCTGTTATTATTAATATAACGCTGGCTTCATGAAGTAACTCAGGGATGTTCCATGATACCAAGTATCTTATCACTATCTATTTATATCTCATAGCTTTAACTTCCTTCACTCCCATCTTTGTCCAAGCGTTCCTTCCCTTTACAAGCCTATGCCGGTGTTTCCTGGGCTACATGCTGTACTTATCTCAGTAGTTCCAGCTCAAGCTCACTGGGAATTAACCAGGCTGGTCTCTGGAATGAAATACATTGTCTTGCTTATCTTAGATCATGGATACCAAAACAGAATGGGGAAATTACAGTAGCTCACTAACTGGGATTTGAGGTGTTAGAAATAAAGAAATGGGGGGGTGTGGGTAGGGTAAATGCTAAACTAAAGAGTATCATTTAGAGAAATATAGGTACTTTCATTGCTATTTTAAGGCTGAGAAATGAAGGTTCATAGCACCATTGCATTAAAGATGGTATTTTCCTTTCTCCATGATGATCATGTACATCAAGAGAATATATATTATACACGCTATATATAGTGTGTGATTCATTTTATATATATACACACATATAATATATATGTATATACATACATAATATATATATAATATATGGATGGATGGATGGACGGAATGGGATGCCAGAGATCAAATCCAAGTTGGCCATATGCAAAGCAAGCATTCTACCCACTGTATTATCACTCCTATTCCTGTATAAACATAGTTAATATTATAATAAAATACTACATATAAAAATTCTGGAAATCCAGAGGTGAAGGATGCTACTATTCCCTGGGGAGAGACACCACAGACAGGTTTCATGGGCTATGACCCTGAACAAGTTATTTAACTTCTCTTTGCTTCTATTTTCTGAAAAAAAAAAAAACTAGATAGAATAGTAGCACCTACTTCACAGAGTTGCTGAAGGAGGATTAAATGGTATGTTTACAAATACAGGTGACCAAATAATGCCTTTCCATTCATTACATGTATAAGCCTCACAGCATCCAGGTCAGAAACTGAGGGCATCTCCTCAGGAGATGAAATCACTGAGGCCTAATATGCAAACCCAGATACCGTCTCCGGATTCTGAACCTTCCCCACCTCTGCTGCGTCTTAATGAGATCCCAGCTCTCTGTGTCTTTGCCTTGCAGTTAACAGGATCCACATTGAGGAAACTGCACATGCAAATTATTATTAGCATGAAAACGGGTAATTATTATTTTTTTTACATTTGCATCATCACAGATGATCTTTGCTTTAGACATTCTTTAGCAATGAATGACTGAACCAAAGGGCTTGCAGTTCATTCAGACAGTCATTAATTCTAAATAAGAAATTCATTTACTGTCACTCATGTTGCTTAAACAATGCAAAGCAAAGACTGACTGCAGAAGAGTCTTAGGCTGTAAGGCTGGCACGGAAGCTAGGAAGCAGCTAGCCTAACCTTTTCATTTACATATGAGGAAAGGCCAGAATAGGGAAGGTCACACAGTTAATTAGTGGCAGAGCTGGGACCAAAACCCATTTTTTAAAAAAATTCCATGCTGAAGTCTTGCCTTTAAGTAAGAAAGCTCATCATTGACTCCTGTTTGGTCAGAAAAATCCCTGATTATTTAAAATATATTGAGAGCATAGAAAAGATACACTTAACGTGCTAAAGATTGCAACATAAAAATATATTGGGAATCCTTCACAGGAATTCTTGTACTGTATTAATTTTGTCTTGATTATTTCTTCAATACACTGTTAAGGGAAAAACAGCTACCTCTATACAGTGAATGGTCTCGCTTTGAGTCCTGCCAACGTTATGGCATGAACTAAAAACATTTTACATTGAAACAGAGCAAATTGCTTATGGTAACCATTGCATAATGAAGGAACACAATGAAGAATTACAGTTCAAATTACTTATCAGGTCTCTTCCATTTTCTAAGTTTTTAAAGTAGAAAATTGCACAGTATAATTGCAGTAAGTTAATTTGCATTCATATTACCATTCAATGAGCAATTACATTCTTTTTTATTTAAAAAAATATTTTATAAAGTGTGATTTGCATCAGTATGTTTCCAGGAGAAAGTGGCAACTTTTTCCTTATGAGGAGCTCAGATCAGTTCAACTGGGCAACCTCTACTTCCGGTTGAAGTGTGGCAGCTTCTTGCTGGCTTTGGGAGCTAGAGGGAACAGAACCATTTGAAGTATGAGTATGGTTTGGGAGCTTTGGGATAAGACATCTTTAAGGAATCCGAAGAAATCAGAGTTCGGCAGGAGAGCTAGAAGGTCTGCTTGCCTTAGACACCTTTCTTCATTCACTTCTACCATCTGAAGCTTAAGTTTCTTTATTGATTTCCTGTCAAGTCATCATCCTACCTATATTTGATTAACTCCTGTGCCCAGAAAATCTTTACCTTCTGATGGCACCCTCTTTGTTGCTAGATAGTGCTTTCGTTCTGTGGAGGATGATGACCATTCTTGTCCTCCTGTACATCTGTGTCAGACATAACGTTGCTTTCACCTTCTGCAGCAGAGAAACTTTCATTCTACAAGGGAAATTCAGCAGCATTTTTCTTCTGGACATGCAATTATTAACACAAATATCTATATGGGGCCATAATCAAGTGGTGCTCACTGGACTGTGGGAACTCATTGACTGTTTCACTTTCTCTGTGCAGATTCTTTTAAAACTATTCAATGATAATAAAACAGACATATAATAAAATGCATAGATCTTGAGAGGGGTTTGATCAGTTTTGATTAATTCGTCTCTGGAAACAACGTTGCTTTAAAGATACAATAAATACTATTATTCCAAAGAGAACATTTTTGAATTTCCCAGGCAATTTCCTTCCACAGAAACAACTGATTTTCATCATTAGAGGTTTATTTAGTCTATTCTTTAATATAATAATGTACCTTTATGAGCTGGCTTTTTTTCTTTGATGCGTTTTTAGGTTTTATCCATGTTGGTGCATATTTCAAAAGTGCATGTCCTTATTTATTTAGTACTATAAATGATTAGAATATTGCACAGTCAGGTTTTCCTTTCCACTATGTGTTGTTTCCAGCTTGAACTATTATAAATAAAACTTCTATAAACATTCTGGAACCAACGTTTCTATGTGTCTGCATATGTCTTGTTTTTCCTGGATAAATACCTAGCAGTGGACTGTCTTCAGATACCCATGGACTAGTTTTAATTTGAACTTGATAAGAAGGTGCTAGTTTTCCAAATTAGTTACATACATATATACAGATATATACACATATTCATATATACTATATATGTATATATACATATATACACATACTATCTATAATACTTTCACTAACAATTTATCAGAGTTCCATATTCTCATCAATATTCAATGTTGCCAGCCTTTCCATTTTTAGACATTTTAATGGGCTTTATGACTTTATTTGCAAATTCCTTATGAGCAGTGACATTTAACATCTTTTCACGTGGTCATTCATGCAACTTAAGTATTCAAAGTGTTCTGTTCAGGGGCCGGAGCGATAGCCCAGCGGGTAGGGTGTTTGCCTTGCACACGGCCAGCCTGTGCTGGCCCAGGTTTGATCCCCAGCATCCTATATGGTCCCCGAGCACCGCCAGGAGTAATTCCTGAGTGCAGAGCCAGGAGTAACCCCTGAGCATTACCAGGTGTGACCCAAAAAGCAAAAAAAAAAAAGTGTTCTGTTCATTGTAGTTGAGATATTTAGGGGAATGATGAGCTAGTCAAAATCTTTATATTTTCTGTGATCCAGTCCTTTTCCAAGATTTATGTTTTTTTGTGTGATATAAAGAAACACAGTAGTGGAATAACTAAAGCCAAAAGCAATAGAAGGGAAAAATAGGAAAACTGTTCCTTAGAAGGAAACTAGGCTCTGTGGGGTGGGGTTGAGGGCCAGGGGCCAGGTAGGATGGGTCAGGGAAGGGACCACTATGACAGTGACAGAGGGAAGTGTTCACTCTGGAGGAGGACTGGAGCTGAAAGGAGGCAAAATTTTATGTTGGTATCTTATCAGTATCAGCACAGCAGACAGGGCATTTTCCCTGCATGCAGTGGACCGGTATGCGATCCCGGCATCTCATATGGTCCCCAAAGCACTGCCAGGATTATTTTGTGAGTCCAGAGCCAGGAGTAACTAACCCCTAAGCATCGCCAGGTGTGACCCAAAAAATAGAATAATTAAACCTCTCTGAGTTTCACAAATATTAGTTCATGTTCTTAGAATAACTATTAACAAATAGTTTATAGGGAATGGTTAAGCATTCAACTGGGTACCACATAGAAAATACATGGTGCAATACTTTTTATGTTAAAAATCATTTTGGTCAGAGGTGACTAAACTCAACTAGTTTACATAATAGCGACAATATTTTGGCAATATGATGGAACAACCTGGGTCAGGGTATTAGGATTGGCTTAGGCATAGTTAAGCCAAACTTCTCCGACAGCATCCTCTGAAATCTCTATTATCTATCTGTCTTGTGTTTCTAAAGGTTTTTCTTGTGTAATGGATTCTTTTTTTTATACTCGTCCATATAATTTTTTAAGATTTTTATTATGAACATTTTTATGTAATGAATTCTTGCAGTGACTAGGTAACATACTCCCAGTTCCCAGTCCAGTGGTAAAGAGAAAGAATTTCCTATGGTTTTTCACTCAGAAGCCTGAATGTCATTTGCCCATCCTCAAATTGAGGTCCAGTCATCTGTTGTGGCTATTTTCCCCTTCTGCCTGAGGTAGAGACAGCTTTCCCAGAACCAATAAGAAAGTATTATTAGATAAAGAAATGGTTCCTCAAATAAGTCTAGACATTGTTTACAGAAGAGGGAATGACTTCTGATAGGGACGGAAACATCTAACAAACCTTGAACACAGTAGCCAAAAAACACAGGCCATTCTAGACTACAGGATTCTGATTCTTCTGTATTGAACTCTCCCTATGGCTCTTAGTATACTCTTAGTTTACATGCATCACAGTATGCTCCATTTATGCACAAAAAATGGGGGGTTTGTATAGGAACTTAAGAGCCCTTTGACAATCACTTTAGCTTTCACTTTGTTCCTTCTATGCATTTAGCTAAAAGGAGCAGATTGGTTCCATAAATACACTTGCAGTATTGTTGTTCTTCTCTACCCCATCTTGGAAAAAGAAAGTCTCACTATTTATAGCAGTTGTAAACCAGAGTCAAGTTTAGTAATTCTGCCACACCACCTCTCCCTGGAACCAAGCAAGACTAGAGCCATGAAGGACAAGACTTTCTGCTTTTTTGGAGCCCCATAAAAATAATTTTCTCCATTGCTTTTGTGACCAGCAATTTGAGATTTGTATACAAGGCATTAAGAAAAATAATTGATTGAGGTTAATGTGAGGTTTTTCTCTACTTTAAAGGGGGTAGGGTGGGGAGGGGTGGATCTCCTTAACTCCATGCTAAATTTCAAAGTTCCAAGCATGATAAACTATTGTTGGTGTTGCTTCTTTGGGATCAAGGGCAGCTAGGACTAGCAGAATGGCTTCCCTTCCATTGCACTTTCATCCTTCTTTGTCAGAAATACCCTTCCTGGCTTCATCTGGTTACTCAGTTATCTTTCAAGATGATGTTACTTCCCCTCATGGAGTCTGCCTAACATCTGCTCCAGGTGAAGTGTCTTGTTTGATCCTCCCGAACACACTGTATTTTGAACCATTGTACCATTTATCACACTGCAGTGTGGTGATCTTTTTTTTCCTTGGGTCAAGACCATTTTCCCTTGTTTTGTTTTTGCTGTTGGTTTTTATTCTCTGTTAGTTGCTAAATGCTTATGGAGACAACTATCAGTAAGCCATTTTTTTTCAGTAAACATTTTTGAATGAATAGAATCTGAGTATGAACACGAATGAGACTTCTTTTTTATTCTTTTTTTTTTGCTTTTTTTGGGGTCCCACCCAGCAATGCTCAGGGGTTACTTCTGGCTCTGCACTGAGGAATTACTCCTGGCAGTGCTCGGGGGACCATATGGGATGCTGGAGATTGAACCTGAGTCGGCTGCGTGCAAGGCAAACGCCCTACTTGCTGTGCTATCGCTCTGGCCCCCATGAGACTTCTGAACCTTTGGTATTAACCTTCAAAATGTTGTGCTTAATACATATGAACACATGGCATCTGTAATAAGTTTGCTAGAATTGTTCCCACTGAATTTACAAATCGTTTTATTAATTTTAGCTACATGTATATAGAAATATTGGCATATACTTGTGTTTAAGTATTTAACAGAGTATTTAAGTAAGTATTTAATAAACTGAATATGTAATAATTTATATAAGAAACTCCCCAAGTTCACAGCACAAATTCCTCAAGGTGTTGCAGATGTGGCTGTGGTGCCTGGCAGCCTCAGCAGGTGGCAGACAGGAGACAGGTTTGTCTACACCCAGGGCTCTGCCCGTGGGCCCTGGATGGTTGATGTTCTGACATAGAAAAGACTGGGCCCCCTGGGATGAACCCAGAGCCATGGCAGAGACTGGCAAGCTGCCTATGGTGTATTCGATATGCCAAAAACAGTAACAACAATAATGGACCTCATTCACAACTAATGGAGACTTTACTGGCATCTGCTCAAGCAAATCAATGAACAAAGGGAAGACAAGTGACAAGTGACAAATGAGAAGGTTATTGGAAATAAATGTAGGAATAAAATAATTTTAAAAAGGATATTTTAAATTGTCAAATATACACAGTGGGCTATGTTGCCTTTCTTTCTTTGAAAGGGTAGTTATTGTTAATTGTATTAATGATTTGGAGGGTGTTGGGCCACACCTGGCCTACTCCTGGCTCTGTATTCAGGGGCTACTCCTGGCAGTGCTTGGGCGTCAGGGATCTGATTTGGGTTAGCTACCTGCAAGACAAGTGCCTTACTTGCTGAACTATTTCTCCTGTCCAGATTAATGACTTCTGACACCATTTTACTTTAGTTTTGACCCCAGATCACTCTCAACCATCACCTGCTTTGGAATTTATTTGAGTATATTGAGCATCGAAGCATAGGTATAAATTATATGAACTTTAAAAAATTCCCTTTGTACATCAACCTGTTGCTCATTTTTGTTTTTGTTGATGTTGTTTTGGCCATACTCAGCACTGCTTAGGACTTGCTCCTGGTTCTGTGCTCAGCAATCACTCCCAGAGAGGCTTAGGAGATCATATGCAGTGATGGGGGAGAACCCAGGTCACTCACGCAAGGCAAGCAGCACCTTACCTGCTGTTCTATCTCCCCAGTTACATGTACTTGCTTTCGTTTCTAGCTCACTACATTCAAATGACAGTCATTTAGAAGAGAAAAGTGGGGAAAATACACTAACTTTTAGATGTATTGTTTCTTGACATGTTTAGCATAATAACTTAAAATCCTTTCCGATTTGGTTTAGCTTAATTCAGAAAACAAGGGTTGATCCTTTGGGGAACTGCGTGTAATTAGAATCCGTGTGTTCTGCTTTTACCCAGCCCAGACTTGGGAGCAGCTGCAGCTCCTTCCCTTCTTGCATTTAATGGGGATTTGCCCAGCTTCTGCCTGGGCCTGGGAGAATGTAACGGAACCGAGTTTTGCATGAATCGCTTTCATTTCAATTACTTGGCCACCTGAGGGTCTCGCTGTTGATAGTAATCAGGCAGGTGAGATCTTGCAACTTCAGGGTCAAAATGTATGGACAGGGTTTGAATTACTTGGCCAGGGTTTGGATTACTTGGCCAGGGTTTGGATTAAGTGCTACAGCTATCCTCAAAGCAAACAGAAAGTTTGGATTTTTTGATAGGTGCCTGAAGTTAGCTAATTTCCAGTCTCCTGAGGCTAAACATTCATCCCAGACAACCCCAAAATGCAACAGTTCTCTTCACCATTCCATAGATGAGGAAATGGCTGTGTTGTATTCATCCCAATAGAGTTGCCTTGTGAGCCTGTGGGTCATCCTACTTAGGTGAATCCTAAATATTTCCTAGCAACTCTCCGGTTCTCTGGAACTCTGGGAAAGTCGTGAGACTCCTAAGTCCCTGATTCCCACCCCTATATTTGTTGGTCACACCCAGGAATAGTTAGAACTAGGAGCGTCCATGGAGCACCCCTCCCACCTTGCTGGGAGTTTCCTCTGATCAACTCTTCTCCCGAGATTGCATCCTGCCAGTGACCCCCCACATTTTCCTTGTCTCTGTGTAAATTGCTATCTTTTCAGGAGGTGCCTGACAGCCTCCGCTCGCTCGGCCTCCATTTGTACAGAAGCTGTTATTACGGAATAAGTGTAATGGGTCGTGAATGTTGTGGAAAAAGGGAGGGTCTCTCCACGACTTTGGATGTACCAGTCCCGAACCTATTGGCTCCACAAGGACTGCATTAGGCTAAATATTTTTAGCCCATTGACTCTGGAGGTAATAACCCTAAATGCTTCATTAAATTTTCATGGGTGACTGATAGAAGCTATTGGGGGGGGTGCCCAAATCAGCCGCATTAGCTTTATTATCACACAGCTGGAAAACAGGAGTGTGGTCCTTTAAAAGAAGAATTTGTTTTTAAACCAACTTTCACGGGGAACCTGCCTATTCTTTGGTTTTACTTGTCCTGTTCCACAGGAGGTGACCCGGACTTCGTGTCAGCCTGGCTACCTGGGCTCTGAGACCGGTTACAGCATCACAGACAATCACCAGAATTGCGTTCAGTCTATGGGTCGAACAGTTTCCAGAGCCACGCAAAACACATTTTCTGTGCGTTGCCAATCTTTGTAAGCTGGTACCAACAGGGATTGCTTCCTGGCCAAGCTTCTCCCTGGCCTCTTCTGACAGAGATTTGTGTCCTAAGGAATATTGTAAGAATTCCAGTGATGAGGCAGGCTGGGACGCAGAAGCTGGGTTTAACGGGGGGATAGGGGTGGAGGGGGCGTGGAGTTGGGGGTCTAAGACCCCCTCCCCCATCTCCCAGGGCTGACTCAGAAGTGGCAGATGCTAACGTCTCCGTTTCCTTTGCCTAACTTTCGTTTGCAAGGGAAGCCTTAGCGGAGACCAGCGCTACAGAATCACGGTCTGCAGCTGGGAGCTAGCGCCCTCCTGCAAAGGGGCGCGGAAGCGGGGGCGCGGAAGCGGGGGGGCGCAACTGGCCCAGGCCGAACCTCCCTTCTTGTTTTTGGCACTGGTACTTTCAGTTTGCTCGTGTGCACATTTCAGGCTTGAATTCAAGCTTAGACCCCAGAGGGAGGGGGGGAAATGGGGCCGGCCGGGAGCTGCGGATGGTGTTGGTGATGGTGGCGCAAATCCCCGGTACTTTGTGAACCCGGAGTCTGGCCGCTAGCATTCTCGCCTCCTTTGCCTCCTCCCCGGCGGCGCAGCAGGGGCGGGGACCCCTAGCTCCGCGCTCCGCTCTCCCCAGCCGCGCCGGGATGGGGAGTGAGCTCCAGGGCTCCGGAGGCGCGAGAGCCACCGGCTGCGCCCCCGCTTGCGGGCTCGCGGGCTCTTCCTCCTCGTCGTCGCCGCCGCCACTGCTCTGAGCTCTCGGAGCGCTGGGGCGGCGCAGAGCGCACGGAGCAGACGCGCGAGCGGAGCGGCCGGGCCCGGGCGAGGGGCGCGCCGCGAGGCACCAGCAGGTGAGCGCGCCGCGGGGCGCGTCGGGTGCGGGGGCGCGGGGAGGAGGCGGGTCCGCGCGCGGGGCGGTCTCCTCCCCTGCTCTGACGCGGGCCCGTGGCTCCCGGGGAGGATGGACCCAGCGCGGCGCTCGCCGGGGCTTCCCCGGCTGGAGAGCGCGCCTGAGTGCGGCCGCCGCGGGGCGTGGGGGAGCCGCAGCCGGCGCGGCCCGACAGCACCGAAGGATGCTCTGGGGAGCCGAGGTGAGGCGCGGCGCGGCCGGGTTAGGGGACCGCGGGGCAGCCCGGGGCTTGGGCGCTGGCAGGTGGTGTCCGGCGCGGACGCCCGGGTGGCTCCTTGGGGGTCCCCAGACGTGAAGGAGGGTTCCTTAGGGCGCCCCTCTCGGGAGTTTCGCAAGGGGTGCATCGGGGATGGGACTGCAGTTGTCCGCCTGCTGTGGCGACTTGCTGGGGCAAAGGGGCAGCCTCTGCGGGGTCTTTTGGTCCCCCCATGCTGCTACTTCTGACCACGAGCGTCCCTCTCTCCGCACCTGCCCACAGAGACACTCGTCTCTGCCCGGGAACCCCGCACAGTCCGAGCAGCATCCCCGAGCTTGCCGCCCCACTCTCGAACCTGCCCCACTCCCGTCCTAGCCCGCATTGCCCCCAACCCCCAAACCGCGTACCCTTGTTCCGGCTCCACTGATCGCGATTTCCTCTCCCGCTGCTCGGCAGCGCTGCAGCCCTGCGCCGACCTGACCCCAAGCCCGGCTCCTAACCCACTAAACCCGACCCCATCGCACTCGCCGTCGGAATCGGACCTTAGCACCTCTGGGGGTAGGGTGGGGGGACTAGGGGAGGGTCGTCCTTCCCTGAGGGGCTCCTCGGCCGCTCCCCCACCTCCGTGGCACTCCCCAGCCCCCGCCACCCCAGCGCCAGTCCCAGGGCGCTCCCGGCTCGCTCGGCGCGGCTCGGCAGGGGCCGGCGGAGCAGCTGCCGGTGGTTTGCTCCCCGCTGGGGTAACTTTCAAATCCCGGTGTTTCGGCTCCCCGAGTAGCTCGCAAAGGTCTCCACCGCCTAGACAGCCTGGAGTTAGGGAGTCAGAGATGGGGTAGGGGGGCACTCGGCGTCAGAACGGGCTGCAAAGTAAATTGCCAAAGAACGCGGGTTGCGGCAGCCGCGGCCCGGCCCCGCCGAGTATTATTGTGACCCCTGGTGGGTGGGAGGGCGCGCCTTTTCTCTGCACTTTGTAAAGGGCCCTTTTCTCTTTTCCTTTCTCCTTCACGCTCCTACCCCTCTTTTTGTGTGTTTGCATGTGTGTGTGTGTGTGTGTGTGTGTGTGTGTGTGTGTGTGCGCGTGTGTGTGTGCGTGTGTGTGCATAGATATGCGTGCATGAGGGGGTAGTGGTGGAGAACTTGACGTGGGTGGGCGCAATTGGGCACTGGGAAGCTGCCCGGGAGGCTCGGCCGCTGCAGGTCCGCGGTGTGGCTCGCCCGCGCCCGCTGGACTCCAGATAAACTATTCTCCACCCCCAACGGCTGCACACAAGTCCTCTTTGTTGGGGGTCTGCCTGGGCACTTCCGCCTGGTCCGGGAAAGTCGGAGGGAATCGGGGTGGCGGGTGGGTGCGGGGAGCGGGGAGCTGGAGGCGGCGGAGCGGAGAGCGCGCCCCGGCGCGGGAGCTTCGCGCGCGGGCGAGCGTCGGCGGGGGCGGGGGCGCGGGTGGGCGCCTGCGGGGCCCCAGGGCGGGCGCTCGGCCGGGCTCGAGCCCTCCGGAAGCCCCGGACTGCGGAGCTGGCGGCAGCCGGTGCGCGCTGCGCCGGCCCCGGAACGCGCTGCCCGGGGCGGGCCGCGGGCTTGGAATTCTCCCAGACGCGGGGCCGGCGGGCGGCAGCCCCCAGGCAGCCGGCGGGGACCCACTGGTCGCGCCTTCCTCCCTCCCGGTCCCCTCCCGCAGGCCCGTGGCGTGTACTTTCACAATGTTGATGGTTTGGAATAAAGGCTTTGTGGGGGTTCCGCTGACACTTCGTCGCACTTACCATGTTTTCAAGTAATCATATAAATTAAAGGTGGCTTACGTTCAGAACCCCCTAATTATCCGGTTCACGTTTGTACATTTATGTGCCAATTACAGGGCTTCGGGAAATCCATAAAATTATAAACCATCCCCACCCCTGAATTAGCACCCATTGTTTTTATTATCTCAGTGAGGAGTGGTTCTGGATGGAGCCCTGAATCGCGCAGGCTAGCAGCGCGAGGGGGTGGAGTGGGAGTGAGGCGGGGTTGGCTAGCGGCGGATCGCTCCACGCGCACCCCAATCTCTTTCATTCCCTGTCCTGACTGGGCTTGCTGACAATTCTGGAATCTGAAAGGGATCAAAGATTTTCTTGATTTCCTATTGAGAAGGGCGACCTAATCAAAGCGGTATAAAAGTCAACTTCTAAGCAATCAGAAATTGTCTGCTGATGTCCTTGATTGAAACCTCAGCATTCAAATGGAGTATTGAAGAACTCTCAGAATTGGCTTTTGAAGCGCTATTGTTCTTTTCCGTACACAGCGGCCCTCTTAAAGGTTTAGGAAGTTCAAAAATGCAGTAGCTTGAAAGACTGACAGTGTAACTATTTGGCTTCGCGGGGTGGATAGGAGGGGATGAGAGAGCAGGCCGAGGTGGGAAGTGAAAACGTGTTTTTTAACACTTCGAAATCATATGGAAAAAAGCCCCCACGATAGCTAAAGCAATCCTTGGGAAGAAGAAGATGGAGGCACACCTTCCCAACCTCAAACTGTACTACACCGTAATTAAAAATACTGATAAAAAGACGGACCTATGATAAGTTGAGTATCCGACACCCACCCTAGACTGATCGTTAATCTTTGATAAAGGTGCGAGTCCAAACTGGTAGGAAGCCTCTCACAATGGGCTGGAAACTGGACAGCACATGTAAAAAAATGAATTTGACCTGTGTCTAACACCTACAAAATCAGTCAAATGAAAGATCTCAAGTCACCAATCCATAAGTTGTTGAAGAAATATAGAAACCCTCCCGCACATGCTAAAGACATCTCAAGGTGAGCACCTTCAAGCAACAGAAAAAAATATGGACAGAACTGGAGCTTCTGCACCTCGAAAACAGACCAATAGAAAACAGTCACGAAAGAAATCACCCAACCCTTATAAGGGTTAAACAATATACAGGCCTGGACGCTATATAAAAAAACACCAACCCGAAATGGAAACTTGGAAAACGAAGGCCAGCAAGAAAATCCCACACTATCATCAGAAGCAAATCAAACAAGATATCACCTCCACCAGAAGGCCCCAATCCAAAAGGGTAAAACAAACCTGGGGGAAAGGACCCATACCTGGGATGTCGACTTGTACAACCTTTTGGAAACAAATGGACTTCCTCCAGACTAGAAGGCTCCCCTTGACCCAGCCAACCGCTGATATACCCAGCCAAAACCACAGAACACAACCGCCTTTTATTTTCATAGAGCACTTCACAAAGCCAAAACTGACAACCAGTGCCGGACGACTGTAAAAACTACACACGTGGATACTTGGTTCAGAAAATTATGAATTATATGTATGAATCATGTTGTAATTATCGAAGGAAAAACAAAGACTTTTTTTATGCAATATACTAGGTGTCTTACCAATAAACAAACGGTAAGTTGTTTATAGAAAACAGATGATAAATCTAGTTCTTGCTATAAGAGAAGAAAAAATGCTCAAGGCACCCACAATTGGAGAAGGAGAGGGAGGAAGGAGATAAAGAACCCCATTTAGCGGGATGTGGGGGGGGATGGGGACATTGGTGTGGAAGGCACTGGGGGGCGGGTTCTAACACTTTACCGAAACCCCAAGTGTGACAACTGTAATTGTATATCTCACGGTGTATATAAAATGTTTAAAAAAAAAAAAAATGAGCATAAATACAGGAAACAAATAACCCTATTATAGAGAGTAGGAGAGAGAAGTGTTTTTAGTTATCTTCTGGGGCACAGCAGCTGCCGGCTGTCCAACGGATTTCAGATCTACACATCAAGTTGACAATTAAATCAACCTAAAACGGATTTAGATGATTATTTTTAGGAGGACTTTATTTATTTATTGGGGGAGATGGTGGTGGTTTGCTTTAAGGCTGAAATATTTAATCACGTTCATTGTATTCAACAGCAAAATCTGAATAAAAATTACTTATTGTTGATGAAGCTCATCTCACAAGCTGTTTCCAGTATGCTTCCTTCCGAGGCACCATTGTGCAGGCTGCAGAGATGAGGTGTCTGCTCTCCCTAAGCCTCAGGGAGGGTGTTACCTCACTCAGTTTAGCCTCCCTGAGATTGAGGGGAGGGGGGGGGCGGTGTGGGCAGGAGGGGGCTTTGGCTTAGTAGCTGATAGGACCCCATCTTCCAGATTCCATTTGTGGGTTTCAGATACCTAGAGCCATGCTGCCTGCAAAAGAAGGCCGTTCCAGAAATCCCCCTTCCATTGTGATCCTTGATTCAAGTCAAACATTTTGGTTCTGTCGAGATTTAATCTTTCTCTCCCACACTAATAAGCTAACAAAGCAAGAAAATCACAGTTTATGTCTTGTACATGACTCTTAAAACAACTGCATACATTGAAAGTGGCTGTTGTCAGGAACTTTCAGTGTTATTTAGGGCTTACTGTGACAAAGGATGCTGGCTGGTGGGCTAAGTGATTGAGCATAATTCACTTCACCTTCGGAACCTCAGTCTCATCATTTGCCAGACAGGAATGCTATTACCTGCCTGGGAGGTTTTGAACAATTTTTAGACAGAATAACATCCCATTGAGTGCTTGGGTACGCCGCAGTGTGTCCAGAGACTGGGCACTTTTTGTAAACAGCTTAGAATTCTGTTAAGAAGAGTTGGTGGCATTTGGGTTTATGAGGCCAGGATGGAATCTAGCTGCCTCCTGACTTAATCAAGTAGGGCATGTCACCTCTGTTATTAATGAAGATACAAATAATATACCCTCCTAGAGAGCGTAGCTGAGAGCCAGCTACCCTTTTAAGCGTTTCACTTGAGTTCATTTCTTTCCGTTTTTAACCTGAGGAAGTGATACGAAATTCTCATTCTCATGAAAGATGACTGGGGTGCAGAGTGCGTTGGGAAAACTAGCCAGGGTTACTCAGCAAAGTCCAGAGCTGAGATTGACATTTATAATCCAAGCATTCTGGTTTTCAACGTTTGTCTAACCCCTGTCTCTGAACCAGAGGTGATCCCACCCATCCATCAGGGTTTGTTGACCAATTTCACAGGGAATAATAGAAGAGTTAGACTCCATACATGCCATTTCAGTATCTAGTCGCAGAAGCAAGCTAGAAATTTATTTGCTATTGAAGACAGAACAATATCACAATAGGCGTTCCCCTGTGGCTACTGTAGTGTGGGGAGCTGATGGCCAGCACATCACACTGAGCAGTCGCGAAGCAGGCAGGAAGAGGTGGCGCTGTGCTGGCGCTCCTCCACCGTGGTGACCAGATTGTTGAAATTCACAGGTGGTTGGAAGCCTGGGCATGGTGGGGCTTCCTGGCTTCTATCTCGGCGCCCCAGCTCTGCCTTTTTGTGGCCTTGACCAGCTTATCTAACCGCTCTGCACTTCCATGTTCTCCCCCCCCCCTTAAATATGAGTGTAGTCTCTTTCCTGTGAAATTGTTTTAAGCATTAAGCAACAGTTTCCTAAAGTGGGCCACACTGCCCCCTGGAGGGCACCTGGCTGATGTGGGGGCTAAGTACATTCTTCAGGTGTCAAGGTAGAGGGTGGGGGCATTGGGAGCAGGCGGAGTTTTCTGTTTGTTGGCTTAAAGAAATGGAATTCTAGATGCTGAGTGACTCTTTGAAGTTTTTTGAAAAGGCGGGAGTAGACCACATAAGTTTGGGAACTTCTGCATTAGAGGAATCAGTGCAGAACTGGTCCTCGTCTGCTTAGCTTTGCGTTTGATAAAGGAAAGTCTGTTTTGTTTCATTGGCATCTAGAGGCTTCTGTCTCCTGGGGGTACCTGGAATCCAGCAGAAAGGAAAACCTTCCTCTGCGAGGTTCATATAATGTCCATAAAAATGAGCGCTGAACGCCAGTCCAGGAGGCGTGAAGAGTGAAGAGATGAGTCCCTGTGGAAAACAAAGTGTAAATTCGTGAAGTGCCTGCAAACTTCCTGGAGGTCTGAATGCAAAAGGGCAGGTTTCTCTTCCTGTGAGATGCTCTCTGTCGTTTTCTTCCATTTAGTCCTCAGACCAGTGGAGGTTTTGGTTCAGGGATCGTGAAATTCCTCTGGCTTCTATTTCATGAAATATGCAACATTCTATTGGAAAGAAATTGCCAGCTTGCTTTTATCATCATCATTATTATTATTTTATTTCATTTGAACCAGACTTATAGACAGTCCACAATGCCAGTGGGGGATTCTCATAAAGAGAAAGGGAAATGGAACGAGAATTCTGCTGAGTAGAAGAATGCAGAGCTGAAATGGGAAAAGTTGTGTGGTGGTGAAGTTGAGCTTAGGGAGCATTGCAGAGCGGAGTCCTTCACAGATACGTGGGACTGACCCCAAGCCCACTGTGCTGATGGCTCAACTTGTGTATGGCAGACGCCAACAACACTACAAATTCTGCCTCTCTCTTGACCAGTCTGATTCTCTCTTTCAGTTAACCTTCAACTTTTCTCCTCGCACTATCTCTTCCTGGGTCTCTCCTGGCTTTGGTTTCCTCAGTCTCTGTCTACTTGTTTCTGTTCTGGCTAGTGTCACAGTTGACAGTAAAGACTGAAAGGGTTTGAATGTGCATTAAGAGTAAGAGGGATATTGAGGAAGCAGGCTCAGGCCATAGATACAAACATGAGGAGACGGAGTGATAGCACAGCTGGTAGGGCCTTTGCCTTGCATGTGGCCAACCCAGCTTCAATCCCTGGCATCCCATATGGTCCTCGAGCACCTCCAGGAGTAATTCCTGAGCGTCTCTGGGTGTGACCCAAAAAAGAAAAGAAAAGAAAAGAAAGCCCAAATATGGCCCCTTTGACATTTGAGCACGTATTCGCTGAGCACCCACCCAGCGCTTTAGCTAGCAGCAAACATTGTGAACAGTCCCAAGTTCCAAATGTACAGTTCTTGCAATCTAGGTACATGCATAAATAGGGTGGAATGTGGTCAGAAAGTATCTGTATGCTGGTGGAAGCTTCTGGAGGAGTGATTAATTCTACCTCAAGAAAGAGGCTGGGGAAGTCCTTACAGAAAGGATTGTTGTTTCAGCTGGAAGCTGAAGGTAGGGCAGGAATTCCTCGGGGGTCAAAGGCATTCCAGGTGGGAAGAGCTACATGGTGATAAGACCTTAGATGTGAAGATTCATGATTGGGTTGGGGATTGTTGGGTATGGCCGTAATGTAGAATATGTGACATTCATTAATGTACAGGGCACTTTCTAAACTATGTTCCAGGGAACATCATTGTTTTGCAAGATAATGGTTATATTTTTAGAAGAAAGAACAGAGGAAAAATAATCTCGTTCAAAAAAAAGTTGGAAGAATACTGATTACTTTCTTACTCGTGGTAAGACATAATATTTGCTTAATTGTATTAAGGTTTCAGAGATTTCCCTGCAAAGGAAATTCATTTATCTCATTAAAAATTTGCTGCAATTATTTACTGTTAAACCTTTCATCTCCAGGAGCTCTTCTCAGTGAGATTGGCTGGGGAAAGTGTTTGTAGATAGGTAATCACAGATTGTAAGACAAGTTAATTTTATTGTGAAATAATGTGTCTGATGTGATGTGACACATAGCGTAGTATATGTAAGACTTGTTCCCACAAAAGTGTAAATAACAACACAGAGATACAATGCATGTACCACTAGCTAAAGAAATAAGACTATCTGAATTATAGTTGAAACATATTTAATAACCTCTGCCTGATCATAGTCCTTTTGTCTTGACACAGACAAGCATCACCCCCAAATTTGATGTTTATCAATCCTTATAATTTCTTTGAATGTGTTCTACAGAAGAGCACAGTTTAAAAAAGAATTTCACTGAATTGTCATCCATTACTTAACTTGTCACTACAGAAATAATAAGAATTATTTCACACAAGCACTCTTCTGAAATTAAGAACATTAATAAACTCTTTTTTCTTGGAAGGAAAGTGGCTTTTCTCTTAACTGCAATGTTTAGAATATAGTAGATACTCAATAAATTTTTTGGCGTTGTATTGAATATGGTTCATTAAGTTCATGCAGATATAAAGATTGGGGTAAATGAATTATTTTCAATAGACAGTGTTGGAATTCTTTGTGACAGTGATCTTGAAAACATTTTTGTGGCAGTTCTTTATTTTTGTAATCTGAATTTGGAAATGAATAATAGTGATCATCCATTGAAAGTCATTTCTCTGTTTCTTGACATCTTTTTGGAGTCATTAGCAATAATCGTTTCTCCAAATCCATCCTATTAGAAGGGCTTATTCAGTAAAATCTCTCCACTTCCATCATTAGAAAAATGATAAATATAAATGTTTTCCATCAAAAATGGAAATTTGTAAATTATAATACAATTACTTGTTTAGTACCCAGATGCTAAATACTTTTTTTAAAGTTTCTGAAGGTCCTGTCCTTACAATCTCCAATATCCAACTTACTATCAGTAACAGAGTGTTATAGTTAGGCATTGTCAGTCCAAAACAAGAATCCTTCTTGATGTCTGTGAGGGGAAAGACTTTGCAAAAGTTTACACATCATCTGACATGTATATAAAAATTGGGGTAGGTAACTCACAGACATAGGGCAGAGCTGCTCCCTGTGCCCAGCCGCTCACGAGGCACCTGGGAAGGATGGCGGGCTCTAGCCCTAGCTCGCCACCCCAGCAGAGCCTCACAACAAGCCAGACAACCCCCATGGTGGCCCTCCATGAGGGCCACCATTTTCCACATCCGGACTTCCCTCTCCTCAGAACTCCACCCAGCAGAAGAGCCTTTACAGCCCAGCTCATGCGCCACAAGCGGCCGCACAGTTCATCAATAAATGCTAGATTTAGAGGTGACTACAAGAGCATGCCACCTGCACGGCAGAGGCTGGCAAGCCTCCCGTGTTGTATTTGATATGCCAAATACCAGTAACAATTATATTAGGTCATTCCCATGACCTGATGTAATGGTTTGAGGCTCTTTATGTTCCTGGAGCAAGCAGATGCCCTTGGGCTCTACTAGCCTGAGACAGCACATATAGAGATGTTACTGGTGCCCGCTCGAGCAAATTGATGATGAATGGGAAGACAGTGATACAGTGAACTTTTTTCCTTTTTTGCTATCCTAACTTATATTCATATATCACTGTATACATGGCATTAAGATGGAAGAATATTAGAATATTGCTGAGGGATGCCTGGTAGGAAGGATGGGAGAGAGAAAGTAGAAACTGACAGCCTCGCTGACATGTGTGTGTGTGGGGGAGGTGCCAGTTAATTCTTATATAGAAGTGGTTGTAGATTACCTCTTCTAGGATTTGAAGTTGATCATGACTGAGATGCTAATCATCCTAGAACTTTTGGTTTTATATTTTGTTGGTACAGTTTTCTTCTAGTTGTGTTGGAAACATTATTAAAATCCTAGAAGAGGGAGGACAGAGGAGAAAGAGAGGGAAGGGGAGGGGCTTGAGGGGAAATCGGGATACAATGGAGGGAGGAAAGGGTGCTCTGATGAGGGGTGTGGTGTTTTAATGTTATATTAATGAAAGTCTATCATTGACAGCATTTTAACTCATGGGGAGTATCACTTATATCACTTGTCTTCCCATTGTTTATCATTTTGCTCAAGCGGGCACCAGTAACGTCTCTATTCTTTGGGAATGAGGTCCATTATCGTTACTGTTTTTGGCATATAGAATACACCATGGGTAGCTTGCCAGACTCTGCCATGGTTTTGGGTTCATCCCAGGGGGCCCAGTCCTTTTCTATGTCAGACCATCAACCACCCAGGGCCCATGGGGCAGAGCCCTGGGAACCTGTCTCCTGTCTGCCACCTGCCAACACAGCTGGGCACCGCAGCCAAACCTGCAACACCTCGAGGGGCAGGAACTCATGGAGAGTAAAAGAAGAAAAGAAGGGCCTGGAGCAATAGCCCAGCAGGTAGAGCATTTGCTTTGCATGCAGCCGACCTGGGTTCGATCCCGGCATTTCATATGGTCCCCTGAGCACTGCCAGGAGTAATTCCTGAGTACAGAGCCAGGAGTAACCCCTGAGCATCACCGGATGTGACCCAAAAAGAAAAAAAAAAATCCCAGGAGATAGAATAATGCAAGTCAAAACTTTGGGTATGATTATCCCAAACAGTGTTGACTTGGCATAGAGCCTTTTTTTTTGATGAGGGCCTATTGATGCTTTTGTACTATGATGGTAGCACTTGAATTGGGGATATATCATCCTGAACAGTATCATGCATGCTCACCAATGTTCTCTGTAGAGAATATAATTACTCAGGGCCAGAGAGATAACCCAGGGGGTAAGACTACTTGCCTTGCTTGTGACCTAGGTTCAATCCCCAGTACTACATGTGGTCTCCTGAGCACTACCAGGAGTGATTTTGGAGCACAGAGTCAAGAGTAAGCCCTGAGCACATCTGTGGCCCAGAAATCAACTCATGACATCAGAAAGATTAGGTTGAAGCCATTCAGATAGACTCATATTAGACCAGAAATGCTGGTAATCTGGTAGTGGATAGAATTAGAGATATCTGCTGAATCTGAACTATGGTGTGCATTGTTTGAGCTTAGTTCCAGTGAATACAAAAAGGTTACTGTAATTTATTCCTTTGGGAAGCTGACTAGATTTATAGACCACATAGAGTTGGAGTCTTGCCAACCTTCTGCTATCTAACTTCTTAATTTTAATGTTGTTGAATTTATCAATCTTTTCTTTTATGGTTAGCACTTCTTTTATGTCTAGTTTAAGAAAGCTTTCCTTTTTTTTAACCCTGATGTCACAAAGATATTACCCTTTATTATCTGCTAAAAGCTTTATTGTTTTGCCTTTCACATTTAAGTTCGTGTGTGTGTGTGTGTGTGTACGTGTGTGTGTGTGTGTGGTGTGAGGTAGGAATTACATTTTTTTTTCCTTAAGGGAAAAATCACCTTGCGAATTTTTTTTTTTGGGTCATACCTAGTGGTGCTCAAGAGTTACTCCTTGCTCTGCACTCAGGAATTACTCTTGGCAGTGCTTGGGGGAGCATATGGGATGCTGGGAATCCAACCTGAGTTGGCTGTGTGCAAGGCAAATGCCATACCTGCTGTTCTATCACTCTGACCCAAGAATAATTTTTAGGCATATATTTTTCCACTCTTGCCAAAATCATATTCCTTTACTAATAAATAGCTAGAAAACTTTATAATATGACTTAGTGTTTGTTGGGATAAATCCCATACGATGGCCTTCTTCTGAAGTGTCTGGATTTCCACAGTCAATTTCTTTCATTTATGTTTGATAATCATCATATAAAGCTACACAAAAATATTCTTGAGGTTTGACTAGCATCACATTGGATTAATAAGTTAGTTTAGGAAGAACAGTTCCAATATGAAACTAAATCTCCCCATAAGCATAGTAGTTCTGTTTCCTATTTACTCCATTTTCTTTTAGTAATAATTGTAATTTTCCTCATAAATGGATGTACACTTTTAGGTTTATTTCCAGGTGCCTTATAATTTTATAGGTGCTTTGTAAATGCTATCTTTAGGAAATGACATTTTCTAATTATGTTATTTTACACCATATTCCACCTGTCTGATTCTGGGTGGTGAAGGACAAGGTGGGAAGAGATAGTTGGCCCATAGAGAGCGCTTGAAACAGTAGGTGCCTTATATGCTCTCTAAATGTCCAGAGCAGTCTCAAAGCAAAAGCTATGGAACCTTAGCAGAGGCCATGACAGGTCTCCTAGCCACAGTCAGGCCACCGGGACAAGCCCTGACTGTCCCAGTGGCCCCTGGACTTGCAGAAATTAGGAAGGGTCAGTTCTCAGATCAGACAGAGGCCTTTGAGAATTGTCCTGATTTTCCCTGGAGAGTATGTCCTGCCTGAAGGATTCCTGTGCTCTGATGGTCAGGCGCTCAGTCCAGTGAAGGATCAGGAGTCGGGAGTACAGTCTGGAATCTGACCACATCCTGTCTGCCTGGGGGACCAATTCGGGCCCGGACTGTGATCCAGTTTGACACTTTAGGCCCATTGCAGGCCCAACAGGTTCCATTTTCAAGGAGGATTCACAGGTCCGGGGCACTGAAGAGACTTGTTCTCATTCGACAGAGAGGCAGGTCTCCCTGTGCCCCGGGTCAGCTCTTTCTCCTCCCCTCTGTCACCTAAGAGCTTCCAAAATATTCTGATGATGGTAGGGTAAGACATTGAAGCCTTTGCACTGGGGAAACTCCTTTATGGAAGCCAACACGTGCATCAGCTAAACCAGGATGAAGAGAGAAGAATGTCCGACTGTGGCCCACGTGGTCATTATCACTCGCCGATTGTCCTTTTCTCTTTGTCACTCTGTCTCTTTCCACACCTCTCTGGAATTCTTTATGAGATTAATTCTCTCATGTGCTCACTCCTACTCATTTTCCCAATTTAATATTTCTATTTCAAGCAATATATTAATATCTCTCTGAAAGTTTCTCCTGGGGCATCCGTGTTTATGACATTTCAGATTCCTTGTCCCATCTTGCCAACTGTACTTATTTCTTTCTTTTATCATGTTCTCTCACCAATGTGTGTTTCATCATCATTTCTGGAAGAAAAATAGTGCCTGCCCTGCTAGTTCAGGTTGGGAAGAAAGAGAATGTCTCATAGGAAGCAAGATTGAGGGGCAATAAACTTGACTGCTTGGTTAACCTAATGTACTATTTTCTCTTTGCTAACCATGTGCTTATGTGATAAAATAGTCATCTAGTTGAGGGCTCCAAATATATGTAAGGGGGAGGGAAGTCTGGATTTCTGTGAGTAGCCATAGATTGACATGCCTGAGAGGCAGATAGTTCAGAAGAAGAGGGGCCGGAGCGATAGCCCAGCGGGTAGGGCGTTTGCCTTGCACGCGGCCGGCCTGTGCCGGCCAGGGTTCGATCCCGGCATCCCATATGGTCCCCGAGCACTGCCAGGAGTAATTCCTGAGTGCAGAGCCAAGAGTAGCCCCTGAGCATTGCCGGGTGTGACCCAAAAAGCAAAAAAAAAAAAAAAAAAAAGACAGTTGGTCTTGGAGGTTGGATTAATGCCCTTTCTTTTAAAAACTCATGGAACTAAGCTCAAATTCAGTGGGATACTTCCTTCCACTTGCCTTTACAGGCATATATATCTTTTTCAGGCATCTTTAGGCATTTCTCAAACACCAGAAGCTCCAGATAGTTATGATGTCTTTAGTTATTCACAATTATTACTGAAAGCATCTGAAACTTCACCTCAATGTTTGTGGTTTCCCAAGAGTGCTCTGCAGGCTCCTATCCCAAAAATTCCTTTCTTTTTAGGAATTTCACCTTCAGCGCTTACATTCTTTTGTTTTGCCTTTCGGAGCCATCCCTTTGTATTGGAGGACTAGTTGCCACTCAGTCAACTGTTCTGTGTCAATGCAAACAGGAGTTTTCTGTTATAATACTAAGTGTTTCATTTGGTGACTTTCTCAGCTATTTTTATTGCCCGGAAGTGCCCTTTTAGTCCTTCATGTCCTGCCCTCTCTGTTCTCCTTCTCCGCCTTCCTTCTGTTTTCATTTTGGATTTTATCAAATAAAGGCTTCTCGACCTAAAGTCCAGAGTGTGGCTTTTCAGTGGCTAGAATGTGCGCTGCTTCTCACTGTCTTGCACACGTTGTTTCAGTAATAGGGGAGTAGTGGGGGGCGGGTCAGTCTGGGGGTGGACTCTGCTGTCCTTGTCAAATCCCAGAGGCCCATCAATCTTTTACATAGGGAATTGCTTCCTGGCAATTTTGGGGTGGGGTAGGGTTGGAAAAAAGGTTTTCTGAGGCTGCTTCAAAATGAAGACCTACAGCTCAAGATTCTACCAACCGGGAGGTGTCAGAATAAATACTGTGAGACTGTAACCCCCCCCCCCCCCACACACACACACAGGACTGGGGAGATGTTTCCAAGGGCACCTCATGCTACACACGTGGGGAAACCTGAGTTCACGATCCCCAAACCAAATCAGAACAAACAGAAGGTAACACCACCAGATGCTCAGGCTGCATTGGCTGATTCAAAATTTTTTAAAATTGGGGGCCGCACCCAGTGGTGCTGAGGAATCACTCCTGGCCCTGTGCTCACTCCTCATGGTGCTCAGGTGACCATATGCGGCCCCTGAGATTGAACCCTGCCTCGGCTGCCCCAAAGGCAAGTCCTTACTCTCTGTACTATCTCTGGCCCCTCACTGCCAGAATAGTCTGATTTTAATGATAATACACTCAGTCAGTGAGAGACTACTGAGCAGATTGTTAAAGAGGAAGAATTTATTCTCTGGCTTTTGTCATTCTGGTTATGCTGTGTTTTGGAGTGTTTTGTTTTTTTATTTGTATCTCTGTTGGGTGGGACCCATTGGAACTCTTGAATCTGGGTTCATACACTCCCAAGTCGGGGAACATCACTGTTGTGATTGCTTTAGTGACTGCTTTATAGACATCACCTTGAACTGGACCAGCTAAATTTAGGAAACTAGTTATAATTGTTGACCAAGCTGTACAGGTAGAGGTTGGAGACTCACAGCTGTAGAAATCACACTTGCCTTAGAGGGGCTCAGTCTAAGGCAGAGGGGCTAGGACAGCTGAAGGTGACAGGCTGCTTGGTGATGCAGGTACCAGCAGAGGGACTGGGCTGAAATTGTCGGAGAGACCCTTCAATGCTGAGGATGAAAAGGGGGTATGGAGGAGACAGACCCTAACTCCTCCCCCTCCCACTGTC
Organism: Cryptotis parvus; assembly: GCA_021461705.1. Classification (NCBI taxonomy): domain Eukaryota; kingdom Metazoa; phylum Chordata; class Mammalia; order Eulipotyphla; family Soricidae; genus Cryptotis; species Cryptotis parvus. The sequence continues at coordinate 60,222 of JAJIBD010021603.1, forward strand.
CCGTCCTCTGTCAGTCTCTCATTGAGCGAACCTAACTAGAAGTTGGTAAGGGATCCTGGAAAATAGTTGGGATCAGCTTTATACCACCCTAGCTAGGCAGGGCTAGGAGCAAGTAGGGGTCCGATAGAAAGGGACCAAGGACTTATTTATATGCTAGGAAAATGAACCTCTTCCAGAAGTATTCATCAGTAGGGCAGAGCAAAAAGGGAAACAAGTGAAATCCTTATTTTCTCTCTTTCCTTTCCTGTACGCCATCCCTCCAATTTCCCAGGCAGGAAATTGAGAGTGGCGAGGCTGGCAGTTGAGATGACTTACAATCTGTGTCAGTCCCTCTGGGTATGAGTTGTCATGCATGTGGCTCGAGGGGCATTAATGAAATTGGCGACAAGGTGCCATCCCAAATCCAGCAAGGGAGATTGCAAATAAAAGGTAAAGGGATGGCATGGTCGATGCTGCCTTTGGAAAATGCACAATCAAATCTGCATTCTGAACGCATCAGACCTGGGGGATTTGGAGATGGGATTGCAAGTCTATATTCAACTTGACAGAGAAGAATGAATGGGAATAGCATGCAGTTCTTGGGGCAGCGCTTACGGCCAGGCTCTTAGCCCCTCTGGACCAGCCTTTCTAGCCTGACAGAGCAGAGCCAATGAGGAGACTGCTAATGGTAGAGACTCAGCACACACACTTCAGGGCCACGAAACAGTTCTCGGTGGTGTTGGAACCTTGCAGGTGGCATCCTGATCCTTTGCTTATAAGAGATATTTAAATACTTGACACTTGAAGGAATGAAGGAAGCCACCGGTAGGTGAATAAAGAGTAAATCTACATTCTGGCTGCACCAGTATCCGTGGTGTCCATATTATATGTGGGCAGACACACAAAATATTCAGGTATCTTCTTTGAACTTCAGATCATCCCTTCATGCCATTTTACAGATTCTCAAACCCATGTTTTGCCATGTATATGCTCTTTGGCTAGAGGCTTAGGTAAAAAGATGAGATCTCTCTCTCTCTCTCTCTCTCTCTCTCTCTCGCTCCATTTCAGATGGAAGGGGAAGAATTTGGGTTGATGCCTCTTCATATCATGTATTTATTTCTCCATTCTCCCCCTCCACCAGGGAAATTGATTTGCTGTGACCTTGGGGAAAATGGGGTTGCTGTCTTAACAGGACAGAATCCAGTTTTCTGCTTTGTTTCCCCCTGAATCTGACTAGAGGGCCAACAACCCAAACCCAATTTGCTGCACAAAGCAACTTTTATTTCTTGCCAGCACACTTGGGGCTTTCTTGATCGTAACTCACATTTGATGGGCATAATAAAACATTTCACTGTTCTGAGTATTTTGCAAGATTAATAAAGCAGTGTTCTTGGGCAAAGTTTATTAATCCATAACTTAAAAGAAAACTCCAGAGAAAGAAGCGATGAGCTATGTTCAGTAGGTAAAGCCTCTACCTTGTCACTGCCAGGGATTGAGTTACGGCGCAGTCTGCAGCGTGTGGCCCTCCCTGGGCCTGACGGGCTGCCTTTGGCATGGGGCTTTGGCTTGCATAGGAGCCGAACAAACCATTGTTTCATTTTCCTTTTGAATTGTGAGGGTGTGAAGGAGCAACTTGTAGAATGACTTTGGTCCTTAGAACATTGACCCTTGGCTTTTTGGGGACTGTCATTTACCTGAATCAGCAAAGCATGTGTTGGGGCACTGAATATCATGGATCTCTGCCATTTGTGATGGCGACAGTATGCTAGGGGCAACCATGAATCAGCTAGTAGTAACAGTGACAAGGGGGATTGAAGGGTGCTGCCTTGTGGCATTTGTGGGGGAGTGCTCTGCTCTAGCACTCATTCATGTACTTAGTGCTTGTGAGCACCTGCAGGCACCTAGAATAATGGTGGGCCCTTTTAAAAATATTTAATTATACCACCTGAGATGTACAATTACAACATTGTTCATGTTTGGAGGTTTCCGTCACATAGTGTTCCAGCACCCGCCCTCCACCAGTGCCCATTTCCCACCACCAATGTCCCCAATTCCCTCCCCCTCCCATAGCCTGCCTCCATGGCAGGTTCTTTATCTCTTTTCTCTATCCTTCTCTTTTCCTTCTCTTACATATTGTGGATTGCAATACATACACTTAGAGGCCATCATGTGCATTTTTTTGCCTGTATTTAATGCTCAGTTCTAGGTTGGTATTAGCTCTTTCGACATTTATTCTCACATGTTCCCTTCTCTGTCTTACCTAACCTCTGACTCAATGGTGGGCCCTTTGGATAGAGCCACTAAAAGGAGCAGATGGAGGCTGTCTCCTCAAGAAGGAGGTTTAGACTGAGAAGCACAGATAGATTATAATGTGGCAAAACACACAGAGCTGAGCTCTAGTTGAGGTATAAAATAGGTTAGCCACAAGAGAAGGATGGTTCAACTCCAGGCTAAGGATTTTTTTGTTTACATTGGAGCCATGCCTGGTGTTGTTCAGGGCCTACCTCTATACTCAGAAATCATTTATGGCAGTGTTCAGATAGTCTTATGCGGTGCTGGATTGAACCCAGGTCAGCCGTGTGCAAGGCAACCTCCCTACCACTGTACTTTCTCCCTAGTCCCAAACTAAGGATTTTGAAGGTGACTGGAATTGACTGGTAAGTCCTTTGTGCAACCAAGATGTTCTAGGTACAGTGCCAGGCCCCTGACTTCCAGAGTTATCAAGAAAGAAACCTTCAATGTTTTTCAGATGTGTACAGTCTTGGAGCAGACACAAAACAGACACACAACCATCTAAGAGGCATGGTCTGGATTAGGGGGCCAAGTGGGGAGTATGGGAATGAGGTTAGGAGATTGGTTGCAAAGCCTGGGAAAGTGAGGCTGGAAAGGTATGTCAGTCTTTTCCCTTGTCACCAAATGTGCACCATAAGACTGGGGTGGGCTAGGGGTGGTACAACTACCCATTTATTATATGGACTTTATTATTTGGACTTAATTCTGGACTTTTCTTATTGCCTAGAGTCAAAGAGCAGTCTTTTAAAAAAATATTTTATTATACCACCGTGAGATAAACAATTACAAAAAATGTTCCTGTTTGGGTTTTGGCCATCCAGTGTTCCAGCACCCATCCCTCCACCAGTGCCCATTTCCCACCACCAATGTCCCCGATTCCCTCCCCTGCCCTTGACTGCCTCTATGACAGGTTCTTTATCTCTGTTCTCTTTCTCTCTCTCTCTCTCTCTTCAAAGAACAGTCTTAAGAGAGGATCGGATTTATTTAACAAAATATGAGGATATCTGTTGGTCCTGTGTAGTGTCTGAACCCTCTTTCTGGGGTCTTCTAGCACAGGAACTGCAAGCTCACGGGTCGGAGTGATATTAGAGGGGTAAGGTGCTTGTCTTGCACTCAGTCAACTGAAGTTTGAGCCACAACACCTCATGTGGTAAGCCAGGCTTGACACCTCAACAAAACAGGAAAAATAAAATAGCTGTAAGCTGAGGTTCCAAGAAAGTACAGTCAGCAGGCGGTAGGGAAGGAGGCATTGAAGGGACACAGGGTAAGTCCTGGTCGGCTCCAGCTTAGGGTTCTGAACGGTGCTGGACCAGAGTAACCAGGTTCTCGGAGTCTTCAAGAAACACTAGAAATCCTGGTGACTTCTTCCCCTCTTAAACATGAGATTTATCTATTTAAAAAAAGGCACTAAATAAGAGCAAACAACAAGCAAAAAAACACTTATAGGCTGAAGATAACTGGCTGTTTTTAGCTCAGAATCCACCCAGTGGTGAGGTCTGACCACTGTCTTTATAAATATGTAAATAAATACAGCTCCTTCAAATGGAAGTTCGTCTCTCTGACAAGGGGCTAAATTGGGGCTTTCAGGTTAAGGCAAGTTTTCCCCAAGACAGCAAATGGGTTCTTACTCATTTTCTGCTTGTGTCCTTAAATGTGTTGCTGCTTGTTCTTGATTTGTTGATTCTGATGCTGGGGTAAAACTTTAGGAAAGCCCACGTCCCTGGCAATTGTGGTGTGTTTATAGCTGTGGCTGGGCAGTCCTGAGGTTTGTCTCTGTCTTAAGTCTACAGCTGCCTTAATTAGCTTGTTATGTACTGCTCCCAAGGCAAGTCCCTGTAGAGAGTCAAATGAGTGGTTTTAGGGTCTGTAAATGACAGTGCTCTGTGGCTTTCTCATTTAAGGTTGAGGCTCCCAGCCACTAAAATATGTACATTTCAAACCAGAGTGAGAACATGAGCAACTTAGTAGTTACTGTGGAATTGAGTGAATGTCATAAATATTTATTTATCTTTTTCATAGCTCGCATAAAAATGTTAGGCTACAGAAATTGTTGTTCACTATAAAAACAACAGAAAATGCATCAGCTATACATCTCCTGGATGCGTGTGTCTCTTTGGATTTTCATTAGCTTCTAGCAATATACTTTGAGAAATTAGATTTGGACAGAGATTCAGCAAAATCAGAAAGCTCCTAGAGTTCATAATTAATCCATTTGCAATGCACATCCAATACAACCCGCCTTCTTTTACTCAGATCTGACCATGACCAAGTTTAATGAATTTTTATTTCCGATAAATTTTTCTTAAGAAATAATAATCTTGTTTATTGAATTTGGAGAACACACACACACACACACACACACACACACACAGAGTCACCTACAGTATTTCTACCCTCAGGCCATTACTGTTAAGGTCTTGAATCCCAGAGATAAAAGGTTAAGGTTTGAGGTCAGAGGAGTGCAGAATTGTCCAGATGTCTCCCGTTATTTAATCTTGGAAGGTCTTATTTTTTCTTCCCTGTGAAATATAAGTAAAGATTCCCTGTGAAATATAAGTAAAGATATTATCTTCTTTATTTGATATTTCCATTAATAACATGGATAATGCATACGCGACATTCAGCACATTTCATGGTTCAGAGAGCATTCAAGGGAACTGTGTGGTTTTGTCTTTTTGCTATAAACTCGGTTGAGTTTATGTTGTCTGTGCACCATTTAACAAAGAGCTCTCACATTGTTCCTGTAACTCTTTAAGAAACACTCTATAAATTGCCTTTTTAATGTGAAAGAATAGGTTCTTATCCTTGCATACTTAGGCCATTTTATTGTGATCATTCTTTGATGACTATTCCCTACTTGTCAGCCTTTAGTGCCCACTTAATTTTCTGGCCAGCTGAGTGACAGTGGCCCATATATGGGGCTGGCAGAATTCCTTTTAAGTTCCTCCTGGGTATTTTTGTGATGATGGGATCCCTTTATATCTGCGCTGTCCAGTGAGTGGTCACATATAGCTACTGAACTTTTTGCAGTACAGCTAGTGGGACTGAGATAGGAAATAAAAATCATCATGCTGTGTTTCAGTTATTTTTAATCACCCTACATGGCTTATGGCTACCATATTGGATAGCCTGGTTCAAAGAATAGACTAATCCTAGGCTGAGATTTTACTGTTTAAACAGACATGTCCATAAAGCATTTTGTTTCTTTTTTGTTTGTTTGTTTCTTGTTTAGAATCACACCTGCAATGCTCATGGTTTACTCCTGGTTCTGCAATCAGAAATTATTTCTGGTGGTGCCCAGGGATCATATGGGATGCCAGAAATTCACCTTGGGTTGACTGCATGCAAGGAAGTTGCCCTACCTACTGTCCTTTTTCTCTGGCAATAAGATATACTATTTTCTATCATCTGGCTCTTAAAATTTCTGGTAGCATATCAAAACTTTCCATTTCCCCTTTCAAATATACTGTCTTTTACCTATGGTGGAGGGTTGGTAGCAGTTTTTCTGCTCTGCCTGCTACCATGTTGTCAGAAGTCTGATAGCAGATCTTTTGACTCAAAGATGACTCTTCATGCTGTGAATGACAAGAAAGTCATTTTAGATGCTTTCATTCTACTAGCTTGGCCTGAGAGAGAGCTCATATGCGTTACATGAGGGAGGTCTGAGTTCAACCCCAGCACCTCCTGATCCCCATGCACTGACCCAATCCCTTCTGCTTGTCGCCCATACAATTAAACAAATGAATCAAATGAGAGGTCATTTCAGTGGTTCACATAACCAGGCCTAGGTGTAATCTGGCCACAGGCACAGTTGGAGCTGAGAGCTCAATCTGTCCTTTCTCCACACACCAGTTTAATGTTCTTTGTCCTCAGCTTGCTTTGCTAGGAGATGCTCTAAACTCTGACAAAGATGGTGACCAAGAATGAGGGTTTCTTCTGATTGTTTGGCCACCTGGAAAGAGGAAAGAGGGCTTGGCCCCTAACAGTGTTCTAGAGCTTACTTTCAGTGAACTTGTTTTTAATTCCTCTAGCAGTGACTGTAGTCACAGTTGGGATGGGAGAAACGTTTCACGTTGGTCAGTATTGGGCCCCAGACTACCTCTGAACCAGGGGATGAGGTTACTACTATCAAACTACCTGGGCTAAACTTGGAATAAGAGGAAAGTCTCCCAGAGGAAAAGTAGACTGAGAAACACATGCCTGCCAGGCAGGTAGTACAAGTTTATACAACTAACTGATGCTGCCTACTTGGTATCTTTGTTACTTCTTGGTCCTCCTCCCTGCCCCTCCCGGCTCCCCATTCACTTCTCAGGAAAGCCAGTTGTAGGACATAAAGGATTTCCTGTTCTATGAATTGCTATGAATGAGTGATCCGGCTTTTTTCACTTAACAGGACCATCCCTGTATCCTTTCAAAAGAGGATTCTAAGATGCCTTTAATTCTAAAACTAGTGAAGCATTTGGATTTTGTCTGATCTTGTTTGTGTTTATAGAAGCAGGCTCACAGATAATACCTCCTCTCTGGGAAACAGGTAGTTATGCCCCAGAGAGTGAACAGAGTAAAGCAAAGCATCCATTGTCATTAGTTTTCTTTTATGAATAAGGCAAAAGGTATGTTGCCTAAGCCCATTTCTAGACCCATCTGAATCAAAGCTGATAGGATTTGCATGTCAGACTCTGGATAATCCAGGAATCTGGTGGTAAGTGGGCACTTCAGTCCCTGGCTGGTGTATTACAGCTCTGTCTTGGGACTTACGGGTGTAATTAAAACATCCCTGTTAGTAATTACAAAGAGGAACTTGCTGCTGCAAACATGACTGTAACATACCTGATCTTCATAAAGCATGAAGCTATTTATTTCATCAGCAAAATCTATGCAAAATCTTCGATTAATGTTCCAATTTTTGAAGTCAGCCCTTTATATAATAAAATGTGGGCACTAAAGTAATTTCCTTTTTATGGTACTTACCCAGCCTTGTAGGAGAGGTTGAAATATTGTCATAGCAGTTATACCAGTTTTCTTGTAAAAATCCAGTATAATGCAGATCAGAAAATTAATATTTGCTGACTGTACAATGCGATTGACCTCATAGGCATAAGTTCATTTCTTATCCCCGCATCTACTGTGCCATGAGATGAAGAGTCTCTTCTTTGTTTATATATTTTTCCTTCATTTTTATCATGACAGGAATGCTGAGAGGACCCGGATCCAAATATTGGGTGTACCAAGATGTCACCTTTTAACTATCATTCACTTATATAATGATGCAAAAAATGTCATGCATATGAGCTTACTTTTTGGTCTGTCTTATTCCAAGCAGCATACTAAATGTATTCTGTATTTTTTAATAGGAAGCAAAGTTTATGGAGCTCTAGTCATCTCTCCTAGGATACCTGCATGTGGAATTGAATTTCCTCTGTGCAGGTATAAGGGAACCGAAATCCTGTTGGGTGATACAGCAGAGCTCCTTAGGAGGTGATGGAATTTATGGGTTCAGGATTTAGGTCTTACAGAGTATCTTCATATTTTCCCATGTATTTGACTTCTCTGGACCTACAGATTATCAACTGAAAAAGAATGGGGGTGGATTGATCACTCCAAAGACCCCCTTCTTCTGTAACATTAATTAGCGGCCCAGTGCCTCTTTGTTCAGTGGACTAAATATAGCCCGATGACTTGGATATCATTCAGAACCTCTCCTTGCTCTCAAAAAGCCTTCCAGGTCCAAGACTTTCTTCTCTGTTCTTGTGCCTCTTGGTACAGTGACACAGTATCTCAGGCGAGCATCTTTATGTACCTTATTTTCTCCACCAGGCAGTGAGCTCCCTTGAGGGCAACTGTCTTTTCATCTTTCTATATATGAAAAGCTTTTGTGCAGTGACAGGCTCAGTCACTATTTGGCAACCCCATGCATAAAGTTTATTACATTTTAGAGATCATACAGGGAAAGACAAACCCAAGCACAGACAGGAATGTCTGAAAGGGGACTCCCTTGTTGCTGTGGTGAAATTGCTTAGGTACTTACACCATGTAAAGTAAATTCAATAGTTTCTCTGGGAGATTTCATTTTAATGTATATGAAATACCAAATTTTTGCAGCTGAGTGGAGAGGTAAGTCATTTCATGCACGTAATGGAATCCTTTTATTCATTTCTGATTATTCAGCGCCTTATGGTTGAGCCATGCTATGTTACTTCCCGTCATGTCACGCTGTAGCCTTTTTGGTGTAAGGTCATTGCAGTGCTTTTAGGAAATAAAAAAGAGCTTTTCCTGCCTCAACTAGTTTTTCATGTTTTGAGGTTGTTTTTGCATAGACTGGGGAGAGCTAGTCTGCAAAGCAAGACAATGTGAATACATCTCCCCAAATCAATGAGAATTGTGCTGTCCTCTAGAAAATTAGGTTTGAGCCATATCAACGTCAGTGCCTAAGACTGAATAAATCCCATTTCATGATTGCCCTGTGTATGAATTGTGTAATGTGTCTAGATGGGCCCCGGCTATGATTGCTTCTCTTTCCCCAGCATTACTAAATGGTAATGTGGTAGATTCATGTGAGAAGAAGAGTCTCAAATAAACAGCCTAGGCTAGACAAGATAATTTAGGGCCTGCACTTGGGAATTCTCCATGGACTCCAAGATATTGCTATTAACTAGACACAGTGTGAAAAATGTACTTTGTGGCATTTTTAGAGTGTGATATTGGCACAAAATCCTTCATCTTCTATTGTTCTGTGATGCGTTCTCCATATTGTCAAAATTACTTTCTTTTAGTCCTTCCAGCTGGGGAGTTCATGGGTGAGTCAGATGAGCGTTATACCTTCTGTTCATTTAGTTACTTGAACTAAGTGCCAAGCATCATCTTAAGGGCAGGAGGTGGGGATTGCAGTGTCCAACCTGAAGAGCTTCAAAAAATAGGAAGCCTAATGCACACACATTGCTTCCGTCCCAGGCTTTATCTTAACCAGACAATCATTGTTCTCCCATGGACCTTCTGTTCATCTCTTTCAGTATATGTGGGCACTTGGTCAAGATTTTCAGACCTTCAATGGTTCATTTTAGTCACATGGGAATGAGACCAGGAACTGCCTTTCTATCCTGTAGTAGTTTGAAAAATACTTAGATAATCTTCCCATACATCCTTTTTAAAAACAAATCTCCAGGTCTATTGGAACTACCTATATTTTGGTTTCAGAGAGTGCAAGAACTAGAGACCAAGTAGCCAGGGAGCACCCCAAGCCGTGGGAATGTGGAGCACACTCTGTTGATCTAGTGCTTTCTGTCTTAGCAGTTCTCTTTTCCGTTCCAACTCTGGCCCCTCAATCTTGAATTTCCTCGTTCTCCATTGCTTTATGGCAGAAATATTAGAGTCATTGAGTTCATTAAGCCTTTTTGTGGCTTGAGCTAAGGCTTCTTATTTATTTAGTTCAAATGATGTAACCCACTAGTTGTGTGACCTTGGGCAAGTCATCATACTTCTCTCAGCCTTTTTTTTTTACTTATCTGCAACATAAAACCTTTTTAACCTTTACCATTCTGGGACAGAGAGAGAGAGAGAGAGAAAGAGAGAGAGAAAGAGAGAGAGAGAGAGAGAGAGAGAGGATGCTGGAGCTCAGCCCCAACCTTGTTAGACCTGCTAGCTGTTGAGAGAATTTGGATCACGAGTACTCCAACAGGCTTCTGGACCCCTCAGAGTTGGCCTATCTTCTAACACATGCATTCATTATCCAAAGAGATATGCTTGTCCATATCCTAATTCATTTCTCAAAATGATCTCAGCCTAGGTCTCAAGTCTGAATTAATATTAAAGTGTTATTTAATTAGGGACAATTCCATTTGGAGACCAGGAAATGATGCCATCTCTCCATTCATCATGTGATTCTTTTATTCAGTATATATTAATACTAAGCACCTGATCTATGCTGCTGCTGAGGACTGAACAAAAAACAAAGAGTAAGTTACAGTCCTGACCACAAATCTCTTCTCAAAAGACCCTGCCAGGCAGGTGCTTCTTATCTACATTGCCTTTAGGTTCTGAAGGTAACGTTGATGGCGTCCCCATCAGAGATGTCAATCCAGGCTCCTATAGTTTCATCATTTCCAGATTGAACTGGGATGGCCTTGGAGAAAGAGCTGTGAGAAGCCTGTTTAGAGACAAGAATCCCTAAGGCCTACCTCAGGAGCCCCTGCATTTTCCTCAGTGAAGGACACCGGTGCTGGAGCACAAAGTTCAAAGCCTGACATAGCCTTCAGGGAGGCTTATAGGGAGGGAAAGGCCATACAGAGAATGAATGTAACTGGGCACCTATGAAGATGAGACCAACCAGGCAAGATTGAAAACCGTGGAGGTGTGGGGAAGGCAACAGTCCAGAGTCTGCCTCTCTAACCCTTTGGACAGGAAATAGCAGAGCCATAATCAAGACATTCAGGATGGTGGAGCCAAGGCTAAAAGAGATTGCTGTGACTTGCAAATGTGGAGGTGTTTCTGTTTTGCATTTTAGGATCAAAAAACTCAAAACAAAAAAATTTGTTATTTTTTTTTCAAGCTAAACATTGGAAGAAGAATAAAGCATTTTTGGTTAAGGTTTATGAGACAACAGTTAACATAGCGACAGCTTCTCAGCAGTTTCCAGAAGGGAGAAAAAAATATTCCCAAACAAATAAATAAGAATAGTTATGTCACTGTGTCGGTAAAAAAAAAAACTCATTTCCAGTTTTGATTATCCTCCCTGTCCCTCCCCCCCACACATACACACACCACATGAACATACACGTGTGCACACATGCACACACACAGCCTGCTGAGCTATTTTTTTCTAATTTATTTATCTATCACAGCTTCGGTCGATTGCCCTCTGTTCTCAGACTTTCAGGACCCTGTGGGTGAGAATGAGTGGCTCTCCTGATCACATCCCATGGCCTTGCCATTGCGCCCACATTCTAGTAACTCATACACATGTTGGTCGCCTCTATAATACTCTAAATGTTTCGGCAGTAACCATGCCTCTTTCACTTTAGAATCCTCTCCTCTGCCTGAAAAGATTCCTCTAAGTGGGCACTCAATAATCTTGACTTTATGTCTGAATGAAAAGTCTCCCAGATCTCATATTCCTGCTAAACTCTGGCTATCTTAGGGAAGTGATTTTTTTTTTTTGGTGAATGGTTTTATTAGGAATTGGGAGAAAGTAAAGTGCACTTACCTGATTAGTAGATAATTTGAAATCCAAAAGAATAGGATCAGAATTTATCTGAACCAATGAGATGGGTTGATGAAGTCAAACAAGCTAGAATTAAAAGCACTGACTGTGAAATCTAACACACGGAGGAAAGCCACTTATAAGGACAATGAATGGAATGACTGTTTGGACATTTTTCAGTGTGGTGTCAGGGCTTGATTGAACCTAATACTAGTAACTACAGGCCTGGCTACTCCTAAAGTTGATTAACATAAGGATTTAGTACCTAAGGAATATGACACGGATTTCTGCTGTGCCCTTGAGAGCACCAATTAGAAGGTTCAAGTATGTGTGGACAAAAGCTAATGAAACTTAAGAATATCTGGAGAGAGACTTCATTCAGCAACAGCCAAAATGTTCCTCAAAGAACTGGACCAAAGCAGTAGAGGTGACCAGAGACAGTTCTATTTTGCTTGTTTGGGGAGTCACACCCAGTAGTACTCAGGGGTTACCCTGCACTAAGAAATTACTCTTGGTGATACAGAGTGGATTATATGGGATGCCGTTCATCAAACCCAGTTGACGCCCTGCTCAACGTTCTGGCCCTGAACGTTATATTTTGAAGCACATATTCTAAGGGATGGGCCTGTCCGAAAGCTTAGAGCAGAGTCACCTTTTTCAAATATTTGAAAACTTGCTGTGAGGAATGAGAATTTTAGCTCTTCTGTTAGCCATCAAGGAATTGCTTGCTTGAGGTAATGTGCTGCTTACCACAATTTTTTGTAGGTGGTGGGAAAAATTGGAAGGAAAATAGTTCTGTAGAACACTGCCACTCTTGGTCAAGAGGTTGGATATATTGACTTCTATGCTGCTCTTTAATTTTAATAGTTTATTATTTCTCTGAATTCAACAGTACTTTTTGATCTCCTAAAGTATTTTGGAAATTAATATAAGGCAAACTGTTACTGTACTGTCTTGTTCTTTAAAAATCATATCATAGGAACACAAAGAAGAAACACTTTTCTCACTATAGATTTAAAATGTCATTAACCTCCCTAGGGTTAGGTCTATTCAGGAATTGGGTTCTCAGTTCTTAACCGTAGAATGCTTTCAGTCTAACTCTGAACAGCTAAAACATTCCTGCAAGGGATTCCTTTCTTGTCTTATTCATAGATGAGGAAGTCTGGGCCTAGAGAGACTAAGTTTTAGTTTATGTTCAAGGTTATGTAAGTATAAAGTAGCAGAACCAGGATTTGAACCAGAAAGGATTCACATTCTTAACTTCTGTGTACTGGCATGGATTTCTGCACTCAGTATGAGATCCCTGATGGTGAGATACTAAAATGGTAAAGTCAGAGAAGGCACATCAAGCGTTCAAATAAGATATAACAGGAACGACTAGAAGCATTTCCCCCTCTCCCAAAAACATGGAGTACTGAGACCTATGTTCAAGGTTAGGAATAAATTTAAAAAAAAAGATGCCAGCTTCCCAAAGGTTCCTAGAAAACTTAGCACTTGCATTCCAAAGTGCTTCCTGGCAGAATTGTGAACCACTCACCTTACATGTGCGGCTTGAAGATGATGGTTGCACAGGTTTTTCCAAAATCTGTGTCTAACGACTTAAGTTGTGAGACCTTACATGTGCTTCTGAGACTGCTATTGAATAAGAAAAGCATAGTATGTTTGAATCTGCCAAAATGCATTGAGCAATTTCTGTCCAGATTTTTTGAGTTCTTTAGTTTTGCTCTGCCTATGCACCCTATAGCTTCATATAATTGTCATACAAAATAGGGTAACAAATTGGGCATAAAATCCATGTGCTTATGTGGCAAAATATGGTCACCCTAAGTTCCCAAGAAAATCAGACCCGGAAATGTTTTGGTTGCTTTTAGGAAACAAATGTTTGAGAGCCTACTTTTCCTCCTGTCTCTCTTGATTCATTTATTTTTTCCAGCAGTGCTCAGGTCTTACTCCTGGCTCTGTGTTCAAGGGTAACTCCTGGAAGGGCTCATATGTAGTGCTTGGGATTAAACCCAGGTGGCCACAGGCAAAGGAAACATTTTACCTGTGGTGCCATCTCCAGTTCATCTCTTTTGGAGATTTTTATGCACAGCGAGAAGCTTCTAAGACTTGCCAGAAGTGTCTTGAATAGTTTTCAGTTAAGGGTTTTGTGCTTTGAGGAACTTGCAACCCTCTCTGTTTGTTGAGATTATCATTAATATAGTGTTTACGGAATGTGTTGTTCTTGGTGTATGGCCGCAGTTGCTTCCCAGAAGTCTCTGCAAGGAAAGTTCCTTGAAAAGCTGTACTTACTACTAATTTGAACATAACAAAAGGGATGTGGCACAGACAACTCAGACTCTTCTTTAGTTCCTTAAGGAAAAGATCAATCCCAAGCTAGTTCAGCACTTGAAAGGAACCTATTTTGTCCAGGTTTAAGGTTCAATAAACAGTGATTGAGATCTCTTGTATTTTAGACAACCACAAAGGAGGTTTTTGTACTCAGATATCAGTGGATAATGTCACTGTGTGTTTCCCTGGGAAGGCTAGCATTTTTCCTCTTTCTCTCTCTCTCTCTGCCTTCAGAATTTGTGTTTGCAACAGAATTTGTCCACTGAGCCTGAAGTTGGTTCTGAAGGGAAAGGGGGCTGCAATTCACCCTGAGTTGTGATAGGATGACTTTGAATGAGCCTCTACCTGTGGGTACTCTAATTATCTGGTCAAATTGAAGGTCGTATCTCAACTTTTTTTCTCTCATCTCGCCACATACAATGAAGCTGATCAGTACACTCTAAATATATTACATGATGGATTAGATAAATGTATTGCATGATGCATTAGATGAGAACTGTTTTTTAATGTTTACACCACCTGTTGCCCAAACAGGAAAGATCATAAAGTTTCTGGATTGTTCATACATATGTGTATCTATAATTAGAATAGGTCTCTGGAAATATCTGTGTATATCTTCCACAAATTCTCTCTCCCACCCTCCTTCCATCTGGCTCTACCTCTCCCTTTACCCCTTTTCCCTTTCCTCCCACAACCTCCTCTTCCCGTCCTCGCTTCTCCCTTCTCTCTTTACTCCCTCTTCCTCACATTCAGTCATCTATCTCAGGACTTTTTCGTATAGGAACCAGAGATATTAAACATTTTTCAGTCTAGCAAACTGAGAGTGTTCCAGTAGTACTTCTTAAATCAGGCAGCAAACCTGGTTAGGTGCAAGCTTGTGTCCACTGATCTCCATTTTCCATAATAGGTCTAAGCACCGGTTTATGGTCAGTTGCTGAAACGTTTATATGACTCAGCTTCTTCTGTAGCAGTAGGACTTTAAGAAAGTGAGTCATCCTCTTAATGAACAGTTGGCAGCTATGGCTTTCAATGGACATTATTGTTGATATTTAGTTATCAAACATTACTTTAAGTGCTCATTTAGCTGTCACAACTACCTGTGATTCTGTCCTATTTTTGTCATCCTCATTTGTGCAGAACACGGAGACCAAGGAGTGAGTGGTGGCAGAACACACAGGGAAGAAAGGGGTATGTCCCTAACATGCATCGAGGTCTTGGGAGGTATCTGAACATTGGTCTCTCTCCAGGTGTTTGCTGACTCTCAGGGGAGTGTTTGTTCTAAATAGATTTATTTTTTAAATTTTTTTTATTATACCACTGTGAGACATACAATTACAAAGGTGTTCATAATTGGTTCTTGGTAATACAGTGCTCTAGCACCCATCCCTTCACCAGTGCCCCCATTTCCACCACCATTGTACCCCACCCCTCCCGCCCACCCCCAGGCTGCCTCAATAGCAGGTACCCCTGTTTCCTCTGTTTCTCTCTCTGTCTCTCTCTCTCTGTCTCTGCATCTCTCTCCCTCTTCTTTTTACACATTGTGGCTAGCCCTGCAGATATTTAGAGTTTATCACTTAAGTCTCTTTGTGTATGTTCAATGGTGAGTTTTAGTCTGCCATTACCATTTCCCACACTTAGTAAAACACTGATATCTATTTATATCTTATTAATGAATGCAGTCATTCTATATTTGTCCTTTTCCTTCTGACTAATTTCACTCAGCATGATAGTCTCCATGTCCATCCTTTTGCAGGTAAATTTCATAATTAAGTCTTTTCTGACAGCTGCATAGTATTCCATAGTGTAGATGTACCACAGTTACTTTAGCCAGTCCTCTGTTCTCAGGCATTTAGGTTGTTTCCAGATTCTAGCTATTGTGAATAGCGCAGAGATGAATAAAGAAGTACAGATAGTGTTTCTGCTATGTGTTTTTCGGTCTCTCGGGTATATTCCCAGGAGTGCTATTGCTGGATCAAATGGGAGCTCAATGTCTAGTTTTCGGAGGAATGCCCATATTGTTTTCCAAAAGGGCTGGACCGGTCAGCACTCCCACCAACAGTGGATGAGAGTCCCTTTCTAAATAGATTTAACCCAACACAACCTTCCCTAGCCTGGTGCTTTGGGACTTTGAAAACATTCCCCTCTTTACACCTCACTTCCAAGAACACATGAAACTTGCCATGAACCACACTCATCACCAGGTTATTTTCTCAACAGGCCAGCCTTTTCACCAGCCAGGGTTACAATTTCTCCAGTCCTGACCTCCATTGTTACTTTTCTCCGTAGTCCCATCCGTTCAGATGATGGTCAGAGGCTAGATAGAAGGACGCTTGTGAGGTTATGTGTGAGTGTGTGGACACACAGCCATGGAAGGAAAAGGAGCCCGCCTACTGGATAGACACCTGGCAATTCAGATCTCCCCAAAGCACTCCCTTCCCTGGCATCAACAGGACCAGAGCAAGCATAGCTGAAGCTTCTGACAGGAAGTTGGGGAAGAGGGACACAGCCCAAAATAAACCTCCAAATTCTGAAATTGTGACTGTTTGAAAGAATGAATGGAAGAAGAGCTAAAGCTGGATTTTCCTGTCTCTTTATTTTGGCTTTCCCATGCTTCAATCTTGACGTCCTTTTCTGTAGAACCCTTCGAGAGAAGCTTTGAAAAGTAGCGTCCTTTTGTGTCAGAGATTTGCAGCATGGAAGAAAGTGACGAGCCAGGGCCCTGTTCATTCCCATTGTGTGTGAAGCCAGGTGGGAAGCCCGCTGGCTCTATGTCAGTCTCCATGATAGCAGGAAGGCTACTGATCTTCAGAATAGGACAATCAGGTCACTTGGGTATCTGACTTGCACTTCTAGGACTGAAATGAGGGTTTTTATACAAAACATTTTCCTACACCATTTCTCCATTGTACTTTAGAGCATCCCCATGGGGGCAGGTGTGAATATCTTCATTATAGGCAGAAATTGAGGTTCAAGTTACATGAGTTGCCTGAGGTCAGACAGCTAATGAATAACAGAGAAAAAACTCAATTCCATCTGATTTTCTCATTCAAACTCTGTACTATTTTCACCATCATGGGCTTCCGAAAGAGGGCTCTGATCCAGTAAAAATAGACATTCAGGCTGATACTTTCATTGTCCACATTAAGACAAAGGGGTGGAAGAGATTTCCAGGGCTGGTAAAAGAAAGAAGGTGTGTGTTCATAATACCACCTAAAATAGCAGATCGCAGAAGCACGATTGATGTAGAAGATATAGCCTTGGTTTGGAGCAGTGCACTCTGGTCCACCTTGAAGAACTGTGTGGTTTGAGCAATTTAGTTAATGTGTTTATGTCTCTTCACCATATTTTTAGAGGCACTGTGAGTTAATAGAGCCATAAAACAGAAGTTTTCTGGAGTATTGGGTATTAACTATTATTGTTATTATGGGTATTATCTCACTGGTTTAAATTGGAACATCCTCATAGCCATATGACTGTACTGTGTTAAGGGAAGTATAAGGCTAATCACCTCCCATACTTTTCATTTGAGATACAATTCATCGTATGTGGTGTAGGAGTAACTGTTGTTTAGTATCTGAATCTCTTAGGTATTTGTCTTTTCACTTCCTCCTGCCTTCATCTATTTCTTTTGTTGATTCAGGTTCATGGGGAAGGGAAGGTGAGGCTAGGAAGATGGGGTCAAGGATAAAGGAGAGTAGTGGTTGATCATAGATATGATGAGACAGGAAAGACCTTCCAAATACAAAAAAAATAATAATACCCTATTAGGGACTTGGCAGCATCAGCAAATTGGTTCTCCCAAGTTCCATCCACTTTATTTCTTCCTACTGAGCTGACACTTAGTGGAGAAATTGGAGCCAGCAAGTGGTAGGCAAGGAGAGATCAGCTTCATGAAGTATCTTCCATTATACATGGAGGTCTTCAACTTTATGTAAAGGTCATAGAAAAATATTGGAGTTTTATAATCCCAGCAATGAACTGATCAGATTTGCTTGTTGGACTCTGTCTAGAGTAGAGGGTGAGAAAGGCAAATGGGAACAGATGTGAAATAAGCCAGGGGTGGGGTTTTGGTACCAAGGAGAGAAACTAAGAGGATAGAGTCAAGATAGAGACAACAGGAAAAGCGAATATATTTAGGTGTCCTGGGGGTACACATAGCAAACTTTCAACCTTATGTCCTATGACAAGGAGGCAGAGGGTTGAGGCATGAACTGAGAGTTACTTATTTGGGATAAACTAGACTGTCTTTGAACACTTTTCTAAAACAACAACATGAAAGGAGGCCAGGGCAGCTGGAATAGGGTCAAGGGTTGAGTGAAACCAGCTGAAAAACGATGTCTTTCACTTCCAAATGGGTAAGAAATGTGTATGTGTGTGGGGGCACAGTAGTGCCTGCTGAAGATGTGAGATTCAGGGTCATGGAGATGGAGAGAGATAAATGAATGAAGGATGCACAGAGGCATTATCAAAAGAAAGGCAGAAGGGGAAAGAAGTATGAGAAGTTGAGTTCCCTTCCAAGGGTGCTGTCTGTGCCTGATGCCCAGAGAGGATGACTTCCCTTAGGGAAGGGCTTAGCGAGAAAGAGATGGAGACTGGAAACAAAGTGATGGAGATGTCAGGCCACTTGATGGAGATGACACCAATGTTGTTAGTGGTAAAGGGACAGAGGAGGGAGAGGGCTGGAAGCACAAACTGTGAGAAATGCCTAGGGCCCTGTGGTACTCTTGGAGAAGTTAGAAATTTTTTCACAGGGAACAGAGCTTTCTAGGATGATGGAATGTTCTGTTGGGGAGAAGGGGTGGGGAACCATAGTTAATAGGTGAAATGCAGAAGGACAGGGTTCCTGTTTAATGAACAGCAGGTGAGTGTGTGAAAGGACATCTTGGTTGAAGGATTATGATTCTGGGTTTATTTTCTCAAAGGGGAAGTAATCAAATATATGAATGTGCATGTCCCATGAGGAATTGGGGAAAGGGAGAGGCACTATCAACCCCTGAGATCTGAGGATTGTTGTGGGTCAGAGTTTCTTGCATGTATCAGCAAGCCTAGATGTGCGGAGAAAGAAGCTCACCTTTGGAGCTTTTGTTCAGTTTGTGTGTCCCTGGAAGAAGACAGCAGAGCCTGTGACAGATGAGGGACTGAGTCACAGACTCTCAAGTTCAAATCTGTTACTTGACTCTCTAGGTGAGTGACCGGGTGCCAGGAGCTTTGATCTCTGATCCTTTTACAATGTTGTAAAAGGGATGATTATAAAAAACCAGAGGTATGTTTACGTAGGGTGTGGGTAGGACATCATGTCACACCACACACATGTGATCTGTTGTCATTTGCTTTATGACAGATTGCAGAAAGCATGATATTAAGGTTGAAACTAGACCACTAAGAATTTCCTTGGTTACGTAAGCAGTAATTCTAACCCACTACTAATGAAGACACCAGCCTCTTGCTCCGCCTAGCTGCTGTTATGGAGGCAATTTATTTATACATCCAAGTTTATCTTTAGAATCATTACAGTGAGGGAGGGTTTTATGTTTTTCATAGAAGATAGCACAGTGGGTAG
The DNA here is from genome assembly GCA_021461705.1 of Cryptotis parvus. Classification (NCBI taxonomy): domain Eukaryota; kingdom Metazoa; phylum Chordata; class Mammalia; order Eulipotyphla; family Soricidae; genus Cryptotis; species Cryptotis parvus. The sequence goes on from JAJIBD010021603.1 coordinate 79,577, forward strand.
GGTGTTTGCCTTGCATGCGGCCAACCTGGGTTCAATCTCTGGCATCCCATATGGTCCCGCGAGCACTGCCAGGAGTAATTCCTGAGTGCAGAGCCAGAAGTAACCCCTGAGCATTGCCGGGTCTGATTACCCCCTCCCAAAAAGAAAAAAAAGTAAAAAAAGAAGAAAAGGTTAATGACTTGCCTTGTATGAACCTGGTAGATAGAGAAGCTAGAGAAAATAAAATTTCTCCTGTGACCAGATCCAAGGTTTTAATTTTAGCCTCAAAGTGGAGAACAAGAGGAGTGCGGCAGAAGATCTTTAGAAAGTCTGGTTTGGGGGGTTACTGCTGACAAGCCCAGTCCTGGATCCTTTTGCCCCCTTCCCCCCCCCACACACACACTTCATCAAGCCAGTGGTGGAGAATTCACACAGACCCTGAGATGGGAGAAGAGAGTCCAGCTGGTTTGGAGGAGACCCCCAAGCGTACTCCAGAAGAAAAGTGCAGAATTGCTCTACGAGTTCCTGCTGTATATATAAAGATCATGTTTGGTCATGTAAAACACATAAAAAGCAGTGGAGGGGCCAGAGCAATAGATCAGCAGGTAGGGCACATGACCGATCCAGGTTTGGTTCCCAGCATCCCATATGGTCTTCTGAGCGGAGCACAGCCAGGAGTAATTCCTGAGTGCAGAGCCAGGAGTAACCCCTGAGTATCACTGGGTATGACACAAAAAGGAAAGAAAAAAGGAAATTCCAAAGGTAAAGGGGAGGGATGAGGCCAACCTGCATAAAGAGGAGAAAAAAAGTATTCTCTCAGGGACAAGGGAGCGAACTGATAGAACAACCTTGGGTAAGTTCTGGTCTTTTGAACCTTGTTTCTCTGCAAGGTCAAGGAGTGGATCCATTGGATCTTTGTCTCCTTTCTGATTCCAGCAGGTTCTATTACAAAATCATGAATTTAGTTTTTATTAAGGATGATAGGAATTGTGTTCCACCCTTCTAAGGGAGTTAGCCTAGGGAGATGCCTTTCTTCAGGAGTCAAAGTGGTGGAGAGGAAACAGTTGATTTCTATTGTCCTGTTGATTTATGACTCTCACTATTTGGGAATTTTTTGAGGAGTCAGGATATCTTTTTGCATATATGTTCAATATCTTGAACATGTTAAATGCCCACCCTAAGAGAGATTGAAAATGTAAATGTCATCCATACCATTTATTTACAATGTTCTAGGCATGTAAAACTCAATAGCTCATTTGTCAGGCAACTGTGCACTGGGGTTACCATTATTTTTGGAGGCATTGTTCAGATTCTAGGTTTTGAAAGACAAGATGGCAGCTCAGTCCGGACTGAAACCTTAGTTTGGGGACTGGAGAGATAGTCCAGGGGTTTCGACACTTGCCTTGCATGCTACGACCACCATATATGTCCCTTGAGCATTGCCAGGAATAAGCCCTGAGCACAAAACCAGGAAAAAAACTGTGAATACCTATAAGTCTGTCCCCGAATAACACAAACACTAACTCTCCCAATCAAAACACAAAGTTTGGTTGTTATGAAGTCTTGCCTTATCTCTCTATAACCCATGACATCACTCACTAAAAAGTGTGTCTCTCAAGTGGTGGCTAAGGAGACATTTAAACACTTCCCAAGGGGAGCGATCAATGAACCAATCATTCCCTCGGAAACAAAATGGATTCAAGGATAAAGTGAAGGTGATTCTGGAGTCTTAATGCACCTTGCTGTTTAGGGGACATGTTGGATGGGAAATGACGCCATGTGACTGGAGTTAAATTCCACTTTGTTCTAACCCAGTACCTTTGCAGCCGCTTCTCTCTGTAGTTCCCTGCCTTGAAGCTTGAATTCCTCCACTACTGAACTATTTATTCTTTCTCTGGATGTGCCATGCTGTCTCTTGCCTCTGGATTCCGCACATCCTGAAATGTAATTACAGGGTTTATCTTTGACTCCTCAACTCCACTGACTGTCCTCAAAGGCCAGGGTGACATCTTATTCACCTCCATATCACCAAGACCTGGCAAGGGCTCACATATGGTTGCTGCTAAGTAAATGTTTGTGGAGGGAATGAGCAATAGATGAGCCAAGAACTGATTTTCTTTTTCATGCCCAGAACCTGCACAGATAATCGTGTCTGAACCTAGTTTCTGTCATACATCTTGTCTTAGATAAGCTGAACCATGCCTATGACTATGAATTTTCTGGCATTCTAGAGATCTGTGTTAATGAAAATTCAAGGATTTTATATGAAATTATTTATAGACTCTTAGATGTTCTGTTTTTCCCTTTTCATAATAACTTTTGAGTTGATTTCTAAAAGATGGTAATTGTTGACTTATCTGTCTGTGACTGGGCTTTGGAAGCACAGAGTCTGCCATTGAAATCTTGAGACCCTGTGTTCTATGTTTGTTGATGCTGATGAGACAGATACCCACTGTGCATGCTGTTTACCATGGGGGGCAGGGAGTTGGTGTGGGAGTGAGTATTTCAAGATAAAGCATCTCTTTTTAGAGCACATGGCATGGGAGTGTGGCCCTTACATTGTTTGTTTAGGGGCCCACCTCCAGGGATCACTCCTGGCTGTGCTTAGGATCAAACTCAGGTCTGCTGCATTCAAGGCAAGAGCCTTAATCCTTGTACTGTCTCTCCAGCTCAGTCTACACTTTTTAATGTGCTCTGTGGTTATCCTCCATATACATCCTAATCCATTATTATTTTTACAATTAGGAGAGAAATTGTGGTTAAATATAACACATAGCATTTGCCATCTTCACCATTTTTAACTGTGATGTTTATTCATACGGATGTGCAACCAATTTCTACAACTTGTTTTCTTGCAAAATTGAAACTCTAAGCAACTCTTCCTTTCCCGGGCCTTGGCTGCCATGGTTCTACTTTCTGCTTTTGTGAATTTGACTAATCTAGGTATGTTATGTAATGGAAACAATTACTTTAGTTTGTTTTTGTGACTATTTATCCTTTGTGCGGATTATCCAAATGATACACCATTGCATAGATAGATAGATAGATAGATAGATAGATAGATAGATAGATAGATAGATAGATAGATAGATAGATAGATAGATAGATGATAGAGAGAGAGAGATAGAGAGATAGAGATAGATAGGTAGATAGATAGATAGATAGATAGATAGATAGATAGATAGATAGATAGATAGATAGATAGAAAGATAGATAGATAGATAGATAGATAGATAGATAGATAGATAGATAGATAGATAGATAGATAGATAGATAGATAGATAGATAGATAGATAGATAGATAGATAGATAGCACATTTGAAAATGTATTCACCAATCATTGAACATTTGGGTTGTTAATCACTTCTTAGTTACTGTGAATAAATGGTGCTAGAAGCTGAGAGCGCAAATATCTTTTTAAGATCATTTTAATAATTTGTATGCATACATAGAAGTGGCATTGCTGGATAAGATAGTAATCTTATTTTTAATATTTTGAGGCACGTTGTACTGTTTTCCATAGTAACAACCATTTTGCATTACTGCCAATAGTACACAGGATTTTCAGTTTTTCTGTATCTGTGCCAGCACTTGTTTTTCAGCAGTGGCCATCTGATTGGGTGTGAGATGCTAGTTCAGTGTGGATTTGATTTGTATTTCTTTAATTATCAGTCATGTTTAATTTTTTGTATATACTTGGCCATTTTTGCAATCTTCTTTGGAAAAATATGTCTATCCAAATCTTTTCCATTTCTAATTAGTTTAGTTGTTTTTTCTTGTTGAGGTCTAGGAATATTCTACACTGAATATTAGTCTCTTTTCAGATATACAAATTTTATTTTGTTTCATTTTGATAGTTGGGTCACACTAGGCAATGTTAAGGGGACCATATGAAATGCCTGGGATCGAAGCTGGATCAGGTACCTGCAAGGCAAGCACCCTACCCACTGTACTATATTTCTAGCCCCTCTGTTAATTTTATCCTGTTGATTTGTGCTTCAAGAAGTTTAGAAGTTTTACATTTTGATATAGTCTTATTTATCTATTTTTTTAATTTTCCTTCCTGGGATTTTGGTATTATAGCCAAGAAATCTTGCCAAATCCAGTTTCAGGAAGCTTCTTCCCTATTTGCTTCACAAGAGTTTGAGTGCACTAGGTTTGCCATTTAGGTGTTTAAATCATTTGTAGTAGGAGGTAAAAGGTAAGCACCCAGCCTCATTCTTTTCAGATGGATATCCCATTTTCCCACCACCATTGCTGAGAAGATTAATGCCCCCCAGCCTCCACTATATACTAGACTTTATTTTTGATGTGAATAGCTTTGTGTAAAGAATATGAGAAGGGAAAGAGTAATAATATGTTTGAGAGAAGGGAGAGATCCAAGGATACATCATAAATGAAAACAATTGCATTGCAATTTGAATTGCAGGCAGCCTCAGAATGTGGGTGCACGCCCCAATAGTTTTGACATTCTTGTCTTTGGCAATTTGACCACATATCCAAGGGGTTATTTCTGGGCTTCCTGTTCCACTTTTTATGGTCACAACTTCTGTCTTTATACCAGTATCACATATTCTGATCATATTGGCCTCTGTTCCCTGAGTACCATGAGGTTCTGAGGACAAGTGCTGATGAATGCATGAAAGCGTGGGGTTCCCAGGATGGAAATGCTGTTACCAGGATTCCCATCTACTCATGGTGGTGCTGGGACTTTTCACTCTTCACTGTGCTGCTCCCAGAAACTGAAACTTTATAAAGAGAGTAATTGCTGCAGGAAAGGGGAAAGACCTAGTACGCACAAGGCTCTTTGAGTACCACCTGAAAGCGAGTGACCTTGTCACTGTCTGGAATACCTCTCCCTGCTATCCCTGTCCCCCCTTCCTTACTCTATTTGTCATTTTTTTCATTCTTCCATAGTACTCATGCCTTCTAACACAGTTGTGTTTAGCTGTCAGTCTGAAGACTGGCACCAGTTGGAAGAAATTTCTTGCCAGTCTGTAAAAAGATTTTTTCCTTTGTTTATTTTTTGTGGGGGAGGAGTCACACCTAGTGATACTCAGGGATTACTCCTGGCTTTGTACTCAGAAATTACTTCTGGCAGTGCTTAGGGACCATATGGGGTGCTGGGATTGAACCTGAGTCAGCCACGTGCAAGGCAAATGCCCTCCCCGTATTATCACTCTGGCCCCCTGTGTAAAAGTTTTGCCAGTTAGCCACAATGTATAAGAGAAGGGGGGTCTGCCATAAAGGCAGACTGGGGGAGTGGGGAGGGAATCTGGGGACATTGGTGGTGGGATATGTGCACTGGTGGAGGGAGGGGTGCTGCAACATTGTATGACTGAAGCCTAATCATAAACTGCTTTGTAAATGCCTATATCATGGTGTTATGATAAAATTAAAAAAAAATTAAAAATATTTTTAAATGTTTTGCCACTTAATTCATGGTGTGCTTGGACCATATAGTGGTACTTTATTATTTTTATATATAGAGTCAAAGATGTAGCTTAGTGATAGAGCACGTAACTCACATGCATGAAACTTAGATTTGAAACCTAGACATGTCTTTTACATGGCATGTCAAAACACACACACATATACACATAGGCACAGATACTTGAAAACCAATTATACATTTATGTGTTCACATTCTTATTATTATGAGTACTGCTTTTCACTTCTCCCTTAGTGGTTCATGAAATATTTTTTCCTTTTTCATTGGTTTATATAGGTGTAAAAAGATTGAAAAACACTGCACTTTGCCTATTGAAAAATGATTATAGTTTATTTTCTTCTCCAGTTCACCAAAATGTTTACTCCAGAAGCAGGGAGTTTTTGTTCACTGATCTGTAGAGGGTACCTGTAGTGGGAAGAACAAAGACCCTCCAAATATGCCCATGCACTAAAATATAAGGCCAGTGAACATATCACTTGACATGCAAGAGGATCCTGTGAAAAGGACCTTGCAATGTTACCTTGAATTCCCCCAGGTTTGTCTAATCTACTACCAAAATTTAAATCCCTCTTGGCTGCTGAGGTCTATGGCTATTTAAGACCCAAGATTGGCCAGGAGCAAGGGCAGATGGGCTCCTGACTCAGAAGAGAACAAGAAAGATCAATTCTCTTCTAAAGGTGTCCAAAAATGACTACCATTTTGACATTTGTCATTAGTCCAGGAAGTGCTCTACTAAACTTCTAAAAGCACTGATAATCATAAAATTGTTTTGAGCCGGTAGGTGTGTGGTCATTCATTTGGGTAATATTAGGAAGAGTAATCTAGCACTCAAAAACTTGTTGAGCTGGGGATGTCTTACATGTGTGAGGTCCTAGGTCTGATCTCAGACACTATGAAAAGAAAATAATATATAATATATATATTATATATATTCTAAGATACACACACACACACACACACACACACACACATATATATATATATATATATATATATATATATATATATATATATATATCTTAAGGGAATATCTAGATAGACTTTTCCTAAATATTTGAGTCAGTGAGCCTCACAACAACCTTGGAAGGTAAGGACTCAGTAAGGTGAAGCAATTTGGCCAGTAGTTACCAGTGATCGAGTAGCAGAGAAGAATCTCTCATATTTCTACTCTCAGGCATCTCTCATGCCTTTTGCTTCCTTGCTTGATGTTGTAAGCGGGGATGTGGATTAGAACTTGTCTTCCAGTCCCACAGAGTTGGGCACTGTGTTTGTCCCCCAAAGATGAGGGAGCAGCAATGTATGTGGTTCTTACCCAAAAGAAAGAGGAGAGGGCATTTTTGCAGTGTCAACATAGTAGAGACCTGGTGTAGCACCCCAGCCTTAGAGCACATCATCTATAAATTTAACAGCCATCATCCAGCTGCTCCTTTGCTGGGACCTGTAACAGCAGCTCTGGCTGCCCCAGCCACTCATCTTGGAGCCCTGGCCTGGGAAGCTCTAGGTCAGGCCATCCAAGACCCCAGGGAAGCTAGCATGGGATCTGTCAAAGCAGTGAGCTCAAATTCAGTTTTATACTCATAGTTCTGAAGTCCGTATTGACAGCTGTGCTCAGTGCTTAATACTAAGAGATTGGTCTGGGAATAAGAACTAGCAATTTCTGTTCCTAGAGAATAATTTGAACACAGTTTGAGTTCGGAAGGGATGTGTGGGAGGGTGTCTGTGTGTTGGGGGGGTGGGTGGGTGTGGGTGTGGATGGGTGAGTGGAGGGGGTGTCTGTGTGTCCTGTTCTCCCCTCCCCCCCTGGAACCAAGGTCTATGGTTGTGCATAGGAGAGTCACAGAGAGACTGACTTGCTCGTGGACATTTTCCTTGGATGCTTTGCTAAACTGTGGTGGGAAAGCTTCCTGGACTCCCACCAGCTAGATCCTCCACAAAGGAGAGCCCCTGGTAACAATCCATATGACTGACACAGCCAACTCAGCGACACACTACAGTCTTTCATCTACACACGCTGACACATCATCAGTATTTCAAGAGTATCATCCGCCCCATAAAAATACTCCAGAGCCGTTTGCTTTATGCTCCGGACTCCAAAATGATTACATCGTCTCCATCACTCAGCGGAAGCAACCTGATTGATTACCCAAGGCTTGTTTCTCGCATTTTTGTTTCTCTCTTATTTGACAGGTACCTGCATTCACTTGTGCATTATCTTCCAAGTGTGACTATGAAAAGTAAGTTAAATCAGAACATTGTTTCTTGAAGTATAAAACTGATGACGCTGTGAAGATGCTTTGAATGCTGATCTCCTTGTACATAACTGAGACCTAGCTCCTTGCAGTAATTGTGCAGGTGATTAGCCCATGGCATAGAAACCTCCTTTTGGGTATGATAAAGGAACATGAGGTTACTGTAGTTTGTTTTCCTCTCCTTTTCCCTTCTCTCCCCAAAATCTTTCCCTGATGTCGGGAACGCCGGGTCCCCAACAGTGTGGGGAAGTGAGATCCCTTCTACCTCCGAAGCCAGCAGTGAATGGGTGAAGACTCAGGAATCCGATGCAGTTTTAAAAGGCTTTACTTATTACAGGTCCAGGCATACAAGTCAGCAATAGGAAAAACCGGTGCTTAGGATTCCCGGCTAGAACCTCAGCCACGTGTAGGCCAAGATGGTGGCCACCACTTGTAAAGGCCCTGTAGAGAGGAGACAAAGACAAGATTCCCAAGAAGGGTGTGAGCTCACAAAGAGAGAGCCAGAGAGAGAGAGAGAGAGAGAGAGAGAGAGAGAGAGAGAGAGAGAGAGAGAGAGAGAGAGAGAGAAAGCAGGCTGGTTTTATACCCCTGCAACTCAGACCTCCCACTTGTTGCAGGACTCCTCTAAGGGCCGCTGCATCTGCTCTGAATTGCCGCCTGCAAATCACTTCCGTAGATAAGGGGGGTAGTCTAAATGTGGCAGTTTATCTGACCATGTATGCTGTACTAGCTGGTATAAATATTCTCCCATGCTACCACAATCATCGTGGGACTAGCTAGATCTTACCAGCATATTAGCCTGGCCACGTAGGACTCCTAAGTAATTAGACCAGAGAGAAATGCTGTTTGCTTCCAAGCAAACAAGCATGGCTCCCCTGATATACCCAAAGGCAACTAAAATATAAAACTACAATGAAGTAGAAGAGACTTGTGAAGGCTAGGAGAAATATTTAACTGGCATTAGTATTAGTCTTTGGTACAGAGACATGCCATCTCAGAAACCCCCCTTCTCTACCCTATAAAGGCATTTCCAGGCAGATCTTGGCTCAAAACATTAGCATACTAAAGGGCCTAGGTGAGGTGCAGGGAGGGATTACCTAAGGGCATTTGACCCTCCCTGCTTTCCATAACAGTGGGAGGAAGGTCTGAGCTGCAGGGGTATAAACTAGCTGGTTTCCTCTCTCACACGCTTCTTTGTGGGCTCTCTCCCTTTGTGAGCGCCTCACCCTTCTTGGGATTCTTGTCTTCTCCTTTTACAGGGCCTTTACACGTGGTGGCCGCCATCTTCACCTACACGTGTCTGGGGTTCTAGCCTGGAATCCTAAGCACCGGGCTTTTCCTTTTGCTGATTTGTATGCCTGAACCTGTGATAAGTAAAGCCTTTTAAAACTGCATCGGATTCCTGAGTTTTCATCCATTCCTCACCGGCTTCAGAGATAGAAAGGAACTTGCTTCCAGGCACTGTCGGGGACCCCAGTGGCGCGCCCCTGACACCACTATTATGGGAAGCAGGAAGGTCAAATGCCCTTAGGTAATTTCTCCCAGCACCTCACCTAGGCCCTATTATATGCTAATGTTTTGAGCCAAGATCTGCCTGGGAATGCCTTTATAGGGTAGAGAAGGGGGTTTCTGATATGGCATGTCTCTGTACCAAAGACTATACTAATGCTAGTTAAATATTTCTCCAAGCCTTCACAAGAGTCTCGTCTACTTCATGGTAGTTTTGTATTTCAGTTGCCTTTTGAGTTATCAGGGAGCCATGCTTGCTTGCTTGGAGGCAAACAGCATTTCTCTCTGGTCTAATTACTTAGAGATCCAACGTGGCCAGGCAAATATGCTGGTAAGATCTAGCTAGTCCCATGATGATTGTGGTAGCATGAGAGAATATTTATACCAGCCAGTACAGAATACATGGTCAGATAAACTGCCACATTTAAACTACCCCCTATCTACAAAGTGATCTGCAGGAGGCAATACAGGGCAGATGCAGAGGTTTTTAGGAGTCCTGCAACACCTGAGATAATTTTAGGAAGGAAAAATCATAAGGTTAGCAGAGGTATAAGGGACTCAATTATTAACTGGTATTCGATGTAATGAGTGTGCTGTGATATGTGTGCTAAGGAATTGGATGCAGTTTCTCTGTTGGGAACATTTTTATTTTTTAAACTTTTATTGTGAATTTGACAAAATTTTTATCCTGCATGTCTGAAATAAAAAGTTTCTTCCTCAGTGAAGCCTTTCTGGGTTTTCTCTAGACAGAAACTGGTCTAAGTTCCTATTATTACGTGTTTATTAATGTATTTAGCCCTATTCCCTGCATCCCCGCTAGACCTGTGTGAGTGGAGAACTATTTCATCATTCACCTTGGTATCCCTAATATTGGTAAGAGCAATAATAATAGTAGAAAACACAAGATGCATATGCACCAATTATTATCAGTATTATCTATCTGTGGTATCAGTGTTATAGCTGTTATTATCAGCATGCCCTAGACTTTGCACTAAGCCTATTCCGGTCATTTGATCTGAAACACTGATAATACAGCAAGAAACTCCATTCTTTCACATGTGCATAATACAGCATTTTAGATAATTATAATTATCAACTGTAATCTCTACTGAAAAGAATTAATATGTAAAGGCATAAATTTTAGCTCTGGTAGAAAATATAAAGATGGTATTTGGTTGGCCAATATTTGGTTGGCCAATAATTATACTGAACAGTAGTATAATGTAAATAATTGTGTTTATGAGAGCAGTCTATTTATCAGGTCCTGCTCTGGACTATATATTTTTGCAGGGGCAGGGATTTTCCATCCCCTGCTTAGGAGGCCTGGGGCCCTTTCCAGTGATTCTCAGCCAACTCAATATACAGATCAATACAAGGGCCCAAGGATATGTACTGCTCAGGTCCTGAAGTGCTAGGGATTATTATTCTAGCCACCCGAGCAGTGCTTAGGGCCTCCTAGGCTGCACTCAGTGATACTTGGAGAACTATGAGATATCAGGGCTCAAACTGGCTTTAACTACATTCAAGGCATATGCTTTAATCTCGGTGCTATCTCTCTGACACCGGGACACCAGGACTAGCTGCCTTTTGACATAATCTATATCAACTTTATAGTTGCCTCAAGGAAAACTGAAACAGACCAACATTGGGTTAGCATGTCTTACTCATTAGGTTTTCTAAGTCTCAATTTCCTCAACTGTGAAGTGGTATAAATAATAATACCACTTCGCAGACATGGGGCAGAGCTGCTACTGGCTCTCCCTGTGACCAGCTGCTCACGAGGCACCGGGAGGGATGGTGGGTTCTAGCCCTGGCCCACCATCCCAGCAGAGCCTCGCAACAAGCCAGAAGATCCCCCACTCCATGAGGACCTCCATTTTCCACATCTGGACTTCTCTCTCGTCAGACCTCCACCCAGCAGACCAGCCTATCAGCGCCTGGCTCGCGCGCCGCAAGTGGCCGCGTGGTTCATCAATAAATGCTGGACTTAGAGATGCCTACAAGAGTATGCTACCTGCACGGCAGAGCCTGGCAAGCTACCCGTGTTGTATATGATATATATGCCAAATACCAGTAACAATTATAGACCTCATTCCAGAATGGATTGAGGCTCTTTATGTTCCTGGAGCAAGCAGATGCCTTGGGCTCTACTAGCATGAGACAGGACATATGGAGATGTTACTGGGGCCCGCTCGAGCAAATCAATGATGAACGGGAAAACAGTGATACAGTGATACCAACTTCATAGAGATGTTGTGGAGTTGAATGAAACAGAGTGTGACGCATTAAAACTTTGTAAAGTTTTGACTCCTATTATATTCTTGACAAAGAACATAAAAGAATAAGAGGCAATAGAATGGGCAGACTGGTCTCTTTCATACCAGAAGCAGTTGTTTTTCTGAGAATTTCTTGTGAATTTACACATGAACTCATGTCATTCCTCCTACCCTGCAGATGGAAAAGTGAGGATCAGAAATTGTTAAAATAATTTGCCAGAAGTCATAGAATTGATGAGAAGTTGGATAGGAGGCAAGTGCTTGGTTTTTGTTTCTTTGTTTGGTTTTGGGGCCACACCTGGCAGTGCTGGAGGATCACTACTGGGAGTGCTCAGAGAACCCTATAGATAATGCCAGGGATCAAGCCCCAGGCTGACCTTGTGCAATGAAAAGGCCCCATGCACAGAACTATCTCTCCAGTCCTGAAAGTGCTTGACCTTCAGCACAAAGACTTCCTTCCTCTCTGTGTCGAATGTCCCTGTCTGCAAAACGTTGAGGGAAGTAAATTATGTTCTCTGGGTCACCTGGAGATGAGCATATAGTCAATGAGTGCAGTGGATGAATCCCCTCATTTGCATACCTGGGAAGGCTGTTCCAGCCTGGGAACCAGTAAACAGTCTTATCTATTATATCTATTACTCCAGGGCACTGATTTGGTTGAATAATGGGGGAAGGCCAGTGTTCTGTTTCAAACCAAAAGGCAATTGCTAATATGCAGTGATAAAAACATTGCTAAAGCAGAGAAAAGACCACTCTACCTTTATCTTAACAAATCCTATCTTAACAACATCCAAATCTCTGCTTGTGTGCCACATACTTTTCACTCTGAGTTTTGCTTTGAAGCTTCATTCATTCTGTTCTCATGCTACAACTGGAAGCAAGAAAAGCCAAGACTTCTGGTCTCACAGCTTTGTAGACAATAGGGATGCGATTTGAGCTTAGAAAACCTGTGTTGCTTTTTTAAAAAAAAACGTTTTTGATTTAAACTAAATCACAGAGAGGGTTACAGTTACAAAGTTGTTCATGATTGGGTTTCAGTTGTATAATGTTCCAAGACCTTTGTCTTTACCAGTGGACATTTCCCACAACCGATGTCCCCAGTGTCCCTCCTGCCCCTCCCCAATCCCCTGCCTCTATTGTAGGCATCTCTCTCTCTCTCTCTCTCTCTACTGTCTCTCTCTCTCTCTTTCTCTCCTGTCTCTCTCTCTCTCTCTCTCTCTCTCTCTCTCTCTCTCTCTCTCTCTCTCTCTCTCTCTCTCTCTCTCTCTCTCTCTCTCTCTCTCTCTCTCTCTCTCCTCTTTTCTGGTTTGCAATACAGATACCGAAAGGTTTTGTATAGCCCTTTACTTTCAACTCTCCTTTTAAGGAAACAGAGGTTTATAAAAAGTACTCTTGTAATTTAGACATCATGGTACAATAGTATTAATGTTATAGTCTTGATGTGACCTCTAGCCTACCTCTTAAATTCTGCCCTCCCCACCACACTGCTTAGCAATCTCAGTTTTGTGATTCAAGGCTAAGGGTTTAATCATCATTCAACACTGTTCTCTTCTGGCTCTGGGTCCCACAGATTAGTGAGGTCATCTGATATTCGACCTTCTCCCTCTGACTTACTTCATTTAACTCTGTTGTTTTTTCTTTTGTTTGTTTGTTCTTGTGCTTACCTATGGGGACTGTTTTAAAATGCAGTTGTACCAGCAATTCCCCCCATATGAAAGTTGTGGAAACTAGGGAAGGGATTTTAGCAGTCTGCCTGGCCACCTTCTTCCTATCCCCTACTAAGCTCTGAGACATCTGCAAGAGAGCACCATGGGGACACCCCTTCGCACTTAGGGAAACTCCTGTTTCTTAATTCCTGCGGATGGGGAGCTCCCAATATTCATACCCCAGGCTTGCTGTTCCCGGGGTTGGTGGAGTGGAGCTCTTCCGCCGCCCAGTATTTGCATGTAGCTCTCTTCCTGTGCGCCTTGCTTCCCTATCATGAATTCCCTTAAAAGTAAAGTTCATCTTAGGTAGGAGCTACCTGAAACAGCACCATTTCAGTGAGTCGGGACATCCACGCGTGCTCCTTGGGGTTTACAAGAAAGGCTGTTAAGCATCTGTTCCTACCCCACTTCTGCAACGCTGGAGCATTCTGGGCAATGTTGCCAAATTCTGAACATCCCAGTGACTCTGCCTTCTCCCTAATGCCTTGCTCTAAAGCAGGAAACTCACATAAAAGCATCTGTTGTGGTTTGCCATTGATTTGGGCACAGATCATCCAAGTGTGAAAACAAACTTGGTGGTTTCAGCCTGTGAATGCACACACTTGCACATCTGCTCTGCACTTAGTGGGCTGATTAGAACTTAGGCCTTATAGGGCTTGGCCATTTCACAGAGACACTTAATACCCATATCTCATGTGATAATTATGGGAGACATACCTTGGGAGGCAGAACGGGAGGCTTTAATCAGCCTGTTATTTAGTTGAGGAAGAAATTTACCTGCCACAGTGTATTAATCTCTCTCCAACTCGAGAGTGCCTCTAACTCTTTCCTCATCATCAGATTGAGATAAGGTGTTGACTGTGTTTGTTGCTTTGTATGATTACCCTTGGAATCTGGGAGCCAGAAGGATTCTTCCAGTTACTAGTTATCCGGAGACAAGTGCCCTTTGGTAGAGGAGCTGCAAATGCAGAATGCCAGTGTTGAATTCCCATGAGAGAAATGGCGTTTAGGGCCGCCATCATGTTGGCCAGTGTGGGCACTGCCTTCCCCCCCTCCCTGCCCAGGAGGCTGATAGGGCTGATCCCTTTATCATTCCTGCCCTCTGCTTTCCCTTCATTTGGCTAGGAGGTCACTGAGTAACTCTGGGGGTTCATTCCCCCATATTCCTAACTTCAGAATCACTACAGTCTTTGCACCTCAACCATACCTCCCACCCGGTTGCAGACCCATAGAATAGCTCTCCTCATAAATCTCTCTTTGTCAGCTTAATTTGTATAATTATTTTAATGAGAACACAGCCCCAATATATTATGAAAAAGTGGGCAAGAGACAATATGTGCGTGATACTTTCATTTCAAACACAGATTATTAGTTTAAAGGACAGCTCTTCCTCTGCTGATTAGAGTGTTAGCTGACAAATGAAATGAATCCCCTAAATTTTGGAAAGATTTCATATACCTAGCCCAATAAATATCATTGCTTAGCCTAGCCTACCTTTTGCATACTCTGGGACACTTAGTGAGCAAAATCATAGAACACGAAACTGATTTTCTGACAAAGTATTGACTATCTCTTATCAATTATTGGATCAGATGGTGGGGCTGAGTAGGGGCTCCTGCTTGTTGTTGCTTACCAGCATCCCAAGTATAACCTGAGAATCACTAACCTGGGAAAAGATCTGTACTCATCTGGAGGACAAACCTCTCTGAGTTTTGAGGACAACTCTTTCCCCCCTGTACTTTCTAACCAGGACTGGGATTGGGATGGGAACAAACAACGTGTGCTGGCCACAGCCTACCATTGTGCACTGTCCCACGTGACTCTCTGTGGTACAAGGTCCCATTGTCAAACTCTCTTTGAGGGTGTCATCTCAGGCTCCCTGAGCCCTGTTAGGATTTTCCTGGGTATAATAGCATCACCCCCTAACACCGTCCACTTGGATTTGGCCAGGGACTATATCAAGGACTATATCAAGATGGTCTCTGCTTGGCTTTTTGGCAGTTCCCTTTCCCAAACTTTCACATATCCCCAAACTTTCAGATTTCCTCTGAACCAGAGCTGAGGTTGAAGGCTTTATCCATGTGCCCATATGATTCTCAAATTTTATGCAGATCTGAATCACCTGTGAAGCTTATCAAATTGTCAATTTCTAGGCGCCTTTTCCCGACGATTCTGATTGTATAGACAAGAAGCACAGCTCAGCTATCTTTATTTTTAATAAGCCCCACAGATGAATTTGATGTAGGGAGAGACCCAGGATCACCTTTGAGAAACACTTCTTTATGCCAATAGACTGCTGATCCGTTCTCTCTGCCTTTTAACACATTCTGTCAGATTCCATAATCAAATTCATGTCTTTCAAGTGTACTTAACATAATTCATTGAGGTTCTGTGTGCGTGCATGCATGCATGCGTATGTGTGTTTAACAAGGGAAATTTGGTTGAAAAGAACCATTAAGCCAGATAGTGCTCTGTCTTTTCCCTTAGTGAAATGAGTTGATGGTGGTAATTTCTGAGTAGGCTTTGTGTTTTGATGAGTCTCTTTATCTTAGGACAGTTTTCTATTTCTCTATCCATCCAACCATTCTTCCACTCATTTATTAAGCACTGGCTGTGCACTCGGCACATTGCTAGTATTAGAGTCACACAACCATTTCTTCCCAGAAAAAACATAAGAACTAGAGCCAACCATGTCAGCAAGTAGGTGCTTGTTTATTGATTCAACAAACACAGAGCACCCAGCATGGTCAGGGGAATGTTGTGGGCCCCAGGAATGCAGTAGTGAATAAACAGTCAGGTATTCCTGAATGCGTAGGGCTTACATCTTTCTGTTTCTAATCCTGTAGAAGTAGAGTGATAAAGAATGCTTTGTTGTTTTCTTTTCTGTTATTGTTTGGGGGCCACATTGAGTGATGCTCAGGGGATAATACTGTGCTGGGCTTATACCTGGAACACCTGCATTAGGTCTTTCTGGCCTTGAAATTTTTACAAGTATCTTATGGGAGGGCCACAGTTTTTATAAGCTAAAGCATTATAGGAAATACTGCACTAGGCCACACCAGTTTGGCTGGCACAGTGCCTAGTAGTGTACTAGACCAGTATAGATTAGACAGATTCCCTGCCCATTGAGATAGTTATGGGGATAAAAAGACAAAGCAGAGAAATGCAGGGCTAAAAAGGAAAGGGTTCCACAATGGGCTATATATCTCAGCACTATAGTGCTTCAGAGAGTCTGTACTGGACAGCAGATAGTTTGGGGAGAACTTTTAAGCAATGGATATTCCTGGAAGTCAAGACCATGTGGGCCAATAGAGGGAGCACAATGGGATGAGGAGCATGCTTTGCAAGTGGAAAGCCTGAGTTCATTACCCAGTTTTGAGCAGTACCCTAAGCACCAGGATGGGAATGGCCCCCAAGCACTACCAGGTGTGATGCACTGACCAAACCAAAACAGAAAAGAAGGGGCTATGGAGTCTCAATGAAAGCGCCATTGGACTTTGTAGAGCATCATGGTATCATTTGAAATACATCCCCAGCTCCTTGTTTAGACTCATGTAAGTGAACTACCCCAGGAATGTTAGGGTCAGTGTCTCTACTACTATAAACTCTTTCAAGCCAGGGGTTGTGTCAAATCCTCTCTCTGTCCTTGAAAGTTCAGTAGAATGCAAGGCAGAGCAACGTGCAAAATGTTGTTACAATAAAGAGTGATTCAATGGGTGGGAGAAATGTTTGTTTACTGTGTACTAGTGTAGGAGAAGGCTGGGTTCCCGACAAAAATCCGAGAGCAGGGTCAGGGATCCCCTTCTGTCCCAAGGGATCGGTGGCCTGCAGACAGAGAAAGACTCATGAATTCAGCGAAGTTTTAAACGGCTTTATTCACACTTGTTCTGGTATACAATTCAACAATAGGAAAACCCCAGACTTTAGGTTCCTAGCTGGGCTCTATTCATGTGGAGGTTTAGAATCCTAGGCCAAGATGACTGCTACCTCGTGCTAAGGTCCAACAGGGAAAAGAATGGAGGGGAGAGCAGAGGCAGAGGGTGAAGAGGAAGAAGAGAGAGCAGGCTATTGGTTTTATATCTTTTTCAGCCCTGACCAGCCCACATCAATGGAAAGCAGTTAAGGCCAATTCTCTTCAGGTAACTTTTCCCAGGACCTCACCTAGTCCCATTGAAATGTTAATATCAAGGCTGCAGGCCCTTGGTTTTCCAACAGGCCCTATGCAGATTGGGGAGGGCATCTGAGATGAACTGTATCTCAGAATACAAAGGCATACATTTGTACCAGGGATATTCTACAGCCAGGTACATATTTCTCTAAGCCTTCACAAGATCCTTGTCTTTATTTCACAGTTGTTTTGGAGATTAGCCTTTAGAATTATTAGAGAGCCACGTTTGCTTGCTTGGAGGCAAACAGCATTTCTCTCTGATCTAATTACTTAGAGATCAAACGTAGGCAGGTAGAGATACTGGTGAGATCTGTCTAGTTCCACAAGGGGATCTGTGTATGATGAAGAAATATTTATACCAGCTAACATAGAATACATGGTAAGATATTATGCCAATATATTCACAAATCCAAACTGTTTTCTGCCCCTACCTACAAAGTGCCTGCAGGAGGAAACTCCAGGCAAGATGCAGAGGCTCTGGGCAACAGTGTACTGCAACATACAAGGTCCTATAGTAGATTTTACACATCTGCAAAGGATGGGCTGGAGAGATAGTATAGTGGGCAGGGGCTTACCTTGCATATGGCTGACTTGGGTTTAATCCCCAGAACCCCACGTGGTCCCCTGAGCACCACTTAGCGAATCCTGAGTACAGAACTAGTAGTAAACTTTGAGCCTCTCTAAAGGCCTCTCTAAATAAAACCAAACCAATATGAAGAAATTTCTCTATATGGGGCTGGAGCGATAGCCCAGCCGGGTAGGGCGTTGCCTTGCACGTGGCCGGTGCCAGCCCGGGTTCGATCCTCGGCATCCCATATGGTCCCCGAGCAACGTCAGGAGTAATTCCTGAGTGCAGAGCCAGGAGAAACCCCTGAGCATCACCGGGTGTGACCCAAAAAAAAAAAAAGAAATTTCTCTATATGATATTTTCTCCATTGCTCCAAACATGTATGAAGGATTATGCCTTTTTCTTACTTCAGCAGGCTGTAACCACTGATATACCCTGCCACTGTGCTCTGCGATGAGATGATGACAGAGGTTACAGCTGCTGCTCTCATTGTCCCTTCTGTTAGAACTTACTCCATTCATCAAGTGTGTGCTTGTCTCTTTACTCTTATTCCCCACCAAAGCTAAGCATGCTTGGAGACAAGTTCTTGAAGCTAAGGATTTGACCCCTAGTAGCGCAGTGAATGCTTGCAATAGCACCACTATTTGCTCCTCTCTAGGAGTGCCAGACAGTGGGTTGACAGCCTCCCTGCAGGACATGGGCTGGGGGCAGCAGAGATGGAACTGGAATCCAACTCTGATTGGCACAGCCTGTTGGGGTGCCCTGACAACCTCCCCGCCCCCGGCAGACATTTCTCCATATGATATTTTCTCCATTGTTCATTTCTACATTTCTCCATGAGACAGTCATTTAGAGCCCAAGATCAAGGCCAGTTTGAGGTCTCATAAGACTCATCTCTGAGCTCATCTGGTTTGTTGCATCTCTGCTCGGTGGAGTGGGGGGGGTGAGGAAGGGTCTCAGCCACTTTATTGTGAGGCAGTGCATTTGTAGCCCCTTCTCTGTCTAGTTCCCCTGCTTTGAAGCCTAACTCATTGTTTCTCAAACTAGATGGCAGCCTGTGATCTGGGACAGGGTAAAGGTCACTACAGAACAACTACTGAAATTAATGCCGAGCACTGGGACAATTTAAGGAGAGTTTCATCATTCCAATTTTAAATAACAAAAATAATAATTATAGCCCCCTTGGCAGTGTGGAGGGAACCAACATCACTCCAAGTGTGATGCTTAGGGGGGCCATTGAGCTGGGCTGGAAATTGGGGGGGATTCAATTCAGGGCCTTCACATGCCAGACAAGGCTCTAACTCTTTTTGGTTTGTTTAGGGGACACACCAGGTGGTGCTCAGGGCTCAGGGCTTACCCCTGACTCTGTGTTCATAGATCATTTCTGATAGTGTTCGAGGAAACATAAAGTTCTAGGAATAGAACCCAGGTGAGCCACGTACAAGGCAAGCATCTTACCCACTGTATTGTCTCTCTGTTTTCTTTAGCCGTCTCCCATCTCCTGACTTTCAGTTTTCAAAGGTGGACTTCAACTGTAGTTCAGTATGAGCAAAGGCCCAAAGCACCGGTTGCCCATTTCATCATCATTTACAAATACCTAGTCACAGACCAAGTCAAAGCTATCACATAATTTTCTTGAGGTGGGTGGGGAGTATGTGAACCAGCTATAATGTAAGAGATGCACAAATGTATGTAATCAACTAAAATTCAAGAAACCTTTGGACATGGTCAGGTTGTCCTATGTAAGAATAGAGGGTCAAAGGATATGTGTTAGGGGAGGTGGGGAGGGATAGGAGGAAGTGACCCCTGAGGTCAGCTGGAGAGGTCAAAGTACTCTGCAACTCCAAATTTGTTAAGCAAATGAGGCAACCACCACTTAATTCACTCAGCATAATTGGAAAGGTGATTTACTCTGGGATGTTTATTTTTAATGTTAAATATCAGCAGAATGGTAATAGTTAATAAGATCATTCACTTCCACCACAAGTATAGATAAGGGGGTGGAGGAACAGTGCAGCAGGTAGGTAGTTGCCTTGTGTGGGGCTGACCCAGGTTTGATCCCTGGCATCCCATGCAGACCCTGCCCCGTCAGGAATGATCTCTGAGAACAGACCCATGAGTAAGCCTTGAACATCATCAGATGTGACACTCCACCAAAACAATGCTGTATTAGAGAAGCTTAAAGGAAATTGATAAATGATTATGCAACCCCAATTTGTTGGTGAATAAGGGGCTGAAATTACAAAACTTTGTTCTGTTACATGATTTATATTAGAATGCCTACCATCATAAAAATGCTTAACCATATATATGGAATTGTTTATTCTTGTTTACTCTCTAGACAAAACATTTAGCTTACCTTTAGACATGTTATAACCCATTTGTTCATTTATTCAACACATGTTTGCTGTTAAAGGTTTTTGTTTGTGTCCATGTATTTTAACTTGCCATAGGTAGACTTTATATGCCTATAGCAGCAAAAATAAATTTCAGCTCAGGAACTGTTCTCTCTGGGTGTGCATAGAAAAGACTTTGCAATCAAGAATTTTACTGTCTTTAAGAAAATGCACATATTTCTTTTGTTCCTTTGGGATATGCTTCCTGGAGAGGTCTGAAATAAGGCTGAAAAAATTATATCCAATTCTTTTTTAATAATCCTTTAAGTGTCTTCTGATATGCGTTTCAGAGTGGTGCCATAGATATGTAATTTGCAGTGGGAAAATACGAACTTGAATTTTATAAGAACCTCGCTATTATGTTCTTGAAATATGTTCGTGTCGATGCCAGTGGCGGGGGAACAACCCTCGCTGATTTTTTCCACACGGATCAGAATTTGCAACTGCTGATTTCTTTCCATCTACTTTGAATAATAGATTTAGTGAGTAATTTTCAGATGTGGAAACAATAGCTCATGGATGATAAAAGTAGAGCATCGCCAATTGGGGGAAGGAAGTAAACTTCGGGTGGTTGAGATCTCTTTATACCACTCCACCCGTTTTTGTAAGTGTCACTGCTGTGCATTTTTCTCTTTTAGTTTCCATTAAACACAGATTTCTTTCAGACTGAACCTGGAGGGGTGGAAGATTGTAGCTGCACTGCTTGTTTTAAGCTTGCCTGTGAACACAACTCTTGATTTATTTCTTTAAGATAGCCTGGTAAGGGGGAAGAGGTGGTCTTGATGTGGTCAAGGTTATGAGCAAGCAATTGCATGATATATTCATCTTAAAGGTCACATGTACAAGCAGAAAGAGTTTCTGAGGACACCATCCTATTATTATCAAGGTAACATACTATATCTACTATGAATGTTGGTACTCTGCAAGCAAAATGCTATTTTCATCTGAGCTCTTCAGTGCTGGATAGGAAACACAGGAACTTGGATGTATTTTCTTGAAGGCAAGTTCTGTGAAATCCTTTTATGGTGCTTATGTGAAAGCCTGCTGTGTCAAGTCAGCCTGAGGTCGTTACCGTTTTTATTAGGTGATTATATTATAAATACGAGTTGGGTCTCACTCACAAGCGGGCCCTTTATGTGTGGATCCAAATATGCCTGCATCAATGAGCTCAATTCCAAATTGGAATATTGATTGTCTGAAGCCTGAGGTAAGTCTCCCTCAAATTTTGAATCAGGCCTCAGGGCCCATATGCCTGTCTGGAGATAAGTTTTCTTCTTATAACAGGGAGATGTAAGGCTTCACACGTGGAAGACAACCAAAGACTCACTCCATCACCACTCTCCCCCTTGTGAACTGAGAGCAGTTACACACACTGTTATAAGAACGAGATAAAGAAATCATCATAATTTGGAAGTGTTCCCCTAATTTGTTCTCAGATTTGGATGAAGCAAACAATCTTGTGTGCATTATTTCCAAACTTGTGCAGCTGAAGAGTTTTCCTGTCATTTTGTGGGAAGGCTGGTTGGGGGGTCGGCCCTTTCAAATGGTGCTCAGGGCTCCAACCAGCAATTCGAGGCTAACCATATTGGTAGATCCATGATAAGGCCCATGGACGTGATGCTGCTCCGATCCTACAGTGCTGGAGCTGGCCTGGGCCAGGCCCAGTGGTGCTGGGGGTTTCAGGGCTGCATCTGGTAATGATGTGCAGGAACCATGTGGTGCCAGGAATTCCCACAGATCTGATGCCTGCTACACTTGTGCCCTAACCACTGTGCTATCTCTGTCCTATAACAGCCCCTTAAATCAATTTACTTTGATTCTTAGATTTGTGGTGCAGCAAGAAAACATGAACACAGGATTTTCTCCTAACATTTCTAATTCTGTCAACTACTTGAGTCTAAAAGGTTCAACCTTCAAACTCTTAGAATCAGCAAACTCCCAATCATTAAAAGCTCTTCATCCTAGTTATCATTAGCATTTTTCGCTTGTTTGTTTTGGGACTAGGCCATACTCGGGTCTTACTCATAGTTCTGTGCTCTAGGATCACTCCGTACTGAGCTCAGTATCGAACCTGGGTCAGCCATGTGCAAAGCAAGTGCCCTACTGTCTATACTATCACACTCACATTTATTTTTTGGGGGTTGTACCCTGAGATGCTCAGGGGTTACTCCTGGCTCTTCACTCAGGAATTACTCCTGGCAGTGCTCGGGGACCATATGGGATGATGGGGATTGAAACCAGGTCGGCTGTGTGCAAGGCAAATGCCCTACTCGATGGACTATTGCTCCAGCCCCTACACTCACATTTATTGCCACCTTGGAGGAGGTTAGTATCAGCCTGAACTCTTCTTAGTAGTTGGTGGAACCTCCTAAAAAAAGTTGTGACAACAAACAAAACATAAACCGAAGGATGTTATGAAACACTGTCTCCTGTGGGGAGAAAGAACTCTGGGGTGGGAATTCATTTCCTAAACTGGTATGTCATTAAGACCCTGACACAGTCTTAAAACAGAGTGAAGCCGAATCTCGAGCTTAAATTCAGAGTCACACGAAGAGTCCAGGAGTGGCTAGTGGACTGTGCAGGCTTTTCATGCATGAGGCTTGGTTTGACCCTCAGCACAACAGATTGAGCATCACCAAGAATAGTCCTGAGCACTGAGCCAGGAGTAGCCCCAGATCACTCTGGGGGTGACCCAAAATACTGAAAAGAAAAGCTAACAACAAACCAAAAATCCAAAACCAATTAACGCCGGAAGTACATGTTAATCCCAGTGATGCTGATACCTGTATATTGGCTATTCCTTTAGTAGGTGACTTCTGAGAGCAGGAGTGTTCCTTAGCCTCATGTCCTAGGACTGCCAGCCAATCAGTGACCCCCAGATATAGTGGCTTGATAGATCAGGAGACCAATGACTAGTCGCTAAAGGTATGTCGCACTTCCAGATATGTGTGCTCTTACGATATTTGAGTATGCTTGTGCATATGTATTTGTGTATTTGTGTATTTCCATAAAAGTATTTGTGTATTTCCATAAAAGCTTCACTGAGCATGTTCTTTAGTTTTCACTACCATGGTGTTTAAAAAATGATCATATGGTACATTGGTTGAATGATTACTGGCATTCAAAATTCCATTGGGGTAATGAATTAACGCAACATCCACCATCATATACCACGAGAGGTGAAATTTGGGGAGTGATTCCAGCAGTCTTCTGTTAGGTATGGCGCTCTGTATAAATGTATACCTGGATAGGCCTCTGTGCTTCATCTCCTTGACCTTCTCCCTGAATGCCTCAGGAATCCCGGTAAAAAGAAGAGCTTGATATTGCGTCCTTGGAAATCTAAACTGAAGGGGAAGGATGTTCTAGTGTCTTGAGGGACGACTTCTTTCTTTCTTTGTTTTTCTTTTATATTCCAAGATCATTAAAGTTGTGTGAGCAACTCACGGCTGCTTATTCCTTCCCAGACCTGCCCTGGCTGCCCTGATGGAGCCATGGCCAAGCTTTCGGTGATGGCTGTATTTTGAAGGCCTGCATTTAAAGTCATAAAAAAGAGTCTGAGGGAATGGCCCTTCTCAAGATTTATGCTGAAATGGCACAAAAAGTTGAGTGTTATTGGAAGGTGTTGGAAATCACTTTTTAAACTTTAGATTTAAATTCATTCTCTGGGCTTTGACCACGACAATGGTCTGAATTTTAAGAGGACTATAAAAACATTTACAAGGTACAT
This sequence comes from Cryptotis parvus, assembly GCA_021461705.1. Lineage (NCBI taxonomy): Eukaryota > Metazoa > Chordata > Mammalia > Eulipotyphla > Soricidae > Cryptotis > Cryptotis parvus. Next base: position 103,607 of record JAJIBD010021603.1, read on the forward strand.
TGGATTTCTGGGTCAGGACTCAAGGCTGAAGAAGAAAAGTTGAATTAAAAGGCACTTCAGTTAACATTAGAAAATATGGTAGAAACGACTTGCTCCAACCTTTTACAGATGAGGAAACTGGAAATCACTGTATGATTAAATGGCTTGTCCAAGGTCACTGATTTTTTGTTTCTGTCTGTCCTTTAAATCAATTTCTCCATTACTACCCTCCCTCTCCCCTCTTCCTGTCTCTTCCTCCTTCTCCTCTTTCTCTTCCCACCCCTGACCTTTCCCTTTCTTTCTCTGCACCCCTGATGCACAAAATGAAGTTAGATTCCCCTGTGTGGAATGACAATGGATTTCCAAGGTTGCTAAAACAATGAACCTTAGTAATGGCAACTTAGAAGTAATCAAGTACAATTATTTTCTTTTTACTCGAGAGTAAACAGAATTCCAGAGAAGGGAGTTGGGCAGTTGGATCTATTCATTCATTCATTCATTCATTCATTCATTCTTTCATTCATTCTTTCATTCATTTAAAACTTGCCACTTAACAAAACCACAGCTTTAAGTCCCGGTGACACATCTGTTCAGATACCTTTTCTCTGGAATCTGTAATTTGCTTATTTATCTCAAACTCTCCTGTTGTACCTTTACATTCATTCATTGATATTTTCATTGTGGCTGCTTGCTGTTAGGGTAGACCCAGCCTTCTTCAGGCTATGCTCTCTGCTCTCAAAGGAACTCATTCTGGTGGTGGCCACTGAGGAGCAGGCAGACATATGGGCTTTGCGGCAGAGCAGGGGAGTAATGTTTGGGACTGCAGTGGGAGCTGTTGTTGATAGTTCCTTTAAATTAAGGTTGGGATGTCAAGGTCTCTGCAGGAAGAATATTGTTCATTGCAGGGGATTAAGAGGAAAAGCTGAGCTTAGAAGCAGTTCTGAAAAGGGGTTAGCCTTGTGGCCTGAAACTGGAATAGTTTCAGTGCCTGATTCTTTACCTCCCCTCTAAGGCTTCTCATCTGGATGAGCTAGACTGAGATTATTTAATGTTCTTGGTCTCATTCAGTATTAAGAAAGTGATATATGGTGACACATACATTGGTGCAACTTATATAAACCCTTTCTTGAATGTATGGTTTCTGGTCCTATGTGAAATGTTGGGATATGGCCACATGCATAAGGGAACTTCATGTCACAGAGAAGGACCCTAGTCCATTCAGAGAAGATCCTTGATTTCCTCTCATCTCTACCAAGAGCCTGAGCTGAGCTTTGAGTCAATCATTTCTCTGGGAGGGAACAAAACTGAGGATTCAATCCATGGATGTCTTTACCAGGGAATATGGACTATAAGAATTCTAGTTCTTCTTTATAGCAAACTGTCCTATGCGCTCTTGTGTTCAAATGCCCTTTTTGGCCATGAGTCTTCCATTTTCTTAGTCACTAATTTACTCCTTTAGAGAGATCGTAAAAGATGAAAAAGGAAAATATTTATTAATAATACCAAGTGTGTGGTCCTATAGAAGAAAAGTATATGCATTTATGGTTTCTAATTTTTCTTTTCTCAGCAAGTCTCTTGAATTGATCTCATCTTGGTATCATGTGGCACCAACCTCAGAGTGAGGATTGGGTTTCCTTCCTGTCTGTCCTTCAGCACATGGTGGGTTGTTTTATTTCTTCAATGATTGAAGTTTTGCTGGGTGTCACTATTGTGATAAATTCTCATAGAGTTTGTCACTGTATCTGCCATAGTGTTTGCCTGACTTGTACTAGCAAGAGTCAATGATTTAACTCCAACAACCAGTTTTAACTATTAATCCTTGGTGTCTATCCTCTCAATACAAGCTTTTCAGGAAGTTTTATGACCCTACAGTAGTGCAAAGGAAGGATTCATTTTCTCAGACTCTTAAACAGCATCCTTTCAATCCTCACTCATCTGTCCCCTACCTTGATATGTGACTTCATTCTTTACATGTCTCATAATAAGCCTTTTGCTGAATCCGGGTTGTGAGTCTTAAAAATGCCTCCTGGATAAGCTTACACATGTTCAAAGAGAAGTCAAGTGTCTGACATGATAAGCTTGGACTTTCACTGTTTCTTTGCATAGCTGCCATTTGGAGAGTAATTGTTTTCCACGGATTTTATTCTCCTCAGACTGAGGTGAATGGGGCTATCTTCATGGGCAGAAGAGGAAGAAGAAACAAGTGTCCTGAGGACAGATACTATCCTCCAGTCTCAGAATCATTATGCTCAAGTTCCAGCAAGGGCTCAGGAAATGGGGATGTGGTTCAGCTCCTCAAACTAGCAAGGTTGCAAACTGGCTTTCAGATACAAAAGCTCTTGCTTTTTTTCCCAGAGTATCATTTTACTGGATCTTTAGACAGTCATTTTGTATTCTGGGTCTTCATTTTACCCTCATCTTCCCTAAAATATGTTCAGAATAAATTGTCAGAACACAGAGACTATAACCAAGAAGCCTGCAACCCCAACACTGAGACAGTCTAGTTGACTGATACTGCACTGTTCTGTTATCCTTTAGAATGTGTTTCTGTCTTTAAGGGTGAGATGAATAACAATACCACCTTTTCAAGATTGTTGTAAAGATTAAATAAATTTATGTAGGCACAATGCTTAGAATAGTGTCTAACGTAAGAGAAGCTTTCTTCAATATGTGTTAGCTATTCTAATTATGAGTTATTGTTATTTACTTTTCAAACATTTAATAAACCACTGCCATATGCCAAGCATTGTGCTAGATAATGGGGTGTCTTCCTGGTGTCCCTTTCAGCTCTGAAATTCAGTGATAGATGTAAACAACCAAACCCTTCATCAACGGGGAAGTACTGTATGGGTAGCTTCAGGGGACTTTCTGGCTCTCTGCTTAGAAATCGTTATGTGTGAAATGAAAAATGCATTTAGCTATTACTTTCTTTTACCCATCTTGTTCACGTAGGTGGATTGTATTTTACTACCTAATTAAGAGTAATGGGAAAAAATGGAAGGAAGCACATGTGTAGTTTATGTGTGGGTTGAAATTTCCGAGATGGGAGACAAATTCATAAACAGGAAAAGCAGTAGCACTACATGAATTAGAAAATCTACAGTTATCAGAAGATGAAGTGATGCCATTTGTCTATTTGGGGCTAGGAGAAGGAAGGCATATTTGCACATACTTCCTGGAAGAAAACAGGTCTGCAAAGATAGGATCTATTTGAAGATACACTTTATACTCATATCACTGTATTTCCATAGTCCAATACTTTTGCACACTTTTCCACTGGTAATGGGGAAGTAAATTACCTGAGTGCGTGCAAACCCGGATCTAAAAGGGAACAGACAAGGGAGACTTGCTCTGGGTTTTACTCTTTTGTGACTGGCAGATAAATACCAATACCGTCTCTCCTGGTCTGCAGAATTTCTGCAAGGCATGATGGGAGAAACATGAACTTCAGAATCAAATCCGTAACCCCTGTTCTTTGAATTATGGATTTCTGTGACAATTGTGAATGGGACCTGACATTATTCAGAAATCAATTCCTTCTTTGTACTTGTGGTCCTAGGAAAGATAGTTGGCCTTCCTGCCACAGCCTTGTTGGGTAGAAGGCGCATGGACTTGGCCAAGAACTCTCCACAGCGATATCTTCCCTTTAATGAACGGCTTAGAACTGCAGTTTTCAAGAAAAACAAAGATGATATTAATTCACCAAGTTCTTGTGGGGTTGAGTGAAGAGAGAGAAATAGAGAGTGTGTGTGTGAGCACACGTGCGATGTTTACACATGCACACCTGTGTATGCATGCGTGTGAACTATAGATGAGTCTGTGACTTCTGATGTGGCTAATCTAACCATGAAATAAAAGAAAATCTCAGGTGCTCACTCCACAGGGCATGAAATAGAATGTCACAAGTCTCTGGAAGTTTCTTCCGAGTTCCTCTACAACAGGCCCTCATTTGAGGCCACTTCTGGTTCAATTTCATATTTAACCTTTCCTTTGATATATTTTCTTAGATATTTCAGGACTATTTATTATTTAATTCCGTATTGCTTGATTTCAAACTTTACATGAGTGTGGACTCATCTCTAAGGTAGACTTTCTGGTGGCTTTGGTTCTCCCTGCTTACAAGAGGTCATAGTGTTGGTGTATGGAGCCATGTTGGTTTTCTCTGTTATGCTGTATTCTAAGAATATCATGCTACCTAATACTGGAGGATTTGGTCCAATTTCCAGGTTTATTCTGACTGTTATGAAATATGTGCTTCTACCCCTTTAATTCTTAAACTTAAGCCTCTTAAGACTCTCACTGGCCATTCTGCCTGCTGTCTGACTCTGTTTCACTGGTTTTTCCATATTAGATATCTGAAGCCTAAGTAAGAGCAGGGAAGATTCCCAGAGCCCCAAAGCTACCAGCACACCATGGGGTTGCCACCCTGGTCTTCTGGTTGGGTCATGATTGTGTCTAGATCACATGTCCTGCTAATTTGTTTCTTTACTTAAAATATTTTCTTTTGCTGTATCATTGTGGAAATTTTACTCTCCTATGCCCTCCTAGAAATAGATTTTACATGTGCTGCTGAGTTGATTTTCTTTCCATCCCCAAAGATGGGGTGATTATGGGTTCTCTTGGGTCCTGCCCCAGAAAAGCCAACCTCAGTAACTCAGTGACTGTGGACCTGTTGATAAGTGCTACCCCTGTAGCCCTGAGCACCTCTGAGACCTCTTTCAATTAGGGCTTGAAATCCAAGTCGACCCAAAATGGGGGCCGGGGTGAAAAAACTGCTGAGGGAAAGAATCTGAATCCTTACAAGGCATTTTTTGTAGGAAATGTCCTTTACTATAAATAGGACTGGATATTCAGTTTTAGGCCCCCTTTTGAAAACACAACCCTCCAAGACCAAAATTAGATTGGAGCTGATGGAATGAATATAGGGGTGGGGTGATTCTTTGCCTTGCTGAGCCACATCTGAACGTGCCGAGCAGCTGGTGCAGTAGAGCAGCTGAGCGCAAACAAATAGCAGCTGATTTTAGCACTTCTTATTTCTAGATGTCCTGGTTTGTTCATGCCAGGATTTGCTTCCCCTGTATGTGCCCCTCACAGCCCTCGCATTCCTGCCCACTCTGTTACTGAGGTGCTGTGTGACCTTGGACAAGTTAGAACTCTCTACCCTGAGCGTCCTGGTTCTGCCATAAGGAGAACTGGCGTTCATTAAGCACTTGCAAGGTGCCAGGAACTGTGTGTCAGGCACTCTTCTTTAGTCTGTCTATTTCAGTTTTTACAGCGATGCTGTAACATCCAACATCTCAACATCCAGACTCCATAGTTCCTCAGGCGCCATCCAAGAGAACACCTGATCTTTCCCCTTTAAGTTTCATCAGTAAATGCTCGAGATGAGAGCCTTCTACTGAAACCTACACAACAGAGCCTGGCAAGCTACCTGTGTTTTATTTGTTATGCCAAAAACTAGTAACAATTATGGACCTCAATTTCATGACCTGAAGAATGGTTTGAGGCTCTTCCTGTCCTGGAGCAAGCAGATGCCCTTGGGCAACTCTTGCTTGTGACAGGATGTATGGAGATGTTACTGGTGCCTGCTCGAGCAAATCAATGAACAACAGGAAGACAGTGACAGTGACAGTGACAGCGATGCTATGAGTTACCACTATGACTCCCAATTTTGCAGTGAGGTCACTGAGCCCTGCTGATAGATTGTATCCCCCATGCAGTGGGCGATCTGGAAATTTCTTTGTTGTAGGAAGGAACTGTTGGGGCATCTGGGCTCCATAGTTTGCAGAGGACTGTTGAATCTGAGAGTTGTTTCTTACCCTCCTCTGTCCCTTGGACATCAGTCTGCCACACAGCAAGCAGAGTGTTGCAGGGATCTTGGATTCTCTTCATTTTGTTAAGGTGTTTACAATAGTATTTTTACTGTAGGCATCTAGTGTTCTGTGCCCCATCGACCATCAGAGTGCCGGTATCCTTCATACTGGATGCTAGAGCTCTTCTCATCTGCTTCTCCTGCCTACCCCTAATTTACCCTGCTTCACACTTGGTAAAGAAAATTTTGTTGGCAGAGTCTTAGGGTGTGTTTCATTGCGTGTGCCTATTCCCTTGTTTTGACACCTTACGTTTCACATATGAGAGAGATCATTTGATATTTGTCTTTTACCTTTGATGAGTTTTGCTTACCCTCATACCTAGTTCCATCCAAGTTGCAGTGAAATGCAAGATTTGATCTTTCCTTAGAGCTTAAGTATATTCCACTGTGTCCGTGTGCCATAATTTATTTACCCACTTACCTGTTGTTGGACACTTTACTTGTGCTTGTTATAGTTTATTTAAAACTTGTTGCTTCAATAAACTTGACATACGTTTGTCTGGAGGGAATTATCAAAGGTTTCTTTCATTTCCATGTCACATCTGACTGGTGTTAAATTTGCTAAGATGACAAACCAATGCAACATCCATTGAATTCAAGAGTGTGGCACCATTATTAATCTATCAAAGCTCATGTAGATTGCTTTTAATGACCTGGCCAAAGATTTTGGAGTTGAGAAATTGCAGTAGATATTCATTGTAATGACTTTTACCTAAGAAACAAAAATGTTAACTTATCTTTTAAGTTATACTCTGAATCACTTGATTCTTCTACTTTACCACTGTCTCTTGTCACTAATTTTTTCTTCAAAAAATTGAAGAAATCTTTGCCATTATGTCTTCAAAGATGGTGATAGTTGAACTAACAGTAAAGATAGAAAGATTGTGTGTGTTTGTACACCTTTGTGTGACTGTGTGCACATATATATTTTGTGTGGGTGATCAGTTTACAGGCAAGCGTCAAAAACTAAAATGGGGTGACTTGTGGTTTATGGTACTGACAAACTATATGAATAATCCTTTTATTTTATTACAGCAAGTTTTAAATTATTGCATTGTAAATATAATGGTTTCCTTTTTATTAAACACATGCTATTTGACCCTCTTTCAAAGACTTCATATGGATAAATTTAATATAATTACCAGAGCTGTGTTTGAAACAGGCACTGAATTACTTTGCTGTTTTACAGAAGAGAAAGTTGAGGTACAAATAGTCTTGCGCAAAGCTAGGTATGAAAGCCAGGATAGAATATGCCCAGTTAATTCTGATGGCAGGTGTTTAATATGGAAGCAATGAGTGTATTCATGCTTACGCATGACTTTCATTGTAATTGCTTAAGTATGAGTCTTAAGCATCTTCCTGGAAGGTCCAAGGTGAAGGAATCAAACATTGATTAACTGCCTAATAGGAGACAGGTGTCTTTACATATGTTATGAATTCTTCAATACTAACTCATGCATATATTTATCATGACAGTTTTCTGATTGTTGAGTAAGACCTGTTTGTCTTCCCCGTAGCCTACGAGCTATTCATTTTTCTATGTTGGTGAGCCTTCGCTGTAGTAATAAACCACCCCACGATTTCCATCATGCTGCCAGCTGGCTGTTGCTCCATTCTGTTCCTTTCCAAGAGTCTTTCCATTGCAGAAACACAGGCTTTGGGGATAGTCCCAGCTGGTTCTTAAGGCAGAGGGCAGAAACTGAAGGGAACAGCCTCCCTCCATGTCCAGTCTCTGCTCTGGAATTCCTTTTTTGTTTTGGTGAAACTTAAGTCCAATATGTTTCATCGTGACAGGGGGACATAATTCTGTGATGGGAACTTACTTTTATGTATCTTTCCCGTTTCTTTCCTCATCTGGTCTTCAACTTATCTTTCTGTCCTGAAGCCTAGACTGTTCTTGGGCTGAGCTGAGTCTTACATAATTTGCAAAAAAATAGGGACAGTTCCATGTCCATGACATAGTGCTGGAAGTTCTCAACTAGTGCTGTCCCTCTGTTCTTGAAAACTATGACTGTCAATCAGGTCAGAACCAAGCCTGGAAAGCTGCCTCTCTATCACAGGGCCATTGCAATCACCCTCCGCACCCATGCCTGATGGAGAAACTAGACACCTCAGAAGGATAGAGTGTGGGTGGATGGTATGAATGATTTTACAATGGAAGTGCCACATACTGCTGGGGATCAAACTTGGGACCTTATGCATTCAGGATATGTGTACCACCCTTTCCTGCTATCGTCCCGCCTCCACAACAGTATTGAAGGAAAACACATTCTTTGAGGACTTGCTATAGTAGATGCAATGTCTGCCAATGCATCTTTCTCTTTTCATGCTGGTAAATGCTCATCTCACTGCCCAAAGCATGAGGCATCAGAATGTCTGGTGCAGTTCCCAGAGGGGCTGGGTTGGGTGCCCTCCCTCCCTCCCTACCTCCAGGATGCCTCTTCTCCCTCATGCTCCATCACCTTCTAAATTGCGATTCTCTGGAGACTTATTTCCTCTTCTGGAAGGCAGTAGGAGTGGAGCTGCTTTTTTTTTTTCATTTTTATTATGTCACTGTGAGATATACAGTTATAAGGATGTTCATGTTTGGGTTTCAGTCATACAGTGTTCCAGCATCCATCCCTCCACCAGTGCCCAGTGTCCCTCCACCACTTCCTGTGTCAACAGATTCCCCCACCACAGCCTGCAATAGGCAGGCAATTTTCACTTCTCTCTCTCTTTTTTTTCTCTCTCTTTTTTCTCTCTCTTTCTTTCTCTCTCCTCTTCCACATTGTGGCTTGCAGTACATACATTTAGAGGTTATCATGTCTATCCTTTTGCCTACTTTCAATGCTCAGTTCTATTCTGGTATTATCATTTACCATAAATATTAGTACACTGTTCCTTTCTGTGTATTACTTAACCTCTGACTCCCCACACATATGCAGTAGGTTCTACCCACTAATAATACCTTCTGCTCTGCATGTTCCTAGAGGGGTCCCAAGAAGATGCTAGAGCTAGGAACTAAAACCAGAATAAATGAAATTTTCCTTCATAAAATTGATACTGGCTATGCACGGGACAGTGATGCTAACTTCACCTTTTGCACAAGCGAGTCAGTGAGATTTCTCTCCTCTTAAAGGGCCCAGGAAGTCTGTCCCCTTCATGTGTTCTGTCTGCACATTGCTCTTCCCTTCAAAATGCAGCAATTTTTATAGACCATGTTTTCAAAGTGATTTCCCCCTCCATTTTCTGGTATAAAATAGGCTCCAATTATTCTCTTTAATTAAGTGGTTTTATTTTATTAATTGTTTCTAACTTACAGAATTCCCTCGAGACCTTTTACATGTTTTCAAATGAAGGCAGGAGGAAGAGCACATTAATTATACACACAAACTCCTTTTGGCGAATTAAACATGATGCACAGCGAACATGAAATGACTCGCCCTCCTGAGCTATCAATCTTGTCATTAGTGATGGCTTGTATTAGGAGTATTGACATGGGCTTATCCAAATTGGATTCTACAGAGTCATTTTAATTTTGCATGAATGTAAGAAGACAGAGTAGTTTGGTGCACCATTGTTGGATTTTTTTTTAACCCTCTCTTCTGCCAATGAACCAAAATTTTTCTGTAATGCCACCTTCCTATTTTAATGGTGCCCTGGGGTTGAGAAAAAAAATGCCACCTATTACCTGACAAGCCCTAGAACCAGCTATTTAAAGGGTGAGAGTTACAGGTGTAGTCACCGAGATTCTACCTTAGCCCCAAAAAGGGCAGAAACTCTGGGGTATCTTGAAGAACATGTTTGAGCAAGGGTCAGGGTTCGGTTCAGTCTAAGCCTCTTTGCTGCCACTTTCTTTGAGTTCCTAACCAGAAATTAGAGGTGTAGCAAGACCCTAAATATTCCTTGATAGTTTGGTAGGTTTGGAAGTGTCTTACTGAAACATTGCTGAGTTTTTCAGCAAGCTGCATGTCAGGCATCACTGGAAGAGCCTTCCAGGATAGGAACCATGCAGTGAGCCCCAGAGGTGGGGGAAACACTTTCTCCAAGGTAGAATAGAGACACAGAGAAGTTGTCAGCATCACCTCTATGAAGGAGACCATCTAGAAAGCAGCAGGATTGGGATTCAGTCCTGGAAACCGGACACTGGAGCCTGGACTCCATCTTCTGCTTCTTCCTAGCCAAGGTGCTTTGCTCTTCTGCCGGTGGGTGGGGGAGATGGGGCTGATATCTGTAGGGTGAATGGACTGTGGTGACTGTGCATGATATCATTAGTCTCCCAGGAAACAGGGACATGTGGTTCAAGGCCCTCCAGTGTTACAGCCAGCGGGGGTTGTATAAAGGTAACCCTTTGAGAAGCATCATCATCTCAAAGATGTTTGTTCTCCCTGAAGGGAGCTTATTGTGATGCTGGGGACTAACCTGAAGAAAGGGCCCCACCTCCACCCCACACCTCCATAGATCTTGCTTTCTGATACCCCCTTTCTGTGTGCTGGATGGCCGAGAGCTTGGCCCCAAGTGCTTACCTGGCACAGGAGTCATGTGCTGTTTGCAACACCAGAAAATGAGTTGGAAGGTAGTGAGAACCTGCTGGAGTTCAGTTACTGTCAGTTCTTTATGAAGCTGTTGTGTGTGACTGCTCCTTCCACATAGGGGCCTCACAAGACGGGCTCACGGGCACCATGGCTGCACCAGTCATGCTCGGGAGACCTGCACTGCTGAGAATCAAATTTAAGACATTCATCAATTTGCGTCGTCTTCCAGGCCGTGTGTGTGTGTGTGTGTGTGTGTGTGTGTGTGTGTGTGTGTGTGTGTGTGTGTGGTGCTGCAATCACACTTAGGACCTCACACATGCATGGTGTGTGCTCTCCCACCGAAATCTGCTCTTTCAGTTGGCATTTTCCCTGCATTCTACTGCGAACAGAGCCTGGGCAAGTGTTCACTTTCAAGGCAGAGTGAATGAAATGTGATGAGGACTGAGTTTTACTATCTGGAAAGCCAGTCATCAGCATCATTCATGGAATGCCTTAGTAGCTAAGCAGTGTACTAGGTATGGAAAGGCACAGCCCTGGGCAAAACTCAAGCCAAACCCCAAACCCTGTTCTTGGGAAGGCAGATAGTTGGTAAATCAAATAACTATGTCCTGGCGGGGATAAGCACTTATCATGGTGGTGATCTCTGTGCATTGCCTTCAGGGCCCGCCCTTGTGCTTGGAGCTGTCTCCCTCTCCTGACTCTGTACCACTCCCCTAAAAACTGTACTCCACTGCCCCCCAAGGAGTGCTCCACCTACATGCCTACAGGCACATGCACTTATGTCTCTCTCTGCTGTTGCCTATGGCCTGTGCTCGGTGGACAGTGACTGTTTCCATCCAGGCAGGTTTCTGCACACCCCCTCTCACCCTTGAATCACCTAATTCAGTGACCTTGCATTTTATTTCACATCAGATTGGGTTTGCCTGTGTGGACCACCCCATTCCAGCAGACAAAATTCCTGCATTAGGAAGTTGCTTATAGACCTCATTCCAGTGACCTGAAGGAATGGTTTGAGGCTCTTTGTGTTCTTGAGTGAGCAGGTGCCCTTGGGCTACGAGTATGTGACAGGACATATGGAGATGTTACTGGTGTCCGCTCAAGCTAATCTATGAGCAATGGAAAGACAAGTGATACAAGAAGGAAGTGGCTAGTGAGAAAAGGTGTTTGGGAAATATGGGGAGAACGGTGTAAGTAGTAAGTGGTGATAGAGGTTGGGAGGAGCTGGGGAGAAAGCTGGATGAAAAGAAATGGAGGTTAGTTAGGAGAAAAGTATGAAGAGAGGAGGAAAATTAAGAAGAAAAGGAAAAGAGAAGTAGCAAGGGAAGAAGGTAAAATAAAGAAGAGGAAGAAAGGAAGGAAGAAATGGAAGTATTTTGATAGGGTGCAGCTAGGCCAAAACTATACTTTCGTATGGGCAATCCTGGCATTGATGGGGCGAGGCAGAGTTGCACAACACTAGCCCGCATTCTACTCTCCTATTTAAGCTCTTCTTTCCACGGATCCTTCATTGGGCCAGAAACACAACAAATTTTCCATGGTCCCTCAAACTTGGCTTTGCTATGAGAAGGAGGCACAGGGTGGGGAGGGGCTGCGAACAAACTCCGGCCAGAATAAGCCTCCACAGGCTCCTTCCAGCCTGCCCACAGCATGATGAATTGCGCAAGACCTGATTGCAAATTCTGATCACAGCTTTGCTGTCCTTCAGCTCTTGGCCACAAAGAGTGGCTCCCCTCCTCTGCAGGTCGCCTCCTCTCCCAGTCAGGGCAGCTCTCGCTAGTGGACAAAGCATGATCGATTGGCCAGGGTTCCTTTCCTCCTGAGAATCTGGAAACGTAACTTTGGGCAGTGGAGGCGCACTTAGGGCCCAGGTGAGACATTACCATGAAGGAAAGAGGGAAGTAACACAGTATTGGAGATGCCAGTTTGCTGCCACTGTTTAGAAAGACACTGATAGGGAATGAGTCCAGACTGTACATCCCAGCACGCCCCTTCCTCAGCCTGACAGAAACGGACACAGAAAATCATAGATCAAAATCTAAATCCCATGAAGCCTGGCGATTTTAATGGAGATGCCACATCTCTTTCTAAACAATGCCAGCAATGGTGCCGTGAAGAAACAAACAAACCTATGAAATATTGTGGACTTTTGGAAATGATCAGAGGTCCAAAAAGGATCAAGATTGATTGATCTTCATCTTGGAAGTGGACTGGAAGCAGACCTGAACTCCGTGCTTCCTGAACATTAGGCTATGTGGAGCCAGCCAGAGAGGATGTTACTTTTTAATTTGATTCCAAGACCTGGAGTCTGTATTTAATGTTTCAGTGAGCAAAAACAGTTCTGTTGGGCTCCAATGCAAGATTGATAGAAGCGATTTTCAGATGTGGAATCAAAACAGAGTGAAAAAATGTCACGTTTAAATAAAATGCAGTACTTGGAGGCATCATGTGGTCTTGTAATAAATGAATTCAGTGCCCCACGTTGACAGATTGCGAAGGAGAATTTCTTTTGAAAATTTGAGGTGATTCATTTTTATGATAAACTGCAGGGAAAACAATTACTACAGAATTTTTTAAGTGAAAGGAAAAGAAGCTTTGAGGTGTTTATAGATCCCACCCATTCCCTGTTTTATTATTTTTTTCTATTTGCCTTGCAGAAGCAATGGTGTTCTCTGCTAGTGGAGTTCGACTGGTGCTCCCCGGAGCTCTAGGGGTCTCATTCATCTGTTATTTGCAGTGTGGAAGGGTGCAGGGCAGAAGTGGTGGAAAACAAGGAATGAAGCTGGAGTGAATGATTTTATGGAACTCCAGGCAGCTAACTTTCTCCCTTTTGGTCACTTGCAATGGGAAAAAAGGAGAAATAAAGGATGGCTGCCTCTGGCATACATGGGGCTGTGTATATACTCAGGAAGTGAAGGGAAAGCCCTGGGAATCTGGGACCAGCGTTGACGTCCATGAAACTCTGGCCATGATGTTCTGCAGAGGCTGTTGGTCCATTCTGGAGATCCTGTAATCTATAGGTGACAGGGAAGGGGGGAATCAAGAAGGCTTAGAGCTCAGGGCCCTGAGACACAGCTGAGGGTGTCCCCAGTTTTCGGGCAGGAACTCATTCTTTCAGAGCACTCTGAAACTATCTGCTGAAGACATTGGGCTGAGAAGATCAGGTAAAATTTATAAAGCTCTTCCTCCCCATTCACGCCCCTGGGAGTTCTACAACGAAGCAGAAGCAATAGGATGGATGGGTGTGGATTTTGTGATTGGATCTGTAGAACTGATGTGTGCAGTGTTGAATTCTGGGACATCAGGATCTACAGTTCTGGCTGGCAGATCAGACAACCAGGCAAGTCTCTAGTAGAGAAGCAGTCTGCAGGGTTTGCTGTTGCATTAACTTCCTCTAGCCTGGGAGAGGCTGTTCTTCTCTCATGTGAGGGCCTTCAACTGATTAGACAAGGCCCTCCAGTTGGGCATGGTCATGGGATGAATTCAGAGTTCCTCAACTTTTATATCCTCATTTAAAAACACCCTCCAACTTGATATAAAATCAACCATTATTCCCTCTAAAATAATTGCTCCTAAGGTGATGCATCTGAAGATTCATTCCTTACCAGAATATCACTCCTTCCATTTCCTTTGGGCAAAATGTTTCATCAATGTTCCTTGATTTCTTTGCACATACAGAGGAGATGTTCACGGTGGTGTGTGAGCCACAGAATGGAGGCAAAGTTTAATGAGCATAGGAAAGGTATTGTAGTAACTGCTCCACACACTTGAGCAGATAAGGCTGGTAAGACGGAAAGTAGACAAGCTTTTACATACAGGCAAATCTTAACCTGACCTCGTGTTCTAAAAGAAATGGTCATTCAAAACCTGCTACTAACACATTTTCATGTTGCCTGTATTATTCGCCACCCCGTGAGCTTAAGTTCTCTGTATTTTCTGATAGAATCCTTATGGGAACTTGATAGTTTATTACTGTGCCTATTTCCAGATGGAAATGGAAGCAGAGGAATGGTGATTTTAAGGGCATCGACAGGGTAGAGAATCTGTGTCAGAATACTTCTCCTTCTTAGTCTGATTCCTTTTCCAACTTTCAGCAGACCTGTGTGCTACCAATGAGACTTGACCAGCCAAATCTAAGTGTTCTAACTCGTTGCAGTTGTAACTAGTCACTATTGGTTTGTTTATTTAAATGCGATCTTTTCCTGTAGAGTGATTGTCGGGACTACATGTATTTAGTTTCACTTTTCCCCCTTTCTCCACTTCCTGTTTGACTGTAGTTAGACCCACCCCTAACCCCTAAAAAATATGTCAGGTGGATAACACACCACATTTTACCTGCCTGGTGGCCAAGTCATCATTTCTGAGCAGGAAGAAATGACAGATGTGTGTATGTGCGTGTTAATATAACTTGGTGTCAGGATGCTGGACTCTGCAGCTGAGTGGCCCCATGCAAGTCAGTAATGGCGTGAGCTTCCTTCTGCTTGTTTGACTCACACCAGGGGGTCAGTAACACTTAACTTAGTCTCTGCCCTGGAAAAATCACATAAGATGTATGTGCAGTGTTCATGCTCTCTGAATGACGTTTAACCTGTTTACACTAGTAACCAACTTGTTTTCTCCTTCTTTAGGATCACAGATCCTATGTACTAACTTTGTCTAGATTGTACATCTAACTATGTGCTAGATTGCTACATACTAGCACATATAGTATATATTTGCTGTATGGATTTCCTTGGCAGGGTTTGGGGGTGATGGTGCACTTGTCTATGTCTCTGGGTGTTTCCTGCCTTGAGTGTTCAGCACTGATGAACTCCTAGACATGCTTCAAACTCCTGATCACCTTCTGCAGAAGGCCGCCTTTCCTCAGCATCTTCCAAATGAGCTGCTGCTCCTTCATTGGCTTCTTTTGCACTCATGGTCACCTTACTCTGTTCTCATCCTGGTGTTAATGCAGTATATTTCTTTTAGAGATGTAGCCAGTACCATTTATAGGTAAAATCTTTGGAATCTGGAAAACCTAGCGCTGATTTCCACATCTTCCCTTTAGACTTAAACAGTACCTCAATCTTGCTAATTCCAGTTTTATTTATTTTGTTTGGTTTCTCTTTTGGGCCATACCCAGGAGTTCTCAAGACTTAACCCTGGATCTGTGCTCAGGGGTCACATCTGTCAGTGGTTGGGGATGATAATATTGCTAGGGATCAAAGATGCAAGCGAGATCTGTTCTTAATCCCTGTGCACTCTCTCCCTCTCTCCCCTCTCTCCCTTATGTGGAGGTTGTGGACAACCATGTATCTCTTAATCACTCCCAAGATTGACACACATGACACTGCAAATAGTCTATGGTTCGTGGCAAATATGTATATAAGAAGTAGGGTGCTGGCATTGTTGCCTCAGTGTAAAGGTCTCTTCTTTTTTCATTTTAGCTCTTTGAGGTCAAGAATCTAGTCTGATTTATTTCAGTCTCTCTGGCTCCTAGTATCGAATACTCAGTAAATCTCTAGTAAATTCTACGTGAGCTGAATTCAGGGGATCATCATCCAACCCTGCAAACCATGCTTTGGAAGGTTCGCGTTAATCATTTATGGAGAGGGTGTTTGTATTAGTGTTTGGGGATGGGACTGCAGCACATCATTTTCCCCTTAAGGCTCCTAAGTTCAGGTCATTTTTGAGGGCAGTGGAGGAAGGGAGAGGGGTCATACTCCTGGCAGGACTAGGGGTACCAGAGGTGGTACTGGGGGTTGAATCTCCATCAGCTGTCTACAAGGCAAGCACTCGACTTGCTGTACCGCCACTCTGTTCCAGGACAGATGATTTTTAAAAGTTATTTTGCAGTGCGCACCTGTTGGTGCTCAGGGGAGACTCCAGCTCAGTGCTCTACGAGACAATTGAAGCCAAGAAATTGAACCCAGGACTCTATGCAAAGCTTGTGCTCCCGCCCTTAAAGCCCTTTTCCCAGTGTAGTAGGTGATTTTTTTTTTAATTTTGGCATCACCTAGAATTCAGGACTTGCTGTGCTCTGATTTCCCCATTGTAGTGCCAACAGAGGATCCAACCACTGTGAGATCAGTGCAGCCAGTTAGGAACTTGTAATGATTGCTTCTTCCCTGAGTGGTGCCTACCCAGTTGGTCAGCGTAGAGAGAAAGCCCATTCAGTGTGGTCCCTGCATCATCCCTTCCCGGCATCCTTGTCCCTGAACATTGAACATGTTTTAATGCACCTCTGTGTGCAGATTGTTGCTAGCAAGCTTTCAGTCCTGCACACATGGGCCGCTCCTTGGACCAGAAAAATAGCAAAGAAGGAAGCAGTAGAGATTGAAGGCGATCAAGCAAATGTGTTCATATCATAATCATGCCACTTTGAAGCTAGTGTGCACTAAGGCCAGTTGTTTAAGTGCTCTGTGACCTCATTAAAAAATAAGTAGAAGAAAGAAAGAGTATAAAAGTTGTGCCTGCACCAGAGAGATGGCTTAATGGAGTGAGGGACGTACTTTTTGCAGGTGGGAGGCATGGGTTCCACCCCCCATCCCACACCACTGAACACCACTGGTTAGTGACTCCTAGCCACAAAGGCCAGGGATAGCCTCTGAGTGCTTCCAGGAATGGCCCCAGGTCTCCAAAATTGTGTGTGCTTCAGAAATCTGATGGTTATCTGAGTTGGTAGGAATTTAGCTTAGCATAGAGCTCAGCACACGGGAAATCTGGATGAAGGAGAGCAGATGAGGGCAGCGATTGGGGACGCGCCTCCCGTCGGACTGTTGATGGTGTGACCGTTTATAAATGTCAGTACCAATTGCCACGGGTTTCTGCTGGAGGGATGAAATATTCTCTGCCTGTCATTTCTGGCCCATGGAAAAAAAAATATGTCTCTCTCCTGGAAGGCTGCACTGGTGGGGTTCTAAAGGCTTCGTTCTTTTGGGAGGAAGTTGCCTCCATCAGTGTGTTAGTTACATACAAATGTGTTGTATCGTGGTGACCCTGGGACCGCATAGGATAAAGATAATTCGTTTTTACCTGTGTATTCCTTTTTGCCTTTGTTTTTCTCCCCCAAGGAGGGAAAAATTCCTGCCACTGCGTGCGTGCCTGCTGCCTCATCCTCTGCAGACGCCTCCGCTAATGCGTGTCGCTCGCCTTTTCCTTGACGCAGCCTAAGTGGGCTGGCTGGGCTCTATGTTAATCATCCCTCCTGAAAGGTGTCATTTAACAGCAGGGGAAATATGTTAGTCTGTGCACTAATGGAAAAGAGATTATTTTCAAACATTTCAAAACCCCGAGGACCCTCTTCAGGGAACTCCTTTCTTTCTTTTTTCCTTTTTCTTTTCTTTTTTTGTTCCTTACCCATTTAGAGAGAAGGTAGCACAGCAGTGTTCTGGGAATTCACATGTGGCTTTCGTGGGAGTGGAAGAAGACTAATGCCAGAAAATGAAAGGAGGAATGAAGGGGTGGGTGCTCTGTCAGTATGGGGAGTATGGTGGCTGGGACCACGGATTCCTCACACGCTCATACGCACGCTTCCATCACATACCGATACAGACCTCACACACGGCCACTGTGCGCCACCCTCAGCACATTCTCTAAAGCATTAGTCCCCTGCACCAGACCACACACCTCAGGTTATAGCACACACGTTGTATCAGAGATACCCAGACTCACCTCACAATGACACACCATGCTGCATGATCATACACCATATACAGTTTATACACTCTTTGCATACCACAGTATACATTCAGCACATACACACTATACCAGACACAGAACATAGCGCACACATGCACCATACTCCCCCACTCACTTCACAATGTGGCATACATACCACACACTCCCCACAATGCTCTCCCCATACCATACTATGTACAGCACACATACCTCATACTATAGCAGACATACGCCATACCACACTCATAAACACACCGCACCCTACACTCACATCCATTGTATACATATAACACACTCTTCACACATACTCTCCCCATACCATACACATACCACACACATGTACATCACACATACCTCATACTATAGCAGACACACACACAGTAACACACTCACCATATCATATACCAATAAATACCTCAGAGCTACACACTCTACAGTATACTGCCCTTTGCAACCACCATACTCCCCACACTTTACCACATACAGCACACATACCCATGCCAGAGCACACATATCACACACACAAACATGTATATGGGTATACATACAAACACACACATACACACTCAAAACCTCTTTTTATCTAAATTGTGGTGATTGCTTTACAAAATCAGGGTCAGGGAATCATTGCTAATGCCCAACGGTCTGAGTGGAAAATATTCCAATAAAGTGGTAGGGAGAGATAGCCCATGAAGGAACACAGGACATTGTGGAAGGACCTAGGGTCTCAAAACTTCTTATAACAGGAGGATGAAGGTCCCATCCTTATTAGAGTCACATCTCTTGGCCAGAATTTACTTTCAAGATGTCAAATGAATTTCCAGTTCCCACTAGCATGGGAAGCTGATGATTTTCTGCTCCGGGAGGAAGGAAATGGTTCTGAACCAGTGGTTGGCTCTCTGGCCTTCCCAACAATGCCTGGATCAGTCTCTTACTGCTTCAGAAGAATAAAGGAGATGTTCTTCCTGGAGAACTCTGGGGTCCTGTTGCAGAGAGAGGACCGAATCCAGAGCACAGAGAGGGGTCAAGGAAGAGGAAGGGGTTCCCATTCCAGTGGGAACAGGAAATTCATTTGATACCTTGAAAGTAAATTCTGGCCAAGGTTGAGCCTCTTGACTTCTACTCTGCAGGATTGTCAGAGAGAGAAAGAGAGAGAGAGAGATAGAGAGAGACAGAGACAGAGAGAGAGACAGAGAGAGACAGAGAGAGACAGAGAGACAGAGTCAGAGAGACAGAGAGACAGAGACATGGAGAGACAGAGAGAGACAGAGTCAGAGAGACATAGACTGAGAGAGACAGAGAGAGAGACAGAGAGAGAGAGAGAGAACCACGATCCAGGGCTTCCTTGAGGGTGGTTCTTGACTGGAACGGGGAGTTATGTGATGAGGTATGTCACCGCTCTGTGCCTCAGTTGTTCCACCTGCATGCTGGGGTGAGGCGATAGCTCCAGAACAACGAGCTCGACCTAACATGTGAGTAGTTAGTTTTTCCTACACTTTGTCAACACTTGCTTTCCTTCAGTCATTGGTTTCATTGAACCTAGGATACCTGCTACATTTCTTTTCTTTTTTAAATTCAAATTATTCATTTATTTAATATTTTATTATACCACCGTGAGATATACAATTACAAAGATGTTCATGTTTGGGTTACTCTGCCTCTCCCTCAGCTCGAGTTTAGCTTCTGGGGCAGTTTGGGGGATTTTGAACATAGAAAGAGACAATTTCTTTTTTATTTCTCTTTTTTTAAATTATACCACCATGAGATATACAATTACAAAGATGTTCATAATTGGATCTCAGTCATACAGTGCTCCCGCACCCATCCCTCCACCAGTGCTCCATTCCCACCACTAACGTCCCCACATTCCCCTCCCTCCCAACCCCAGCCTGCCTCTATAGCAGGCACTTTTTTTTTCTCTCTCTCTCTGTATCTCTCTCTGTCTTCTCTTACACATTGTGGTTTGCCCTACAGATATTTACGGGTTTATCATGTAAATCTTAAAGAGACAGTGTCCTCCAAGAGACAGTGAGTTTCTGGAGTCAGGGTAGATATTTAATCATCTCTGTAGCCCTCACTCTCACCCCTCCACCCTGCAACTTCCCCAGGACAGAGGAAACAGGGTTTTGAACACTTTCCTCTCGTTCCTTCAGGGTGCAAGTGCATTTGGGGTAAATTTATATGCCTGTGCTTCCCTGAGTACACTCTCTGAGTGTTTGAAGTGGTGGCCAAAGAGAAAAGGCTGTCCCTGAAAGTGAACCTGGGAAGTCTTTCAGTACACCTTATTTTCTGGAGGGCAGCCTAGAAAACTATGCAGTGATTCCATCTTGGCGGAAGTAGCGGCCCAGTGCCACAGACTTGACAGACTTGACAGGGTCTCGGTTGCACCTCCTGTCTGTACGGACGCACTAATTTTCAAAGCAGTGTAGCCACTGTAGGTTTGAAAGGCAGCTCTGAGACTTAAAGTCTTCATAAAAATGCAACCTAAAACCAAATTAGAACAGGCCATTTGGATTAGCACTGCCACCCTGGTCTTTCATTAGCGCCGATCATTAGTAGAATTAAAAATGAGCATTGAAATCATGGCCCAGACAACAAAGCATCCCAAGGAAAGGCATTACCATTCAACTTCCATTTTCACTGAGGTCTGGAAATCACTTAAGTCAAATGAGTCTGAAGGAAGCTTTGCTACTGAGGGTGCTGAACTCCAGAACTGAAGTGGAGCCCCGGGATGATGATAAAAATCGCACTGTGATGACCATTATCTCAGGCATTTGTGCAGCAAATAAGAGTGAATAAGGCGCTTTCAGATCAATAGACCCTTTGCAGATGACAGCAGGAAGGAAGGGTAGAAAGCATGCAGGGATGGATGGAGGGACTGGATCTTCCCCAGTGTTTGAAAAGCACTTTAAAATGCTCATAAAACCACAGCGACCATTTCTTCAGAATAGCTTTACTGGGGCTGCAGCGATAATACAAAGGTTAAGGCACTTGCATGTGGCTGAGCAGAAGAACAGAGGTTAAGGCGCTTGCCTTATACACAGGTGGCCCGGTTCAGTCCCTGGCACTGCCAGGAGTCACCCTGAAATCCACTGGGGGTGGCTCCAAACCACCTTCTTCCCCCATAGAGAGCTTTACTTTAGTATTTTTTATATTCTAGTTGTTTCTGAAGCCTCTTGAACCTGGCCACTTGTATGTTCAATCTTGTAGTAAAAATCAAGTAGCAAACGCATGAGGAATCTTTCTTGATGAGCTATAATTGGCTCCTAACAGCAGATTAGTGGTAAGTGTCCAGCATAATGAGTTGATGCATAATTATATTCTAAAAGGACACCTCGGTTCCGTGAGCAGCCATCATCACAGTTAGGCTTCTGAGTGTGTGAGCAGAACTTTTTCAAAGGGCGGGGTGCTCCTCAGTAGTGCTCAAGGAAATTAGAGGCCACTTTCAGTGATTCTTGACCTGTCTGTGCAGCCCTGACATTTCAGATTCTCTGGTGGTGATGCACCAATATTGGGCGTTCTGGGGCCACACACCAAAGGGAATGAGGACGGAGAGGTATGTGGCTCCAAGGATTGAACTCAGAGCCTCATGCATACAGGGTCTGAGCTCCTACGCTCTGAGAAATCTCCTGGGCCCTGTCCTGAGAATGTTTAACTCGCTTAAACATTCTCAACTGTCGAGATGGTGAGATTGGGAGCTCTGGTTTCCATGTTGCTTATGAACACCATGCGTGTTACCTCCTCAATGAACTTTTGCTACCATCTTCATCCTCTGTTTCCTCCCATGGAACAGGACATGGAGACTCGATTTGCTGGCCATGGGTCTTACCTGGTAAGCAGCCAAGTACCATTCCCATGGTTTGGGTTACAGAAACAGAATGGAAGGGAGAGATGTGTGAGCTGTGGGTTGCAGTGTAGTGATGTGACTCTGGCTATTGTTCTGTGTCCTGTCCTGGTTCACACAGTCTGTTCTTGTGGACAGTCTTGCCAGCTCATAGGGCCTTCCCTGACCTTCTCCATTTCTCTCTGTCTAAATGCCCCTGCTCTTTTCCTGTCTATGATGAGAGAGGCCATACTTGGGTTTGCTCCCTCTCCCTGGACATCACCCCTATCTGGAAATCAGCTGTTTTCTTCACTGCTAGAAACTAAGCCCACCATTGGCTCACATAGAAACCTTATTTGGTGGTTGAATGAGTGAAAAGACAATAAAAATAAAACCCACTGCATCACTGTATCACTGTCTTCCCGTTCATCATCGATTTGCTTGAGCGGGCCCCAGTAACATCTCCATATGTCCTGTCTCATGCAAGTAGAGCCCAAGGGCATCTGCTTGCTCCAGGAACATAAAGAGCCTCAATCCATTCCAGAAGAGGTCTATAATTGTTACTGGTATTTGGCATATCAAATACAACATGGGTAGCTTGCCAGGCTCTGCCGCAGGTAGCATACTCTTGTAGTCATCTCTAAGTCCAACATTTATTGATGAACCACACGGCCACAAGCTGCCACGCGAGCTGGGCTCATTACATTTTGAGAACATGACCTATGGGTAGGAAAAACATGGCACATCTATGTACCCTGCTGGGACCTCAGTATTCATCCCTGACTTCATTCACTGAAGGCCCATTCAGAGGTCTTTCTGGGTCTAAAACACTGCTTGTGACCTGGGAGAACCATAATGACAAAAAGTATTAGAAACCATGTTGGCGGCATGCTTCCAAGGTCAGTTGTGTGAGAGGACAGCAAAGAAAGACAATTGATAAAGTCCACGTAGGCACATCTATGTGAATCATGATAATTAACATGAAGGTGGTACAGCAGAAATGAAAGCATGGGGCCCCATTTCACATGGCGAGGCCAAGAAGGTCTCACCGAGAATTGACATTTCAATATTTGATGACTAGATGAATATTTAATCATTGTGTGTTGAAAGGATGAATGTTAAAAAATGATTGTTGCTTCAGCATCAAAATACCTATGGGGTGACATTCTCTGAGATGAGAAGATGGCCCTGAAGCTCCTGCCTTCTATGGAGAAAAATACCCCAAGCTGAACATGTATGAATAAATGTCAAAAGGTCTGATACCAACATAGAACTGAGCATTAAATACAGACAAAAAATGCAAATGATGGCTTCTAAGTGTACGTAGTGTAACCCACAATGTGTGGGAGAAGGAGAGAGAGAGGAGAGAGAGAGAGAGGAGATAAAGAACCTGCCATTTAGGCAGGACGTGGAAGGGGGGAGGGAATTGGGGACATGGGTGGTGGTTGAGGGGCACTGGTGGAGGGTGGGGTGCTGGAACACTGTGTGACCGAAACCCCCAAGCGTGAACAACATTGTAATTGTGTATCTCACGGTGGTATAATAAAATGTTAAAAAAAAAATACCCCAAGCTTTGATTCATTCGGGAAATATGATGATATCTCTGTCTCCATGTTTCACCAGTTCCTGACAGATGCAAGAGTCTGCACAGATGTTCCATCTCTGCCCCCATGTGACTGCTGTGCATTTGCATCACTCTGGCCGTGATCTGAGCCCACTGCCCAGTGCTCCGCCCCTCCCTTACTGAAGCCTGCCAGAGTGTTTTCCTACCCAGCCTTCGCAATTACTGCGGGGCTGTGATACACCAGAACCCGCTCCTCTCACACGCGACAGCACATTATAATCAGATTTTAGATGTTATGAAGACTCCCAGTAATTACAGTTATTTTTTGCCATAAAATTGAACTGCTGTTATTAAAATTCTTTTATTAAATCTCTTTCTTTCCCCTGCGGTAGTTATGAAAGATTGTAGAGTCTCAGAGTCCAATGACTGGGCATGAGCCCCACTCCGGAGACAGGCTCAGGGCTGAGCTGCTGCAAGGGCGGGGTTCTGGAAAGGCCCCTTGGACCTAGAGGCCTGAGGAATCTGGAGAGGGGCCTGGCTTCCTTATCATTGCACCAGCCCCTCTGACTTCTCCCCTTCCCTGACACTCCCTCTGCTTTCTTCATCCTGATCTTGCAGGATTTTGATGGAGTGGAAGTAGGGGGGATGGTGCAGCAATTATGATTCTTTTCCTTTTTTTGCTTTTTGGGTCACCCCAAGTGATGCTCAGGGGTTACTTATGGCTCTATAGTCAGGAATTACTCCTGGCAGAGTTTGGGGGACCATATGGGATGCCGAGGATAGAACCTAAGTCTGTTATGTGCGAGACAAATGCCCTACCTGTTGTACTATTGCTCCGATCCCTTATTTTCATTTCTTAGAGGGAAAAGTGGAGAGTCCAACAGGTTTTCATGGTTTATCTTAAACTATTCAGCAGTGTGCTGGTTCCTGGGCATTACACCCAGACAGCTGCCTTGGTGCAGAAAGGGAGTGTGGATCCACTGGGGAACCCTGTGATCCCCATGTCCAGCTCAGGGATTCTTCCATTAAACTCTAACAAGGTGTTTGGTCCAGACTTATGACCCACTCAGAGGTGCTGGGAATGGGAACCTCCATCAGGAGATTGAGGCTGTGTCTGCCCTGCAGGTGCTCTTCCTGTTGGAACAACACTCAGGGCAGGTCTGCTCTAATGGCAGCAAGGATGAGGATGGTCTTTAGGTGGAGGGTGCTCTCAAGTTGTGAGGTGCTCCCAAGTGGTGCTCAGGAGGCCTGGCTATTTGTGGCCAGATGAGCAGGCAATTCAATTCAAGGATACAAAGTTTCTCAGGGCAGGTGATAGGGCCACCCCTGCAGTTCTGGGTCCTCCAGGCCTTCATGCAATGGTACCCAGGGGCTGCAGGCTGCAGTTAGCGGTGTTCAGGTGGTACCGGGAGTCTCCTAGTTCCAGGACTGGCTTTTTGGGGGAAGGTCCATGTTCCAGGTGTTCCACACATGCTGTGAAACCTTAGCAAAGCTTTCTGGTGGCAGTAATGTTGCCCCAACTGCCCCATTGTAAGATGGCAGAACAAAGACTTCAGTGTCCTATATCCCTCTCATGGGGTCACACACCGGAAGACGACACACGGGGCATGTGGCCCAGGTCCCTCCCAGAGTCCATGATCTGACAGGAGCTCCAGAGTCTAGGGATATTACTTCAGCCTAATAGGACCCCAGGACCCTAGGTGGAGCCAAACATATCAGTGTGTTTTCTCCTTGGTCCTTTTTCGCCTAACCATTCTCTAGGCTTTCCCTTGCTTCATTGGGGGTGGGGTTGAGGGTGTGTGTAGGGGAGGAGGATGTTGGGAGTCTTCCCTTTTGCCAGGCAGCTGGGTTTTGCCTCTACCAACACCATTTGAGCTAATTGTGTACGATTTAGCATTCCCAGAGCGCTGACAGTCCTCATTCAAACCAAGTGTGAAAGTTTTTAAATTAGCTTTCACAGTTTGATTCACAAGCAGCAAATGCAAAACGGCACAGGATTAATTTTTCTAGCCACCAGCACCATGGCATCGCTGAAGGCTATCGTAGCTCATTTCCTTTAAGAGGGCGAGAAGAGGCTGGGCAGAGGCAGTGTTGTCAGGAGAGTGTGTTCTAGAAGAGGGTGCTGTGCTCTGCTTACTGACAGTCAGGTCAGCAAGGGCACAGTAGCAGCTGGAGTAGCCTGGGACTCAGCTGAGGGTCCAAGGTATGCGTCTTGGCTCTATCACCTCATGCAGTACTTTGCTGTTGAATGCTGGGTGCGTGACGAGGTGTCAGACTAATGACTCCTCATTTGACTCAGGATAGAGTGGGGATCAGCCTTTCCAAACAGCAGAAAGACATCTTACGTGGCTGGGAGGAAAGGTCATATGTGACAGGTCAATGAGAGGGCTAACTAGTAGGGTGTCACCCTTGAACTTGGTTTTCTCAGGGAGGGAGAGTTATCTCAGAGAGGGAAAACGCCAATTCTGACGCCAGGGATTGACAGACAACACAGTATAAGCCCACCGCAAAGTAATGCTCAAGATAGAGGCTGGCCTTGTGAAAAGTTCCTTACAGTACAGCATGTGAAGTGTGGTAGGGCTTTGACACACTTGGGAGGGAAAGGACTTGGAAAGTCTGTGGGCAAAGCAGGGTCTCAAAAGATATGTAGACGGGGGGAAGGGAGTTCTAGGCAGAGGAAATAGTTCATGACCAAGGCTAAGAGGTTAAGAGAGCGGCTTGTCCTTTGGACTTCTGGGTGGTTTCGGTTCCAGATGGTGGGTATAAATGACAAATTAACCTCATCCTGCCTTGGTCTCCTGGCCTGTAAAATGGCCATAAGGATGACAACTGACTCACAGAGCTGTTATCAGGATGAGGTGAAGTGAGTCAAGAAATTCATTTGGAATAGTGATTAGTACAGAGTATCAGAGAATGTTGTCAGAGAATATGGCATCACTTAGAGGATTAGGCCAAACTGTCAGGCATTCCACAGCATGAAACAGGGTCCCCAACCCAGCTCTCCTAGAACCTGTTTGTTCACTGGTAGCCATGGGGATACCCAGCACTCCTCAAACTGAGCATGGAACCATCAAACCTGGTTGGCTAATTATTGCTGGGGAGGTTTCTGCGGCCATTACATATGTTTGGAAGTTCTCTCACACACATCTCAGAAGAGCGATCCCACAGGGGTTGCTGAGCAGGGATGGGTGTGCAGGTACCCGCAGTACACAGGAGAGGACTTGTTTGCTCATTGATCAAACCTTGCTTGGGACCAGCGGGGCATCTCAGCTTCTTCCCATCATTGTAATGGATAATGGTGGGTATTGATCATATTGGAGAGAGAGGACCTCTCACAGAAGGAAGAATGGAGATTGACATAGGAAATCTCATTAATGCAACCTGGGAGTTAGGAGAGCAGTTTGAGGTTGGACTGCTCCTTCCAAACCCTGCTCTATTGTGCACTATGTAACCTGGGCTGCTTCCTGGTTCCTGCTGTCCTGTGTCTAACCTGGGCTAGTTCCTGGTTACCACTATCCTGTGTCCATATTTGTAAATTGGGCATAAAGAGTCTCATGGAACTGCTGAACATTACTTTGATAGGACAGCTTTGGTCAGAGGTAGCCCAGCTTGCACACTTGGGGTGAAGGTTTGGGAGTTAGTGTCTCGGAATCCCCACCCTTGGGGTCATCCCCATCAGTTGAACAGATTAAAAGCCTGAGGTGCAGTGAGCCTTGCTAAGGACCTGGCTGGATCCAGAGGCCCTTCTTCCCATTAGCGCTCAGTCAGATCGCCTTGCTGGCTAGCAAGGAAGTTGCCCTACCTAGTCTTGGAGTTCCTGTGCTCCTGGCACAACCCGGGTGGCACAACAGGAGTGATGACACAGTGACATGCACTCACCACAAGACCTTCATTCAATAAATGACCCTCATCGAGGCACACTGAGCCTGGTTGGCCACATTAGCTGCCTACTGCAACTCAGAAGGAACTGCACAAAGGGAGATTGTGTCTCCATGAAGCCACAGCCAATGGTTGCAGGGCCTGCATTTCCACAGGGCCATGGGAATCGATACAGACAGCTCCCTGTCAATCCACAGACAGTGCATCTGATAGACATTCAGGGGTGCAGCACCCCAAGGGAGAGGCAGAGCTCTCTCGGAATCCAAACTTCAGAAAGGATTTGCAGTTTTCTTTTCATTAGAGCCTGGGTGCTTATTTTCTAACACAAAACAATTGCAAATTGACAATGGTAATGCTTTTAGAATGATCAAGAAGATGTGTTTTTTTTTTTTACATATTTCAGTAATCAGGATTCCCAGTATCTTCCGAATGCTTGGGGTTGGGATTGCCTCTTCCTGGAAGAGGGGCTGAAGGCATAGAAGTGGAGTCCAGGCCCTTCTCTTTCTATTTACAAATGAATGTGAGGGGAGGAAGGTGGTGTTTGAATTAGAAGGGGCCAATTCTACTCAGGCTGCCCCAAGGGCCCAGGGGTTTTGCTTCTGCTCTTTGGCATCAGGCAAACATGCCTACAGGGTCAGCACTGGAAATTCTATTAGTGGATGAATCTGGTCCCTGATTCCTCCAAGTTGCTCCCCGTCAAACTGTCAAACTCCCCACCAAGCTCCAGAGTCCCTGTTTCTCTGGCACTCACTTGGAAATTAATTAAGTGCTGCTTCAGAACCAGAGCTCTTGTTTCCCTGTGAAAGTCTTTGGTTGACACTTTAGCTTTTTGGTGCTAAATGTCCTTTTGTTAGGACTAGATTGTTAGGGCTGTGATAAAGGACCCTGTCTTAATTGTGAAATTTAACACCTATTTCTAATTATAACTCTTGGAAATTCTTCTGTCATCTTATAGGAAAGTGTGCACGTAGTCTATGTTCAGCAAATACAGGTTGGATTTTGATTCAAAGGTGATTTTTAATTATAGACAATGAGACTGTTAGGACCTTAAACATAACTATTCCGTTTAAGTGTCTGCCAGAAAACGTTGCTCTGTCATCCCTCCTCCTCCCATTTTACTTAAGTGTGTCCTGAGAAATTGCAGAAGTCTACTGAGACTTGTTTAGCAGAGGGCTTTGTTGAAACATGGAAACAGTGAATTCAAGAAAAGTTGAATCACTTCCAAAGCCAGTGAGGGGCTGGACAGACTCAGGTGAAGGATCATGCTGAGCAGGGTGGGAACACAGATTTTCTTAGACACCTCTTCGACACTCAACAGATCTTCACTTGGACCTTAGATCTTCATATTCCCTAATTTTCAGACTAGAGACTTAAGGCTCATCAAGAATAAATGACTTCACCAAGAACATTTGGTTTCACAACACTTAGTGTTTATAAAGTGCTTGCTCCGATGAGTCTGTTATTTCATTTGTTCCTTTCTGCAAACTAACAGAACAGGAATCTTTAGTAAATTTTTGATAGAAGAACCAGTAAGAGGTGGCCTAGAATATACATGTTGGGAGATCCTTGGGGGGACACAAAACTGTGCCCCTCAAAGACTGCATTGGAATACTTTAGTGCTAAAGTAAATTTAGTGGTAAAGTAAATTTTGCTGAATGATGCTTTGCCTCTATACTGTTAGCACAGGCCACTGGGACGTTATTGCCTGTGAATAATGATTGAATGCAGTTGACAGCTAGATGGAGTTCCAGCTTCCTATCCCGTGTGAAGCAGTGATAGGTCACTGCTTAGGCATTTCTTGGGGTCCATTAAGATGATGTCAGTATCAGCATCTTTCCAATTTTTGAAAAGAAATCATCCCAAATAGAGCACTGTCCCTGGATATTTGGGGACAGTAATCAGCTAGAGCCAGGGCTAACCCCTGTGATAGAGGCAGCATATCTGGTAAAAGGACATGCATCTGGGGGTGTCTTGTGTCCCCACAGCTACCACTTAAAGTGTGACTTTAATCCTGCAGGTCTAGATCATACTGCAGGATCTAGACAATTTAAGCAAATGAAGCTCTGTATTCCTGATCTGGGACACAGGAAGGCAGGTAAAGAGGGCAGAGAGAGAAGAAAGAAGCACTAGAACTTGAAGTCCAGGAAGTTTGGGGGAGGGGGACTGAAGTCAGGAGTTCCATGGGCTGCTCTGTGTACTTATGGAAGACTATGCTGTAGGGGGTTGTGCTTGGATCTTTGTTTCCTTTGTGGTACCAGCTCAGTTACTGTGCTTGGTGCTGAAGAGAGAGCCCTGAAGCTGTTGGAGTTGGTTGATTAATAAAATTAATCATTGGAGTTGGTTGATTAATAAAATTAGTGTGTAACAAATGTGAGAGTCAGAGGTTAGATAATATAGAGACAGGTCTAATGTGCTAATAATTGTTGGAAATGGTAACACAAGACTAGACTGAGCATTGAACATAGGTAAAGGGATATACATAATAACCCCATAATATATATATGTATATATATATATATACATATATATATATATATATATGCAAGTCACAGTGTAAAACGAGAGAGAGAGGGGGAGGGAGGAGAGAGAGAGAAGAAAAAGAAGAGGAAAAATGCCTGCCTTAGAGGCAGGCTGGGGAGGGATGAGGGAATCTGGGGACGTTGGTGGTGGAAAATGTGCACTGGTGGAGGGATGGGTGCTGGAATACTGCATGACTGAAACTGAACTATGATCATATTTATATATATCATTTGGTATAATCGGCAGAGCCTGGCAAGCTACTCGTGTCGTATTTGATATGCCAAATACCAGTAACAATTATAGACCTCATTCCCATGACCTGATGGAATGGTTTTGAGGCTCTTTATGTTCCTGGAGCAAGCAGATGCCCTTGGGCTCTACTAGCATGAGACAGGACATATGGAGATGCTACTGGTGCCCGCTCGAGCAAATTGATGATGAACGGGAAGACAGTGATACAGTGATTTGGTATATTTTAAAAAACGAAAGTGTAAGGAACATGGTCAGCTGGCCAGTGGTGTAGAGATAAGCATAGCTGGGGAGACAGTTTGGGAATGCAACAGACAGTTTGTCATTTTGAGTATGGATACTGGGATGAGCTGCAGTAAGAAACTGATATTTGCATTGCAAACGTAGAGGACGTGCAGGAGCCTTCTCTTGTGGTGTCCAGGAGACACAGCACCGAGTTCCAAGGCAGTGGATGCTGTGTATGTTTGAAGAATGGTCAGGTGGCCAGCCTGCTAAAACAGGGCCGGGGGGGGGGGAGACGTATTGGTTGAAGACATGAGTGAAATACATGAGAATTGGAGAAGATATCACAGGAGTGTTACCTCATCCAATTAGATATGTTTGGGAAAGTGATGGTCGGGGAGAGAAGATTCAGGGGTACAGTGAGGTGGCAGTTGTCAGAGTCCAGGAGATAGAGGGAGGGGGTTTGTCACAGAGCTTGAATAGACTAACAGGTCAGAAGTTTGCATTCGAAGACTCAAGCACATTTTTCAGCTGGCGCTTAGGTGCCTGGCAGTGAGCCTAGAACACTGACTAGCTAGAGATCCAATGTCCTTTGTGCTTGGTCCATAGATGCTGAGACGGTACTGGGTGGAAGGAAATGGGCTTTCAGTGTTCCTAACCTACCAGCTGTGGGGAACAGAATCTTGAGCAAAATCCTTTAACCACTGTGTCGCTTACCTTGTCAGTAAAATGGAGAAGTGTTATATATTTGTGTTAGATGTGAAATTCATAAATTACAAACTCAAACTGCTTAGGACGGTTTCCTTAATAAATCAGCTCAAACAGTAGTGCTAGCTGTGGACTTGAAAGTGACTACTTCTGTAGACGAGAGCCAGACGCAGAGGCCAGACCTTCTCCACCTCACACTCTGTAATCATGCGCATGTTACTTAACGCCTCCCTGCTTCACTTGGAAAATGAAAATGGTGAAACACTTGCCCACAAGAAATGTTGGATGGGCTAACTGGTTAATATGCCAGCATGTAGAACAGCTTGACACACAGATATCCAAACTGGTCCCTTGTGTGATTGTGAATTGGTTGTTCAGATTACCCAGACCATTTGGGTAGGAGCCGTCACATGAACGTTTCTGATGTCCTTTTATTTCACCTTTTTTCTTCATGTTTTCTGAATCCAGGTTTTGCTTAAATGATCGAAGAGTTTCAGGGAAACCAAATCCTTTGATTTGGTCCTCTGTTTACTCATACTAATCAGAGTGTCTCTTCAATTTCTTCTGGGATTAGTCATATTTGCCCACAGCCCTGAAAATATATGCCAATCTTCACAAAGCCAGCAACAATAGCCATAACAAGGTATTAGAGGGTATAAAAACTTGTTTCGCTTGAAGTTAATGGGGAAAATGTGGAGAAAGAAACAACAAGGGGAAATTTGGAAAATTGGGGAATGATGTTTAACCAAACTGACGCGTGTGTCTTGAATGTAAATGCAGAATTGCTGCGATGCCCAGCCTGCTGCCTGCCATCCTGAGGTTTTATCACATCATAATGCAGTGATGAGGTATTTCTTTGCTTTTTTAGTATTTCCACTCACAGATGCCAACAATGATTATTTGTAATTTCAAAAATAAAGATACTCAAAAGCAACATCTGTGATTCCATACTTTTCTGGGGGATTCAAAATGCATGTCTTATTCCTATCTGTAACCAGGGAATATTTGCAGTCAAACATAATTCCTGTGGACTTGATTTAGCTCTGGGCCAGACTGACTAAAGGTTAT
Organism: Cryptotis parvus; assembly: GCA_021461705.1. NCBI lineage: Eukaryota > Metazoa > Chordata > Mammalia > Eulipotyphla > Soricidae > Cryptotis > Cryptotis parvus. The sequence continues at coordinate 135,664 of JAJIBD010021603.1, forward strand.
AAAATGGTGCCCATGCTCTCAGTATCTAAACTCTGTGGATTCTCAACCCTTTAATCCCCACTTTCTTTAATACAAATAAAAGAGAGTTTATCAGTTGATTCAGATGAGTGGGAGTATGCCATGTAAATTTCAAGGAATTATGCACTAAATTGCAGTGCCCATTTGGGGGCTTAAATATTATTCTCCACCACATAAAACTGGCAAGGATTTGATTTGAACTGAAATGGCACTCAGGGACAGGCAATTATTTTTGTTATTGTATTTTCTATCCTGGCCCCCAGAACCTAAGGACAATAGGCGGGATGTTCATTTATAATTTGACCTCCTGAATTGTTCTTGAAATGCAATTTAATCCTCATATCAAGCAAAGTCTAATGCTGTATTTGCCAGTAAAATAGTCATTTGCATTTTTTATTGACAATACAAATTGTGTTTAATCAGGCAGTCGGCGTGTTAGCGTTTCCAAATGATTGAAGACCCACTTTTTGTTCAAACTACATCCCATTTGGGTCAAATGCATTTTGTTCTTTTTTAATGATCAGAGCACATAAAGTTGCTTTTTAAAATTTTTTTCTTGCTTTTGGGCCACACACACCCAGCAGTGCTTAGGGCTTACTCTTGGCTCTGCACTCAGGGATCAACCCTGGTTGTGCTCCGGGGACCATATGAAGTGCTAGAGATTGAACCCAGGTCAGCTGCATGCAAGGCAGGCACTACCCATTGTACCATCTCTTTGGGCCCCTAAACTTGCTTTGTAACATTGTCTGTGCTTAAGAATATATAAGGGAGGGGCCGGAGCGATAGCCCAGCAGGTAGGGGCGTTTGCCTTGCACGCGGCCGGCCCATGCCGGCCCGGGTTCCATTCCCGGCATCCCATATGGTCCCCGAGCACCGCCAGGAGTGATTCCTGAGTGCAGAGCCAGGAGTAACCCCTGAGCATTGCCGGGTGTGACCCAAAAAAGCAAAAAAAAAAAAAAAAAAAGAATATATAAGGTGTCGGGCGCTCCGCCGGGTCCCCGACAGTGCCGGGAAGCGAAGTTCCCTTCTACCTCCAAAGCCGGGCGAGGAATGGATGCACTCTCAGGAATCCGATGCGGTTTTTAAAAGGCTTTACTTATCACAGGTTCAGGCATACAAATTAGCAAAAGGAAAACCCGATGCTTAGGATTCCAGGCTAGAACCCCAGCCACGTGTAGGCCAAGATGGCGACCACCACGTGTAAAACTTCCAAGGGGAATAAACGCTCACAAGGCGAGATCCCACCGGGAAGAAGAAGCCCGGGAGAGCGGGAACCGGCAAGTTTATACCCCCCCTGCAACTCAGACCTTCCTCCCATTGTTATGGAAAGCAGGGAGGGTCCAATGCCCTCAGGTAGTCCCTCCCTGCATCTCACCTAGGGCCTTTACTGTGCTAATGTTTTGAGCCGGGAAGGCCTTTGAAATGTAGAGAAGGGGGTTTCTGAGATGGCATGTCACTGTACCAAAGACCAACACCAATGCCAGTTAAATATTTCTCCAAGCCTTCACAAGTCTCCTCTACTTCATTGTAGTTTTATATTTTATCAGGGGAGCCATGCTTGTTTGTTTGGAAGCAAACAGCATTTCTCTCTGGTCTAATTACTTAGGTGTCCTTACGTGGCCAGGCTAATATGCTGGTAAGATCTAGCTAGTCCCACGATGATTGTGATAGCATGGGAGAATATTTATACCAGCTAGTACAGCATACATGGTCGGATAAACTGCCACATTTAGACTACCCCTTATCTATGGAGTGATTTGCGGGAGGCAAACCAGAGCAGATGCAGCGGCCCTTAGGAGTCCTGCAACAATAAGGAGAGGGGGAACAGAGTGATAGCACAGCGGGCAGGGTATTTGCCTTGTGTGCTGCCGACCTGGGTTCAATCCTTGGCATCCCATATGGTCTCCTAAGCACAGCTAGGTGTGATCCCTGAGCCAGGTGTGATTCCTGAGCCAAAATTAGCCCCTGAGCATTGCCAGGTGTGACCCCCTCCCAAAATTAAAGAAACAAAAAATAAGGAAGAACGTGGTGTAGGTCCCACATAGTTCTGTTTCCTTTACTCCAGAATTGTGTCAGGAGAGGCCAATATTTTGATAGTCTTCATTCAGCAATCTACTTGGCCTGAAAAAATTAGTCACACACATTTTTACTAACTTAGATGGTTGCCACAATGACTGTGATGCAGTGAACATAGTTTTTGGCCCCAGCGCAAAGACTCTGGTTGGATATTGTTACAAGAAAGAAATGGTCCATTTTCCAGTTCCCACCTATATGGAATGGCCTCTTTCTGTGTCTCAGATCCTTTATTTACAAGCAGAAAGGAGCACAGTGGCCCTTTGTCTTAATTAGTATCATACAAATTTATCATTGGACAGGCATTAGAGCAAAGCTAGGTGAGAAACCCAGCTCTGCTTTTACTAGCTGAAAGACCTCCCTGCCTCAGTTTCCCCATCCCATAGTGGTAAGAGAGGAGCACCTCACAGGGTGTTGTAAGGGAAGGACCTCCATGCCTCGATTTCCCCATCCTCTTAGTGAGAACATAAGAGCACTTCACAGGGTGTTGTAAGATCGTAGGTATAAGCTTGTATCCTTGGCCAGGCTATGGGAAGTGCCATTTCTGGTGACTACTCTGTTCTCTTCACTAGACCCTCTGAGCCTCATAAGGCTCATTGTGTGGATCATTTTGGGCCATGTTTGTAAAATACAGCAAACCCAGGCACATGATAAATCTCTCTGTGTCATCCATCGTTTCTACTATGAGTCACCTAGCATTTAGGAAGTGTTCGCTGTATGTCAGGCATATATTATCAATTCTTATAGCAAACTCCTGGGGCAGCAGGAGCTATTAGCTTTGAAGAAGAGGAATAGGATTTTGAGTGGTTAGGTCATACTCCTGAGGGAGCAGCTGTGTGGACAGTGGAATGATGACCTGAAAGCAGGGAAGTCTTCCCACACCGGGCCGGGGGCTCAGACCTCAGAGCCGTGAGCTGCTGACCATTCCCACAGAGTCCTCTAGCAGCCTTCAGGCTCTTCCCTCCAAGCCTTGAGTTCTAGTTTCCTCCTTCCCCTACTTACTGCTGTCACCTGCTCTGTCCCTTAGGGACCCCATCCTCTTGATCTGATCGCCTTCCTTCTAGAGAACCCCCAAAGTTCAAGCCTATTGTCTGTATCCTGTTTTCTGCAAATTTGCATTCCACTTGTCTCCCTTTCTCTTCCTATCCCATCTCCATCTTTATTTCCTACACAAGAGGAATGACCGGTAGGAGGTACTGGGGCCTGATAGAGAGAATGATAGAGTCAGGCTTATTTTCATGAGAAGACATTCTTTGAGAAAGGAAAAGATGACCGTTGTTGAGACTTGTTTGTGTAGACACAGATTCTAATGATAACACACCTTGTCACGAGTTTACCAGACTCTAGGACTGGTCAGAGCATTCCCTGCCCCGCCCCGGCTGTTCATGTAGCTAATCCTCTCAGCAGCAGTGGGTAACAATACTAAAACTGTCTGTCAGTGTCAGATAAAGCAAAGCACCACCGGCAGTGGGAGCCGGGGTGGGTCTGGGGAAGTCAGAGTTCCTCTCCTGCCAGCCTTGCTTCTTCTCTCTCTTCCTCTCCGTGGCAAATGGTCGGTTGAGCAGTGTTCAACGGTGTGAGAAGGAGGGTTTATGGAGAGCCCCTGTGCCAGCAACCCTGTCAAATGCCTGTGTTCTGTCTCTCTGAAAGAAGGCCATGGGAGCATGGGGAGTGATTCACTTTACCTCATGTGTGGAGTCAGAAGCTGGGATCAGAACCCTCGTCTGGCCAGGAGTGAGGCTCAAGCCGCTGCCTGGGTGTAAGTTCTGAAGTGAGAGGAGGAGGTACTTGAACTTAGGTTTGAGCAATGAGCTGGTTAAAGAATATATCAGGGAAGCGAGATGGTTTGAACAGAGCAAATGTGTTTATTGAAAGAGTGCACTGGTCACACAGACATAGCGGGAGGCCCCAGAGAGAGACCCACATCGCTCCCCACATAGCTGGGGAAATGAGTCTCCTACTGAGTGTGTCTCTGGGCTGCCTAGGCGGGACGTTTCTGCTTTCTAGAGAGGAGTTAATTCTGGGAGGTCGGTGAGCAGATGTGTGGGTAATTCTAGATGTGAACAGCAGAGTTGGGTCCCTATAGGGCCTCTAGAGTCTCCTGGCACAGCTGATGATGTGAGCAGGGGCAGCACAGCTGATGACACTAGCAGCGATGGACTCAGCAGACCCTGAGATAGGGACATAGGGAGGCACTTTTTGGGGGGTGTTTGCTAGACAACTTCAAGTTCTTCCCTCTGACATTCAGGATTCTGTGAGAAATAAAATAGACAAGAGGCGTACCCTAAATGAGACTTATGTTCTAGACAGGGAATCCCCGGTGTACAGGGGAACCAATAGGTCATAGAGGTGAGAGATATAGGAGGGCGGCACACAATGTCTTTGGGGAGTTTTGGCCAGAAATTGCCATCTACACCTCCAACTGGAAGCCTCACTGGGATTCCAAACCTCCCTGCAGAGTCAGCTAGAGCAGTTTCTTAACCTGTTCTCCATCATGGTTCCATCCTGGCCTTGTTTCTTTCTTGTGGGCCCTTCCTCTGTCCTATTGGGTTCCCCCCTAGTCTTGTGTCATGGTCCTCCTATTTATGTCATTTTCACCTAAGGAATCTCTTTGGAATATTTCTCCTTAGAGCGCCTTGGAGGTCCCCAGCTGGGAAATGAGGTCATTCAGCCCCTATGGACTCCCGAAGTTATTTCCTTAACCACACTGCCTCCCTCATGGCTAGCAACTGAAGCTTCTGAACTCTGTTACTTGACCTTTCTAATACAAAATTTGTTATTTGCAAAACAGCAAGAACATGAGTATGTAAATAACAGGATTACTGGGAGGATAAAACAAATTATCCTCCTAAAGCAGTCGCCACCATGTCCAGCAGAGAGTGACCACAGCCCAAATATATGCCAGCTGGTCTTCTTCTGGTGACGTCATCACTGTCTGCAGTTCCAGTGCTAGTATTTGTGTGCTCAAAGCCAAAGAAAACCTAGAATGGTCTGTACTTGCAGAGCTCTCCTGTGCAGAATTGTTCCCAAGTCATGTCCATGGTGAGACCAGTGGTGATGGCTGAGGTCAGGGGAGAGCACAGACAGAGAAGCTTCCTTGGAGATGAGCTGGAGAGAGAGGCAAGTTGAGGCTCTCACGGAGGAAAGAATGGGTATCCACAGAGAGAAGGTGCATATAGGCAGCAAAGAGCTGAGCCTGTGCCCAGGTATATGAGGGCCAGGAAGTGCATTTTTGATAGAGGGAACAGCCTATACTTAGCTGGAGCTAAGTGTCAGTAGGTTCTTTCCACACTGGAGCACTGCAAGTATTTAGAAACAGGCCAGAAAGTAGGAAGGCAGACAGAACCCACCAAAGAGATGTGAGCAAGGTTTCCCGAGTGCCTCAGTGAATGCTGGACAGGACCCTGGAATGCAGGAAGAGGCAGCCCTTGCTTTCCAGAGCACATGGCATTGACAGGCGGCGTCCTGCTTTGCTAAGTGGAGCCCATGCTATCATCTGATCTGTCGACTCATGCTGCCGTCTGATCTCATAGAACTTTGAGAGGTTCTCTTCCTCTCCCCTTGACAGACGAGGACACCAAAGCTTGCGGAGAGCATAAATCCTAGCAGGATTTCCCAGCTAGGAAGTGGCATGGCAAGGATTCAGTCTCACGTTTCTCTGGCTCCAGTCGCTCTGTGATCCCTACTCACATACAACTTCTAGAAGCTCGGGCGATACACACATACTCTAACAACACGCACCACCTCCCATGATGAAACATGGCCAGGACCCAGAGCACTTCAGAGCAAATGTGATCGAATCCCCAAGGGGAGGGAATTTCCTTAAATTTCATTTTGCTTTAAAGGGAAAGCCCCTCTTTGACGAGCTCAGTAAATTTTCAGGAGCTTGTCAGTTCTTGCTCAGCCAGGCTGATTAGCTGGCGTGAGCTGTCCAGGTTGCTTAAGCGAAGGCAGATGACTTGATTGTAGTTCAATGCCTGAGCTGTCGCCGAGCTGCCTTCCTCAATATGATCCTTATTGCCCTGCTCACCCCTCTATAAACACAACCACAGTGAAAGCATAAAACATTAAAAACATCCCCTGGGTGACTGCTATTGCCTTTTGAATTAACACCAGAAATGCTCATTTGAGAGATGTGGTTTAACGCAGGCGATATTTCTTGACGGGTTAATGAATATCATATGTTATACTTTAACCTAATATAACACCATCAATTATTTAGGTATTTTTATTGATTGACCTCTTCCAGATTATTTAATAGTACATTTTTCACTATTCAGAAGATTTAATGCTGAGCACTCAGGCACCTTCCTTTGCTGTTAGGAGTGGCCGCCAGAGAGAGGAAAAGAAAGGGAGATGAGAGGAGAGCTGTGGAGTAATTTTGGGGGAAGCAATAAATTGCAGACCATCGTGGAATGAGCATGACACATATATTACCTTGTGAATTTTAAAGATAACAAAGAATTGAACTTTGGATCACACTTGGAGAAAGAGGTCTAAGGGAGAGATAATCAGCCTTACCGTCAGCATTACTGTGCCGATAGGCAAAAAATCAGAAGGTCCACCCTGGAAAGGGGGAGTGCCTTGCCAAATGAGTGCCAACATAAAATATGAATTATGGATCATAAAGAAAAATCGATCATAGTTTGTAACCAGATCCTAGAAAGCAATCTGGAGGCATGTCCATTTAGCCTCTTAACTTCCATCTTCTTAGAGGTTTCTCTAAGATTGTGCAGAAAAGATGGAGATGGAGTCCAGAAAGCAGGCTGCTTGGCTGCATTTTTCTCAGGATACAAATTAGTTTTGTGGGGACTGGAGTGATAGTCGAGCCGGTAGGGCTTTTTGCCTTGCATGCGGCTGACCCGAAGTTTGATCGCCGGCATCCCATATGGTCCTCTGAGCACCGCCAGGAGTAATTCCTGAGTGCAGGGCCAGGAGTAAGCCCTGAGCATTGCCAGGTGTGACCCAAAGAGCAAAAAGCAAAAAAAAAAAAAAAAAACAATAAAACAAATCAGTTTTGTGTCTTGGTGAGTGAGTTGGCCAATAGAAGCACATCTCTGGGTCAGAAGCTTGTTCTCCAAACACAACTCCAGCTGCTTTAAAGGACATTGTTCTAAGCTGGCTGGGGCCTGGCCCAGGTAGGACAATTATCGTATAGTGGAATTTGGAGGAAATTTAAAATTTTGTCAGCTTTCGTGTTTCTTCAGGCTCTCATTTCATCCCTCTTAGGAATCCCCACAAATTAAAATAACTTGTGATGATTATGTTATTATTAGCCATTTATAGTTTGAAAGCTACTATTGTGACATGATTTCATCTCTCACACTCTGCTCAGGTAAACATTAGTTCAAACAAATATCTTGAGGTTTTGAATTTTATTAAACAATGAAGAAAACATGAATAAAACTAATATTGCAGAGGATTCAGATATACAGTATTAAAAATCAGCATCTTTATGTGGTGCATTCTGTCCAACACTAAGAGTGTCCACTATCCATTTTTCACCATAAAATTGACTGCTCCTTTCTCTTCTCGGTAGTAAGTCAGTGGGATATATTAATACTCTTTTGGTCTTGAGGTATGGAAGGCAGTAGAATGCAGTGAAATCTAGTAACCAGATGACAAATGCACCTTCTAGTTATTAGTTCTGTGACTTTGGTCAAATCATCTGGATTTCATAAAAATCACTGTCACTGTCTTCACTGTCTTCCCATTCATCTTCAATTTGCTCGGCGGGCACCAGTAACATCTCTGTATGACCTGTCTCATGCAGGTAGAGCCCAAGGGAACCTGCTTGCTCCAGGAACATAAAGAGCCTCAAACCATTCCATCAGGTCATGGGAATGAGGTCTATAATTGTTACTGGTATCTGGCATATTAAATACAACACGGGTAGCTTGCCAGGCTCTGCCGTGTGGGTAGCATATTCTTGTAGTCATCTCAAAATCTAGCATTTATTGATGAACTGTGCGGCCGCCGAGCTGGGCTGTGATAGGCTGGTCTGCTGGGTGGAGTTCTGAAGAGGAGGAAGTCCAGATGTGGAAAATGGAGGTCCTCATGGAGTGGGGGGTCATCTGGCTTGTTGTGAGGCTCTGCTGGGGTGGCTGGTCAGCAGACCAGCCTATCACAGCCCAGCTCATCGAGATCATAAAAATCAGTGCATAATTTTTGAATGTTTAGAATAAACCTACCTACCAAGAAAGTGATACAAACAACAGTATCATGAGGTCTCTATGAAAGGATTCAGCCAGAGAATTTGAGGGCAAGTGTGCCGGACTCTTTTGGATGCCTGCTGTTTAAACTGCGAGTCATGGTCCTGTATGGAGTCCTGAGACTGAATGTGAGGGCTGTGAAAAAATCTTAAACATTTGTTTCAAGGCTCTTCCCTGCATATGGTATATCCCAGATTTCCCAGATTGAATCCCTGGGCCAGCATTTCATCCCCTGAGAACTGAGCTAGGACTAACCCGGAACATCATTGGGTGTGGCCCAATCCCATCCATCACCAATAGAATACCTATTCTAGGTCAAGGATGCATGCCTATGAGTCTGCACAGAGGACAGCTCTTTAGTCAGGCAGATGGGCAGTTCCAAAATCCTCTTCAGCACCACACTCCAGGCTGTCACCTGTCCTGACAATGAAATGACAACTCTCTGGTACAGACCAGTCCCCAGACTCCTCCCCAGAGAGCACCATTTCTTTTTGCTCTAGTTCATAAGAACTGGCAGGAAAAACCCACAAACACATCCATGTCTCAGAAGCGAGGTAGGTATCTGCTCCAATAGAGTCTGGTGGCAGTAAGAAATGTTGCCCAGCAGTAGGGACTAGCCCTGTGTGAGGTAGCCTGTAGGGGCAAGCTATGAGTAATTTTCAACCCAAGAGACCTCAGTCATGGGTGCTCTGTGGTCATCTGCTGCCTTCTCCAGGGACTCCCATGGGGGTCTCTGGAGACACCAATCACAAAACATTCACGGAGTCTCTTAACCCTCCAACAATTTCTGAGATGTTTCACATCATCAACTTTTCTCCTCCAGCTTCATTGGCTTTGAGAAATCATAACACTTGGTTAAACAGGGAATGAGTTGACTGTACTTGTGTCTCCTGGGACCCTCTTGGTGCTTCTAAGTCTGGTGGATAGGTATCAACCCCACTTTGGTGAAATTCTCTCACCAGCTTTCCCTGATTTCACGAGACCAGGAGGTGTATTCTGACCTTGTGTTCATGTTGGTAAATGCGTCCTCCTCCTTGGATGGCCCCACCTGGAAGGGGATGAGGTGAACGGTTGGGGCACCCAATCACCAGGTGTGGGATGCTAAGGAAGCTCCATCTGCAGTACAAAAAGGAATGGAAGGTGGTTCCTTGGGTGACACATAGAGTCATGCCCTCAGACAAGTGATTTACAATTGCTCTCTTCAGAATGGCAATATATGGGGTGATCCTGGGGGAGTTGGAGGCTCTCTGAGAGCCCACACAGCTACCTCAACCCCTCACTGAGTAAGTATATGGGAGGTATTAGCAGCCTCATATGGGGGCTCATATGGATGATGATGGGATGTGAGGTCCCATCATCATCCTAACATGTTCTCACCCCCATTCCCCCCAGCTCAGAATTGCAGTCTCTATACTTCCAGAAAGACACTTATGTTTTGATAAGCTGCTCACTGCCTGGTTCTTTGCTAGAACAGATGCAATGGTATCATCAGGCAGTCATGATAACTGAGCTGCCATAATTGTTAGGGATTCACTGGGTAAAGCACAAACTCCAAGATTGTTCCGTCATGAACTTCCCTTCCCCTCACCATCCCCATACTGTCTTCTGTAGAGAAAGTGTGTGTGTGTGTGTGTGTGTGTGTGTGTGTGAGAGAGAGAGAGAGAGAGAGAGAGAGAGAGAGAGAGGTGGGTGTGGGTGGTGCTCAGTGCAGAACTTCTCAGAGTCCTGGATGAGACTCCATGAGCTGAAACAGCCTTGTGAGAGGCAATCTCATGCACATAGCCTCCGAGCCTGCAGAAGGAGTCTAGAGCCGGGAACACTCCTCGATGGAGCGGCAAAACACCATCCATCTATGCCAGGCACGTTCCCCTATATGGGAAGCTCTTTCTCCAAATCAAGCTTTTTTGCTCCTGGAAAATGGGGTGATTAGTGTCTACTACCTCAAGTGTACCCCAGCTTTGAGTATGTCAGACTCATCAGGAAGTGAGTGGTCTCCAGTTCATGAGGTCACCGGGGAGGGGAGGTGTGTAGACTTTCTATCCTACTTTGGCTCCTAGAAAGAGTGAAAGTCACTGGTCACGGAACTGTATGCCACTATGCCACACATCTGGCACTGTGCTTCTCCAGGCTAGGGAAGAGATGCTTCATCCAGAATGCTGTGGGACTCTTTGCTTTGAAGATATGGATACCAGAACACATGAACACAGCAGACAGAGAGTGTCAATTTTGTCCTTGCTGTCTGGCCCCAAGACACTGTTGCACACGTGAGGCAGAGATATCCGCTGGCCCATGAAACTGGTGCATGGGGTTTTACTCAATATTTTCCAACACAACAGGGAAGAAGTGTCTCAGGTGGCTTGGAGGCCGAGATCAACACCCTTGTTAGGGCAGCTTCCATGCACATGGGCTTCTCTCAGGGCTGAGGTTAAGAGTCCTGGAACAGAGTGTGGAGTAAGGCTCTCCTCTGCGCTGTCCTGCATACCAAACAGCTGATTTGTAGTAAGAACCATGGTGTTAGGGGCCGGAGCGATAGCCCAGCGGGTAGGGCGTTTGCCTTGCAGCGGCCGGCTCATGCCGGCCCGGGTTCGATCCCCGGCATCCCATATGGTTCCCGAGCACCGCCAGGAGTGATTCCTGAGTGCAGAGCCAGGAGTGGCCCCTGAGCATTGCCGGGTGTGACCCAAAAAAGCAAAAAAAAAAAAAAAAAACCATGGTGTTAGATCTACACCAGTGGATTTCAACCTTTCTACACCTGTGAACTGGCATTGGTTTAAAGACCAGAAGTTGAAGACTCCTGGTGTAGTAGTATGTGAAAGCGTAGAGTTCAAAATCACATACAACATCAAATGTTTCTGGCTCCAAGTCAGTGCTGAGTGCTGTAGCAGGCACACTCTAGCTAGCGGTTCATCCAATTCTGCTACCCGATCCAGATAGAGAAATCAGTTCCCTTTTATTGGCAGAAAAACAAGATTCTGAAGATTAGCTGCTTCATTCAAGGGCGCCTGCTTCCACTCTGCTCCTTGGTAGAATGCTTGGTTCGTAATTACAGAGGACTGACCCTTGCAGATATAGCAATAATAGGGGTATGTGTGACTGGGGTGGGGTAAGGTTTTGTACTGTGGACTCCAGGAGATTTACAGATATCTGCCCAAAGAGAGGGGGCTATTCTCCTGCCTCTTGCCTGCTTCTCATCCCACTGACCCATGAGTGGCTAGAAAGGAGCTTAAACTTGAAGACTGGGGCAGACCAAGTGTAGATCTTTGGTTCCGCAGATCTGGGACAAGAATCTGGAGCAGGGTGAAATATGGATGTCAGCAGGGCAGGGTGATTGATGAGGATGATGGAGAGTGGTGGGGGGGAGAAAGACTAGTGAGAACCAACCCCCACGCATTCTTCCAAGTAAATCCCTTTCCTGGCCTCTCTCCTCTCTAGCCTACTGCTAATTAGATGTTTTTTTATAGACTTTAAAACCCATATTAACATTGACTACTTTTAATTCCATATAATGGGGTGGGGAAATATCGTTTGGTTTTATTGACTGCGCTCTTTATTGGACTTCACCTAATTGGAAAATAAACAGATAAAAACGATACCTTTACTGCTAAATGAATAATTCATGTTCTCTCTGTCTTTTGTTATAAAAGAGAACCTAGCAGATCTGTCTTTAAATCAGGAAATCTGGTAGATGAGAGAAAATAAACAAAAACGTGAGTGATTAAATCCAAATGGAGTTTGCTATGAATTTGTGGGATGCGGAGTCTTCCTTGGTAATGAAGTTTAGATTGGTTCACGTAACGGTTCACCTGGCACTGGTGGAGCCCAAATTCAGAACATATGAGTGCTACTGACCTGCTAATTTGAAATGTTTTAATCTGCATAAAAATGGATTGTATTAATTGTTTCACATTAACCAGGGCCGACTATAATGTCTGATTGAATTAGACTGACTTTTCTCTGTCTTAGCCCTTGGCTGTTTCATTTGCCCCAAACACGGGCAGCATTCTTTTCCTCCATGCCAATCAGTAGAACAGGTGGCTGGCGTTGCTCTCATATTAGGACAATGCAAATTCCTCCTCCCCCTCTTCCTGCTGCTGCCAGCATCCTGCAGATGCACTCTCTGATCATCCTCACAGTCTCTCCGCTGCTTGACCCCTCTCAGAAAGGTCCTCTTTTCTAATTACCCTCAGCAGCGTCTGTGCACCCCAATCTTACGGGTTTCCATCATTCTCAGGCTCTTGGTAAATCACTTTAGCTCCTTACATCGTCTGTGATTAAAACATATTGTAACAGAAAGGTCTGCTTTAAAATGTAGTGTTTCATTATTGGACAAATATATGCAGTTATCTAAAGTGAGCTTGGAATGGTAGGGGGGGGGGGGGACTTTGTACTCGTGCCCGGTTCTGCCCTGGAAGAAGGATGCTTTGATGCCGGTGCTTTGCTTTCCATGTAGAAAAGCTAAATGATTCAAATTGGCCTGGAAGAGTAAATTACAGGACAGATAATTGGTTACACAAACACTCATATTCAGGACAGTAAGACTTACCCATGGCTTCAGGAGTCATGGGTTTGGGAGTTTTGCAACATTCATGATTCAGAGGTTGAATCTAGTTCTTCTCTGGGGCTGGAAATACCATATGCATAGAACTCAAGTTATAGACTTTGTTGGAAAACTCTCTGCAACCATCAGCGAGGAATTTTCTTATTAGTTGCTTCTGCTCCTGCCAGAAGCCAGCACTGTATTTCCTTTACTTTTATTGTCTCTGTCAAGCAGTTCAATGAAGGGTCCAATGAGCATTGTATCGGGGTGTGTGTGGGGGGCGAATGGAAGAGGAGATGGGAGGATGACTCATAGGCCATTGTCATGCCTGCTGTGTGGGTTAAGTATCTGCAACATTAGCCTCTCTCCACAGAGGGTTGAAAATGCAAAATTGAATGTCTAACTCCCATAGAATTTGCATCTGAATTCTATGAGATTCCAGGTAATCCAAATGTACATTAATGCTATGGAAGGATTGGTCTGATCTAAACAGGTGCTGTACAACATTTTCACATTTGCCAACCAGCTCTAATTCATGGGCTGGCAATTGAAATCCCTAAGTCTATACAGCTACTTCCCAAATTTGACCACATAGTGGAAACTCTGGGGGTGTTTGTAAAGTATTGATGTTTGTGTCACCCTCTAAAGTAGGTTGTTTAATAGCCAGCCTGAGGGTCATATAAAGTCTGACAAAATTATGGGTTCTGGCTATGACCGCGAGGGTTCTTGTCAGCTGCCTGTGGTCTAGCTGTCCATATGGTATGGCCTGGGATGTTATAAATATCTAAATAGCCTTTGGCAGACAAAACGTTTCCTCAACCTTACTGAAGAGGTACTGATTTAGTTGGTTGAATTTGACCTATTGAAAACCCTCCAGGTGATGGCAAAATAGAGCACAATGTGTGAGGGACCTCTGAGCTAGGGTTCTTCAACTCTGTTTTGCCATCATTTCAGTGAGAACAATAAATTGTCATTTCCACTCCTGTGTTTGTCCAACCTGCCTTTCAGAGGTGGGGACTGTCATACATTCTAGGTCTCTAGAATAATGGCTGTCACTGAGTAATTATCTTTAAAACTGTTTAGTAGCAAACCTGGTTTTAGTGCTGAATCTGTGGACAATAGGAAAGACATTGGGCAGTCATTTCAATGACTCTAATGAGGAATTGAAGTAGTATTACTATTATTATTATTATTATTATTACTACTACTACTACTACTACTACTACTACTACACATGTCATGGAAAAATGATCCAGGAATGTTCTCCATTGAAATCAAAGTCTACAGAATGATACCTTGTAAGTGCCTATGTTTTATAGGTGTAAGATGAAGTCAGAAGTACACAGTGACCTCACCTTTAGTTGGATGAAAGGATACTCACAGATTTGGCTCCCTTCAATCTCTGGATGATGTAACAGATACTTATTAGGCTGACCAGAAAACCACAATATGCTTTTCAAATACATGAATGGAAGTATAGTATTCATTAGTACAATCTATTAGGCATTCGTATCTCCTGTGGGTACCACATTAGTGAAGTAATGAGTATTGTGGATAATAGGGAGATCACCCATGGACTGGGGTGTATAGGAACACATTCCTGGAGAAGAGAGGATGTGAGGAGAACATGATTGCTGTTTTTCAGAGGAATTGACTATTGGGTGAGAAGAGCGCAGATAAGGACTGTGTTGCTCTGCAGGGCCTAGTGAGAGCCAATGGAATTACTGATGGCAGATTTTGGCTCCACACAGGAGCGACTTGTGCCAGGGAAAGTTGTCCAATAATAGAACCGGCTGCCTGGGGAGATGTGTGAGTGAGCGAGCGCTCTATCTTTGGAAATGTTCTAGCAGAGCCTGGATGCCCATCTGTCATGGGTATTGTGCAAAGATTCGTGCCTTTGGTGGATGAACAGCATTTTGATGATGATGATGATAGTAGTAAATGTAACTGCTGTCTCCTGATGGACTGAGAAGTCCCAGATAATGGACTGGGCAATATTGTAATCCATTATCATCTTTCATTTAGCTAAATGAAATGGGTCAGTGCCCTGCTGAAGAGAAGTAATGGACTCAGAATTAGGATTCGAACCTTGGATTTCTCACAAGGCAACTCTGCATCTTTCAGTTTGATCCCCACCGCTCAGGGGACTTTGCATCTTGAAGACACTCAATTCTAATAAAGTCATATAATTGAGGTGACCTGTAGGCGTCCATGAAGGGAAGGTGCTAGATAGAGCTGGGTGTGAAGACTTAGGAATGGAGAGAATTCTGGATGACAGATACAGGCCAGAGCAAGCTCTACTAACCATGTGAAAGTCAATGCCATTGGATAAGATTTCAAGCTCATGATTGCCCAGAGACAAGGTCATTATGGACTCTTCCTTCATGTGTGTTGCTAGGAAATGCTGTGGGTCCTTATTTCTAAGTAGGACCCACATGTCATGGGTATTGTGCAAGGATACTCATACTATACTGCCAGAAAGGAGTCAACTATACTGCAAGCAAGGAGCTGAATTTGTTTTCAAACTCAATGAAATGTGAGCATCTCTATACATTTCCAGATTCTACATTGAGACTACATAAGCAGGGTGATGAATTGGGAGTCAGAATAATATAGTGATTAGTGGGTGGTGGGGGTCCTCTGCCTGGGTTCGTAACTGGACATTGCTTCTCTTTAGCTTTGTGTCCTTCACAAATTACCTTTGCATATCTCAATATTATCATCTCTGGGAATAGTAGCATTCCCTATCCCATATGTTTATCATGGAGCTTAAAATAAAATGTACATAAAATGCTTTACATAAAATGTACATACACTGTATATAAAATGCTTAAACAGTGACTGAAATTTGGTAAACACTTGGTAAACATAAGGCATAGCTCCCTCCCTTGAACTATTTTCCTAGTCACCACCTACGTTTCTGAAAATGAACAGCGAAACTCTGAGGTAACCAAATGTTTAACTTAATATTGACTGTATGAATCTACTTCCTGACTCATCATAATATATACTCTGCTGTGCAAAACTGAGGTAGTATAAGCTTAGGTCAAAAGAATAGTCAGGATGGTTTAAATATTAATGTTACCATTAACTAGTCCTGTGACATGGATGATTTAATGAGTCATTCTAAGCCTCAGTTTCTTTTGTTTAACATGGAGATAATAGTAAATCTGATAGGGTTTGAAGATTAAATGAATTTACATGGATAGAATGTTCTGGGTTGATCAAGTTTAGTAAGAATTTAATAAATAATAATGATGATTATATTTATATGCATATCTTATAATATATGTACTTTCATTAGTCACTGGGAGCTCACAAATGTTAAGAAATGTTAGTGTCAGAGTGTTAAAGTGAAACATAAGTAAGTACTGAGTACTTCTTACTCAAAAGAAGTAAGAAGAAATAGAAGACCTGGTTAGCTGTAACTTTAGGAGTAAAGTCATTTGGTATCACATCTAACAAAGAGAGATTATGTGGGGGGAAGGGAGCAGACACATTTGGTGTAGTGACTCAGAGATGTGATCAGGGCCTCAAGTTCATTATTTCTGCTCTGTGTCATCCTTCGATTAATTGCTTCATGGTCCCAGGATAGCTGCCATAGAAACAAGCATCACATCTTTACATCCCTCTAAGGCTGAAAGAAAGAATCCAGGGTAGTGGGCTAGTACAATAGTTCTCCCTTATTGTCCTTTTTATAACATAGGGAGAACACACACACACACACACACACACACACACACACACACACACACACACACACACACACACACACACACACACACACACACACACACACACACACACACACACACCCCTCTGAAACAAAAGCAAAAAAATTTCCAGGAGCAGCTCCTCTAGAGCACTTTCAGTCTTTCACATTTTTTCAATGCTGCGGTCAAACACAGTTGGACCTCCCCCCCATCACGGCAAGCCCAGCACTGCTGAGCCATCTTCCCAGTCCCTTCACTTACACTCCATCTGCCAGAACTGAATCCTTTTGCCATTTCCAGCCAGAAGCAAGGCCAAGACAGAAAGTGTCTGGGTTTCAGCATCTCTGAAGAAGGTAGGCGAAGAAGGGACTGTGACAGTGAAGAGGGTTTACATTCAGTGTGGGACTGAAAATGAACAGCTCATGGAACCAGAGCACGAATAATATTCCAGAGAGTTGGGCTCTTGCCTAGCACATGGCCAACCTGGGTTCAATTCCGGGCACTGCATGTGTTCTCCCAAGCCCATCAGGAGTGATCCCTGAGTGCATAGCCAGGAGTAAGCCCTGACCACCACCGAATGTAACAAAACAAGATGAAACAAAACAAAAAATATGGTTACGTTCATATGCCACAAGAATTTCCACCTAATTATTGAATTTGGGTGTGGGAAGGGTGGTTGTCTCCTACAAAAAAGAAAGTTTGAAGAGCAAGGGACTGGGTGGTTGGGGGGGTGCTTCAGAGGCCTTCAAGATACCTTACCCTAAACAGACAACATTCATCAGTGAGTTCACAGAGGAAGCGTCTGGATTCCAAAAAACAGAAGGAGAAAAACTGTCACGGCAGAGTCAGTCAACTGCTTTCATTTGCAGCTGCTGATTCTGACCCAAATCTGCTCTCCCCACCCCACTCCTCAGCTGCTGAGATGGCTCTGGGGAGCAGGATGATGTACTCTGCCAGGACAAAGATGCTGAGGTCCTTAGCAGTCCTCAGCCTCCAAACAAACTCTTGGGTGGGGGAAGGAGGGGAGGCACACACATGATATTTAGTATCAGGTCCAGTCATTGAAAGCCTCCTGGGGGCAATGCATCCTACTAAAGAGACGGGTGACTTTGTAAGCATGGGCCTAACACCCATGCTGTGATAGTTGGGCGTCTCCAAAGCTGATGATAGGAAGGTCTGGAACCTGCAGTTGTTAAGGGTCTGGGCTAGAAGCAGTAGGACAGGCTGGCATGTAGACCTGGAGCCTGAATGTCTACAAGAGCCTGTGTTTATATACTATCTTTGCACAGTGTGCTCCTGGGAAGGGGAAGTATTGAGGCCTTAGAACTGAAGTAGCAGCCATGTCACATTAAACGTGCACAACGTGCCAACCCGAGCCTTGCTTCACTCCTCAATCCTCAATCGAAAGGCTCAAAAGTGATATGAACATTCTTCTTTCTCTCTCTCCTTTTTGTCTATTAATTCGTTGAATTAAAAGGTTGAAAGTTTAATAGTGCATTTATCGTACTGAATCAAAAGGCCTTAAATTACTATAATAATGATGTTCTCCAGTAGAGAGTGGAAGAATACAATAAAATCAGGGAAAAGGACTCTCCCATGGGAGTTGGGGAGGTTACCCTAGAAGGGCTCTGGAAGGCAGAAGAGCACTAATAGGCAAATGGTCTGAGGCACCAAGAAAAGGTGCCAGGACTTTTTGTGCATGGTCCCAAGCACCCAAAGGGAATTTGGCTGTAAGTTAATGTACATCTGATGTTTTGTTTCCCCAGCATGTTTTCTCCTCTTCCTCTAAAATGGTTATCTATGGTTATCCATAGCTTATTTCCTTCTACTAGAAAGGCATCCTTACCATCTCAGTTTCATTTGTAGGTTGAAACTAGACCCCCAAGACTTGCTTGCCTGTTCTGAGAGTTTTCACATGACATTGGGGTGTGGCGCAATTAGCCTCTTCCCTGGTTGCTTTCAGCTACATGTAGAGAACATTTCTAGCTCATCACTCCCTAGGAGCACATGAACTGTTTGATGCAGGATTCGTTGATGGCTTTGACCCTGCCGTTTAGTAATGCAAGAGACAAACTCATGAGATGAGTTTAGAGCAAAGCCATGGTGTTGTAAGAATGACACATGTCCTGTTTGTCTCTCCATCCTATGACTACCATTACAAAAGCAGACCAAGTGGTTCCAAATGGACAAGTCATATCTCACTCCTCCTTGGGGGTTGGGAGGAAAATGAGAGAAAAACAAAGTTTAACATACACAAAAATCTTAGAGGATATTAAAACAGTGGTTCTTGAACATAAACGGCCCCATTAGCAGCTTGGAGATCCATGTGATGCTACTTTCAGCAATCAATTATTTGTAAATAATGATGGGAAATGGAGGAATTAAGAAAAATCAGTATAATATAGGGTGGGTGCAGTAATCTGAAGTAAGTTTTCATTTTCAATAGAGCAGCTGGTATAGGACCACAACAGTTGGGGAAGGACAGAGAGATTCCAAATATACAGGTGGGTTTGTAGGAACAACTTCCAAGCTATAATTGCACTAATATGATTTAAAAAAAATATCAGGGAGATAGTAAAAGTATTAAAATGCTTGCCTTATATGCAATTTTATGAGATCACACCTTTTGTGGTTTGATCCCACATGTGGTCGAACATGTGTCTACCCCCTGGCTCGACTCATGTTCCCTGAGCATCACCAGAAGTAATCCCTGAGCACAGAGCCAGGAGTAAGCTCTGAGCATCACCAGGTCTAGTCCCTCCCCCAAAATGAAATTCCTCCAAAATTATTTTTTCTGTTTTTAAGAAACAGAAACTGATGAACTGTTTCTGCCGAACAAAGCATGCCAAACTCAGCAACTTTCAACAGTGTTTCTTAGCCAGCAGTTCCCATGAACAGGGAGTCAGATCTCTCTGGGTTCTAACAAGGCTTTAGCTCAACTAGCTACAAACATCCCAAAGCATTGCTAGCAAAGATCCATTCCTGAGCTCACTCTCACGGTAGCTGGTTGGCAAGTCCCAGTTCTGCTAGAGAACTTTCCCATGGGCCACCATCACCCAGCAGCCAAAGGCAAGCCATGGGAAGCAAGAAGAAAACCAACATTTTGTCTTCTAAATAATCAATCGAGGTCCCACCGTACTCTATACATTCTCATGACTAGAAGGAGTCCACGGATCAGCCCACTCACAGAGCGCGGTGGTGCACAAGGCTTAAGGTGGAGATTATGGGGACCCATTTGGTGGTTGTCTTCCATTACATTTACGTGTCTCTTCTTTCAAAAGGTGAATTTCTTAGGCCCTCAAACAAGGTGTTGATGCTGCCAGTCAGAGAGGATATGGGAATATCTTGGTTCCCATTCGAAAACCAGGATTAGGGCCAAATTGTTGTGACAGCGTTTTGGATTGGCAAAGGCTGATCTTCAGCTTTTTAGCTGGGTCCAAGCCTGTTCTTCTGCTTGAGACGTCCAGGCAGAGACAGGTGGGCCACCTGAGGGCAGGTGGGTGGAGCAGCCCAACTGACCCCTGGCCATTTTCATGCTGCCAGTATAATTGCCAGAGGAAGGTGCCAAGGAGACAGCTGCTGCTGCTGCTGGAGAAACACCTCTGCAGTCCGGCATTGTGGGTAATTGCTCTCCAAGTGGCAGTAAACTCCAAGGGAGGGTAAGGAAGAGGAAGGTGTCTGTGCTCATCAAGTAGGGAGATGGTTTAGATCAAGGGCTGCAAATAAAATGCAAGATATTTTATTTTAAAAATTGGAGACGATTTGAGACTCACAGACATGGGGCAGAGCTGCTATTGGCTCTCCCTGTGCCCAGACACTCACGAGGCACCTGGGAGGAATGTCGGGTTCTAGCCCTGGCCCGCCACCCCAGCAGAGTCTCGCAACAAGCCAGACTACCCCCTCCATGAGTGCCTCCATTTTGCCTCCATTTTCCATATCCAGACCTCCCTCTCGTCAGAACTCCACCCAGCAGACCAGCCAATCACAGCCTGGCTCATCAATAAATGCTGGATTTAGAGGTGACTACAAGAGTATGCTACCTGCACGGCAGAGCCTGGCAAGCTACCTGTGTCGTATTTGATATGCCAAATACCAGTAACAATTATAGACCTCATTCCCATGACCTGATGGAATGATTTGAGGTTCTTTATGTTCCTGGAGCAAGCAGGTGCCCTTGGGCTCTACTAGCATGAGACAGGACATATGGAGATGTTACTGGTGCCCACTGGAGCAAATCGATGATGAACGGGAAGACAGCGATACAGTGACAGTGAGACAATTTGTGAGATTTGAGGCTTGACTCTTTTAAAACCCACTGGCTCAAGAAATTCTTCCTGGTTCCAGTCAGAGATGAAAAGTCAGTGGCTGGAGTGATGTGGCCAATACCTTCCCTGTTTCCTCACTCCCTTCCTGTCAGGTTTCTTTTGCAAAAAGTGAGAACTGTCCCATCACTCTTTATCTCTGGTTTCTGGATTTATATTGCAATAGAGAGGGCATTGCTTGGGATTGGAAACCTAGTTTTATTTGGGAGCTTGATTCTGCCACTTATGAATAGGGAATTCAATTTCTGCCTACAGTTTTCCCTCCCCTTCCTTCCTTCCTTCCTTCCTTCCTTCCTTCCTTCCTTCCTTCCTTCCTTCCTTCCTTCCTTCCTTCCTTCCTTCCTTCCTTCGTTCCTTCCTTCCTTCCTTTCTTCCTTTCTTCCTTTCTTCCTTCCTTTCTTCCTTCCTTTCTTCCTCTCTCCCTCCTCCCTCCCTTCCCCTTTCCTCCCTTTCCTTCATTCCTCATTTACTTTCTCTCTTCTCTTAGTTCACCCAGAAGTTCTTCTAACTGTCCATCCCTTAATTAATTTTAAACACATCAATAGGGAATCATATACTGTGAGAACCCCTGGT
The DNA here is from genome assembly GCA_021461705.1 of Cryptotis parvus. Lineage (NCBI taxonomy): Eukaryota > Metazoa > Chordata > Mammalia > Eulipotyphla > Soricidae > Cryptotis > Cryptotis parvus. The sequence continues at coordinate 157,112 of JAJIBD010021603.1, forward strand.
AAATTTCCTAGTGACCTTCCTGAAACCTTGTGTGTCTCACAGTGTCCCTGGCATAGGAAAGGGTTGGTGTCTCCACTGCGGAAGCACGCACTGGGACTTAGATTCCCAGGGATCTACCTCACCACTGGGGGATCCAGCCAAGTCTGCATCACATTGGGGACTCAAGTGAGTTGCTGTTCCTAGAACTGAGGACCAGAGTTTCAGTATCAGCCCCTAGTACTGGGAACATTTATTTTTAAGTGCTCTGATACATGTATATATTTAAGCATATTTACTTTTCTAGAACCTGCCATCCCTCCCGGGTACCTCATGAGCAGGTGGGCACAGGGAGAGTCAGTAGCAGCTCTTCCCCATGTCTGCGAGTCTCTGGATCAGCATACCTGGGCCGGATTTAAAAGGACTGCAGCAGGGGTGGATCTCGATGATCCGGGCTGTGATAGGCTGGTTTGCTGGGTGGAGTTCTGATAAGGGGGAAGTTCGGATATGGAAAATAGAGGTCCCTGATGGAGTGGGGGGGTCATCTGGCTTGTTATGAGGCTCTGCTGGGGTGGTGGGCCAGGGCTAGAACCTGCCATCCCTCCTGGGTGCCTCATGAGCGGCTGGACACAGGGAGAGTCAGTAGCAGCTCTGCCCTATGTTTGTGAGTCTCTGGATCAGCATACCTGGGCGGATTTAAAAAGGACTGCAGCAGGGTGGATCTTGATGATCTGGGCTGTGATAGGCTGGTCTGCTGGGTGGAGTTCTGATGAGGGGGAAGTCCGGATGTGGAAAATGGACCCACATCACCCCATTAATATTAATATTACCCATTAATATTACCTTACTATTATTAAGGTAATATTAAGGGCTGCTGAGCATCAGGACGGTGCTAGGTACATTATAAATTAATCTGCAGTGCACCACCACAGAGAGGTAGGGCCATCTCTTTCACTGTGGCTAAGAAACCAATGGCTGGTGTGGACCCAGTGAAGTACAGAGCCTCCAGCACCATGGTTCCTTCCCCCAACTTTATCTAACTATTATGATTTGCAGCGTTGTTCAGGATGATATAGATTTAATATTCCAACGCCAATCCCACCACCACTTTTACCTTCCATCCATTTTCCCAATCACCTCTCAAAGCTGCCCCTGTAGCAGTCCCACACTGTTTTAGATTGCTTCTTGCAACTAAATGGCTAATATCAGAAAATATTTCCATAGAAGAAAATTTTGTGAACATTGTATTTTACCATGGGGACATTAAGTCCTTGCCTGGGAGTTTACTGAGCTGTTGTTGCAAGTTAAGTCTTCTGTGTTAATGTTTTTGTTAGTTGATATTGCTTGACTTCTACGTTGTATGTCATACAATCTGGTGTGTTTCTACTAGATTGTCAGTGTTGTATAGCTTGGAGAGGTCGCTCCAGAAAATTCAGAATATCTAACTGGAAACTCTGGATGCCAATAATAGCTGGTCTGCCTGCTCTTAGATCCCCTGGAGGTTTCAGCTAGAAATGGGTGTCTGAGAAATTTTTGTGACTAGTTAATCTCTTTTTGAGATATATTTATGAATCTCTGGAATAAGGCTGGTTGATAAGCTTACATGGTGGTAGTGGTAGAACATAGACCACAAAGTACTTTTAGAAGTCCACACAATCTGCTCTCACTTCTTTAAAGTCAGAAGGGTGTGTACTTTTAGAGTTGATGGGTTGTGTCTGTCTTTTACCAACATAGTCACAGATTGTTTCTTTAACATTTTCTATAGAGGAAATGGCCAGGAGGAAGAAATTCCCCAAAGCCTCTGAAAACCACAAAACTGGGAACAGGGAGAGCTCATGGAGGATTATTCAGCTTGTCTAAAACCATGTAGGGGAGGGCCAGGGAGATGGTGCAATGGGCAGAGCAGTGCTTTGTAATGCAAGAGGGCTGACTTAGCTCCCCACCTGCCTTCTTCCCTATACATTTACAGAAGCAATCCCTGTCATGAGACAGAAGTAGCCTCAGAGGTTTTCCAGGTGTGGCTCCCAAATTTAGAAAAACAATAACAAAAGACAAAGCCATGCATGGGGGAGGGTCCAAGAATGGGGTAGACCACTTGCTTTATGTGTAGTAGACTCTGCTCCCAAACTGATACCACTACCACCTCCCCACCCCCAACCTCAAATCAAATACATATGTCTTATATCACATACACACACACACACACACACACACACACACAAACTGTCTATTTTTCTCCTATACCTTGAAGTTGCGTCAACTTCTGCAGGGAAAAGAGGTAGAAAATCAGAGTCTTATTTTCAGGGAGCCTGAGTCTAAGCTTGCTGGGCAGACAGACCTAACTGGGGTCCATGAGAGTAACCACTGGGAGCATCAGGCTTAGCCACACAGCATCTCTGTTCTGCTGGACGGAGTGTGGCCTAGCCACACGGCATCCCTGTTCTGCTAGGTGGAGTGTGACTGCCTTCCAGAGTGCTTGGGTAAGCTGGGGCAAGTCTGCAGGCAGCTCAGTCTACGAGCTGCCACTCAAGTCAGAACCTCTGTGCAGATGCATTTCTTATATCCTGGGATTACAGGACTCTTCCCTCCACTTTCTTGGATACAATCTGTATTAATAAATCTGGGGGTGCGTGATCCTGGGGATCACAACAACCAAATATGATCCTGAGAGCTTGTGCTCTGGACATTTAATCCACTAGATTATGCTGTCTGGGATTATCTGAGTATCACAAAGAAATTTGTGAATTGTGACCGTAGGCATCACTCAGGTAAGGGTGTCATGCTCACCTCTTTGAATGTCTGTTTCCCCCACTGCCAAAACAAAAGGCATCTGTCGTTTCTGCTCCAGATTCTGATGCTTGCTGCTAATGGAGCGATCTCATCTGAAAGGATGCGGCTTGGTGGCAAGGATGGAATGGGCCATGGGTGGAGGAATTGTCTGTGGCTTTTTGATGAAGGTTATAGCTCTTAGAGTCTGAGGAACTGTGGTGGGCCTGGAAGTTTATGTGTTACCCCTGCCCCCCATTTATAGTAGCCCAAGAAAGATTTTGGCCTTCCCATTGCAGAGAAGAGGATACAAGTTCAGTGAAGGTGTGTCAGTGTGTGTCGGTGAAGGCAACACACAGTAAAGTTCAGAGCCAGGAATTATGCTGCAGACTGAGTTGGCCCCAGAGCCTCCGTTTGTCACCAGTATCGTCACGCACTCAGTTAATTTCCCCTCATTTCTTTGACATATATGATGGAAGAAGTCCCTGTACTTACCACACAAAAACACTCATACATGCAGGCACATACAGAAATCCACATTTGTGTACATGTATGCATAGATGTGTGCATGCATGCACATTAGGTACAGATCCACATATGTGCGCAGATCACAATACACACATGCACACAGGAACTCACATAAAACACACAGACGCACATACATATATGCAAAAACACATACAGCCACACACATATGAACACACATAGTCATGGCACACACATCGGTCTACACACAAAGACACTTATGTGTGCAAATGACACACAAACATGCATGCACACAATCACAAGCACATGCAAATGCACAAATACACAAGCACATGTGTGAGCATGCATGCCAGTGCACACATCCAGTGACATATGTGTGTATATACACATTCATATAACAGGCACATGTGTACACACATACTAAGATATACCCATGCAGAGATGCATATATGTACACATGCACAGACACACAGGCACTCACAATGTACACAGCATAGATACAATCAGAAGACACTAAACTGTCTCTAGTTGCAATGTCCACTGACGACCTTCACCAGGATATAGATTCTGTAGGAAGTAAATGGTGAGGGAATTCTATGGAGAGAGGCAACCGGAAAACTGTTCATTCCTCCTGTTGTGTTTCACCAGACTGGTGATTTATTGGGAGCAAGGAGCAGGACCATAAACATGCGCAGACTGAGAGACCGCAGGTGCTGCCTGCAGATGGAGAGGCGGGAGCCTTCAGCAGAGAATCACCTGATAGAGTTCTTTCCTGGAAGAGGGAATCCTAGGCTCAGGGCAGTGGGTCTCCTGCCTGGCTGCCACGGTTCCCCACTGTGATCAGTAGCCCCTGCTGTCCCACAGAGAGGTCAGCCACATTTAAGCTTGCCACCCTCTGGGTTTGTGGGGGGGTGTCCCCACATGGGGCTCCCCCTGATGGGAGAGTAGTCCTTTGTTCAGCCACCAAAGGCTGTTCCCTCTGTGCCCAGAATGGCTCTGTGCTCCCTTTCTGTGCTCCCTGTTCCCCAGTCACACCTTCCCGACACCCTGCACGCAACTCAGCACGCAACCCTTCCACAGCCACAGACAGCAGCCCTTGGTCCCTGCTCCTGAAGCTTGAACTTGGCCTTTGCATCCTGCTCCACCAGTTTCCTGAAAGGTGAAAATGCAAGTATAAAACTTGTCTGTTCTGTAATGGAAGTGCTGACTCTGAAGAGCTGGAGAGAGTCTCTTGTCGCCCTGAAGTGGAGGGAGCAGGATTCCCCGGCCAAGCACGGAGGAATATGCCTGACTCTGACATAGTCTTCGCAGGGTGACCTACGTGACTCAGCCACCCCGCCTCCCAGCCTCTGGCGTAAGACTGCGTGCAGCCAGAAAGAGGTGAATAACCCGCCAACCCTCTCTGCCTGGCTCTGGCCTCACCTGCAAGACTTGTTTTCTCTCCCTTTTATGTCTGTGCTTCACCAGCCTCTGTATGTGTCTTGAAAATGCAGGATCCTGTCCTTTGGCCTCAGGCATTTGTGCTTCCTGTTCCCTCTTCTGAAATGTTTCCCTGATAGCTCTCTGCTTGGCTGGGCCCTTTACCTTCTTCCAAGTTCACCTCTGGGGTGAGCTCAGCAAGATCTCCTCTCCTCTCCTCTAGGAAAGGTCCCTCTTTCCAGCACTTCTCCCCTGGGAGTCTTGCATTCCTTCCTCCCTTCTGTACCTGGCTTCTTCCTGGGCTGCTGTCTGCTTCCTCTACGTGGAAGCTGCTTCTGCACAACTCACCATGAGGGACTCACTGCTGTAGCTCAGAGAATAAGCCGGGTAGTTCTGCTGAGTGACAAACTGTGTGGAGTGCAGGGCACCTTCCGGAAGCCCCTTGCCCTGACCCTGTTAGGAGAGAAGGTTTCTGGTGATGGCGCCCTGCTACCCCCTTCCTAGACACTGAAACTCTCTCACGGAGATCCCTCTCAGCTCTGGACTTTGCCCTCCGTCAGGTGGTTCCTGCAAAGCCCAGAACAGCTGTCTCTTTAGGAGCTCGCTTGGCCACATGATCATAAGGGTAACGTAGCATTCATTGATTTTCTTAGAGTTCTTTATTAGGAATTAATTTGCTTGGATTGCTGGGTTTTGTTTGCTTTTAGCATGCTGAGGTTTTTCTCTCTGGGGTAGGAAATGAACCTCTGAGCAGTTTCTTTCCCGTGGCTGAAGTTCGAGGGAAATGCAAGTCTGTGTGTTGATAGATTGTGTCCTACGTGCACGGCTGCTTCTACAGCGTGGGTCAAAGTCTTAAGTCTTTCAGCTTTTGAATTCCTCAGAAGGTATCCTCCTCTTTTTTGTTTTTTTTTTTTCGACAAATTTAGAACCACAATTTGTTCTTAATGCAAGAATCCTGTATAGAAGAATGAAGTTCGATGTTGTGTAACTATGAAATCAAGGTACTGGAATGATGCAGGGTGTGACAGAAACCTCAAGTGCTATTGTGGGGTCCTTTCTGTTCTCTTAAACTTTCAGGAGGCACTGAGAGAATTTTTTTTTCCTGGAAAAAGGGCAATATGTTTGTTAACTGCTCATTTGGATCCTAGCTTCTAAAACTGTGGGTCACGGCACTATATAGAGTCAAACATGTTTTTGAAAGGCTATTTAAAATTTTGAATAATTTATCATTAGTAAGCTATGACTATTGATAACTAAATAACTTATCAGTAGTAAATATTTTATTTATAATGCTAATTTTATAGGTTATGTAAAACTTTGGGGCTGGAATCAAAGGGATTGTGAGTGAGGAAAGTTTGAGAGCCTTAAACCTAGGCCACACCCTTCCCCCTGTTTAAGGTATCTGGGCCACACCCCCTTTGCTGTCTGCAGTATTAAGGCCACACCCTTTCTCTGTCCTCTGTGTTTAGGCCACACTCCCACCCTTGCCCCCGCCCTGCTGTATCTGGGCCACACCCCCTTCCCTTCCAGCTGCAGAAGACCTAGAGCTCTGCATCTTGCCAGGAAGTTTGCAGACAGTGTGTAAATGAACACAGCATTTACTGGTGCTCGTCTCTGAGAGTCAGCTTCCTTCTCAGACCCTCGTTTCCCAAGTTTCACTCTGATTATCAGAATTTCTATTCTGTGTTTGCAGACGGACTTACTTGGGAGAATTTTTTACTTGGGTACACAGATGTGGAAGTACTTTTTTAGTCATGGACTCCTATCATTATTGGAATTGACTTATTGTTTTCTTAGGATTTTGTGGCAATGTGCTAATAGAATGGTAGACTGCAGTTAGGAGATGAACAGGCTTGCACATTATATTGACAGGTTTTAAATTGCTCTTTCAAAAGATATCGGTTTATATTTCACTCTTGAAATTTTTTTAATTTCCACCTTCCTTCCATCTTAAGTTCTTGACTTGAGCTTGGGAAAAGATTCATTACTTTCATGACATTTTTCAAAGGAATAAATGAAATCCTCAGTTTTTGGTGGGGATTTGTGTAACACCCAATTGTTTGGGGGGGTAATACCTGTCTCTGTGCTTGGGGGCCATGCAGTAGCCCATGTAGGGACCAAACCTGGGTAGGCCACAAGCAAGATTAGCATCTTAACACTTGTATTCCCTCGATGGCTGCTGTCTTCACATTTTTTGGCGGGGAAGGTGTCCTTTTGGGTCACTCCTGAGGTTGCTCAGGGGTTACTCCTGGCTCTTCACTCATATGGGATGCCAGGAGGTGGAACCCCAGTTGGTAAATACCCTCCATGCTGTACTATCCCTCAGGTCCCTGCCATCACTGTTAAAAGGGATTTTTCATAGATGTTCCAGTTTAAGGCCCCAGGGAAGAGGGTGTGGCCTAGATTCAGCAGGGGGTGTGGGGGTGTGGCCTAGATACAGCAGATAGAGAAAGGGTGTGGCCTTAATACTACAGAGAGCAAAGGGGGTGTGGCCCAGATACCTTAAAAAGGGAGAAAGGTGTGGCCTAGATTCTGCTGACATGGAATTGGGTGTGGCCTAGATTCAGCAGACAGGTGAAGATGGTGTGGCCTAGATTCAGCAGACAAGGAAGAGGATGTGATCTGAATTTTGAATCCTGCTGATGTGATCAGCAGGATGTGTCTGCTGATCAGAGCTGCAGATAGATATGTGATGTGATCACAGATTCAGATGTGATCCACTGAATCTGGATCAAGGTTGTGGTCCAGAATCAGTGGACAGAGAAGGAGAGCTTACCCTGTGGGCTAAGAGAAGAGGACTCTGGTAACATACCACGGTCCATCATTTCCTTCACTGTCATTTCTTTCCTGCCCCAGCCTCATCCCAACGTATTAATTTTCATTCAAGAACTAATATTTTATAAGAACATATATAATGAACTTAATATTGAGATGTTTCTTCATTTACCAAAATAAATCCATAAATAAATCCCAAAGATTTAGATATAGTTGATATTTCCTTTCCAGAAGCCTTTACCCTAGTTCCTCTCCATTGGCCTTACTGTGGTCCAGGAGGAGCCACAGAGCTACTCTGGGAGTTGCAGGTGTGACAAGGAAGAGTTAGCATGTAGTGACAGTGATTGTTGGAAAGAGAATGTCAGATGAGGACAGGGACATCAGGGAGGCCTGAGAAAGACCCAACTCCCTTTCCTTTCCTTACTGCTCTGTTCCCATAAGGGTGCTGTCATCCAGTTCAGTGGCAGTAGGGAGGAGGAGAGTGGGATGGAGAAAGGAGTTTGGGCCCCAGGCCCACACTCCTCCCGGGGTTCACTTCTGTGCTCAGCAGAGGAGACAGATAGGAATTAATGCCCACAGGTCAGGAAGACACTGGGGTTGGGGGTGGTTTAGAAACACTCACCAGGCAATTTACACACATAAAAGTCACTATCTTCCCGTTCATCATCTATTTGCTAGAGCGGGCACCAGTAATATTTCCATATGAACTGTCTCATGCTAGTAGAGCCCAAGGGCATCTGCTTGCTCCAGGAACATAAAGAGCCTCAGACAATTATATTAGGTCATGGGAATGACCTAATATAATTGATACTGGTATTTGGCATATCAAAGATGACATGGGCAGCTTGCCAGGCTTGCCATGTGGGTGGCATACTCTTGTAGTCACCTCTAAATACAGCGTTTATTGATGAACTGCTCAGCTGCAATAGACTCATCTGCTGCTGGGTGGAGTTCTGACGAGAGGAAGTCCGATGTGGAAGATGGCGGCCCTCATGGAGTGGGGGGGTCGTCTGGCTTATTTTGAGGCCCTGCTGGGGTGGCAGGCCAGGGCTAGAACCCGCCATCCCTCCCGGGCGCCTCGTGAGCTGCTGGGTACAGGGAGAGCAAGTAGGAGCTCTGCCTCATGTCTGTAAGTCTCTAGATCAGCATACCTGGGCCAGATTGAAAAAAAAAAAACTGCTGCAGGGTTATTAGTAGTAATAAGAGCTAGAGTTCATTTTAAAATAGTGGCTCTGGTTAAGGGAATGAGCTTAATACCTCCCCCCATTTATTTTGGTATAAGTGAAGTCTACTGAAAATCTTCATGCTTGACAGGGAAAAATTAGACCAAATTTTCCCCAAATTTGCCAAGTGCTCACCTCACTAGACAAGGGGTCTAGAGCTTTTTCTTGTGGAAGTGATGAGTTGTGAATCCCTATGTAATCTGTGTGTAAGTAATAATAACAATAATTACTTGATCACTTGAATTCCGTTATTCATCGATTTGCTCGATCGGGCACCAGTACCATTTCCATTGGACCTTATCATGTGCCAATGTAGCCCAATGGTATCTGGTTGATTCAGGAATATGAAGAGCCTCAAACCATTCCTTCAGAGTCTTGATAAGGAAGTCTGACCATCTTGTGGGTGGGCGGCCACGTGGTCTTTTGACATCCCGTGGGACCCAGTTGGTAACGGCTTTAGTCTAGCGGTCATCTCCAAATCGCATTACACGTCCAGCCCATCTGATTTTTGATGCCTTGGCAAATGAGACAGCGTCCCTGATTCTGGAATAGCAACAGAGGTCGGAACTCCGGATTCCTTCTCTCACTTGAGGGAGGCATGATATTCCAAGCATAGCTCTTTCGATTCCTCTCTGGGAGACCCGAATAGCATTCTCATCCTGCTTTCATAGGGCCCAGGTCTCTGAGGCGTATATTAATGCAGGGAGAATGGTGGAGTCAAAGAGATGTGCCCGGAGCCGGAGGTTCTTTGTCCTTTTTAGCTATTTCTTCAATGCCTTTGAAGGCATTCCATGCCACTCTCTTCCTCCTGCGCAGCTCAGGTTTTAGGTCTTTCATCATGTTGACTTCTCGACCTAGGTACACATAACTGCTTCATTCAGAGATGTTTGTTCCATTGAGAGGGAATGGGGCCTCTGGAACTAGTTCATTTTTTCATAAACAGAGTTTTCTTCAGATTTAGTTGTAGACCTATTTTTCCACATTCTTGGTTGAAGTCAGCCAGCATTTGTGCCGCTTGGCTAATGTTTGGTGTTATTAGAATGATGTCATCAGCGAAGCAGAAGTGGTGTAGTTGCCGACCATCTATCTTCATTCCCATTCCTTCCCATTCTAAGTGTTGCGTGATGTTCTCAAGGGTGGCACTGAAGAGTTTTGGTGAAATAATAATAATGAAAATAACATTGGTCTGTTTAAAGAGGTAAGAGTCTAAGTGACAGAGCTGATTTTTAAATGGAGGGAAATTCAGATTGTGAGTTACAAATAGCTTTTATTTTGTGACTTCTCTTCCACATCACTGTATCACCGTCTTCCCGTTCATCATCGATTTGCTCAAGCGGGCACCAGTAACATCTCCATATGACCTGTCTCATGCAAGTAGAGCCCAAGGGCACCTGCTTGCTCCAGGAACATAAAGAGCCTCAAACCATTCCATCAGGTCATGGGAATGAGGTCTAAAATTGTTACTGGTATTTGGCATATCAAATATGACACGGGTAGCTTTCCAGGCTCTGCCATGTGGGTAGCATACTTCTCTCCCTCCCACATAGGACCTTTTATTGCATGTGGTAAGCACAGGGCTAAGTGGGAATGAAGAGAAATTAAAGACCCTCTGAGATCTCCACTGGTCAAAGAACTAGGAATTGATGGACTCAAAACTGAACCTTAGATCAAGCTAGGAGATGTTTCTGGAAACAACTTGATGGGTGGTGGTCAATGGACTGGGGTTCCCAAAATCCAGGCTAACCCCAAGGCAAAACTGTGGCCGGAAGTTTCCACCTAAGCATGCATTTATACTCCTAGGAACAAGAGCAAGCGTTTCCACCTCCTCAAGTTGTGTAGGTATAGAGTGTCCACACTGAGCACTGCACAGGGAAGGGGGTTTGGGAGGTAGTTTAAAAACATCAGTAATTTACACATATAAGTCACACATATACAACTGCCATCATTGTGTACACACAGGGAAGTTTTCCGTAAAAGAATCTCTATGTACCCTTCTTCATCTCTGCCCAGTATTTTGTGGTCCTCGGGTGCCTCCGGTAGTTGGAAGGGACTGGACTGTGTTAGGACATCTTGGTGCGGGGACCCTGAGCTTGGTCTTGGAGCTTCGTGTCTTCTGCTTGCCCCTGAAGGTAGATACTACCTTCTCCACCTTCTCTCCACGGGATACTCTGCTGTCTGCGCCACTTCCTGGGCTTCCTGGCCTCTTGGCTGCTTCATCAAAGAAGCAGTGCTGAGTCTCAAGATGAAGGGAACAACCCTTTGATTTGAACCATCCTCTACCTGACCAAGTTGCTAAAAGTCTTCTGTGTTAGTCATCTAAACCTAAGTCTTCTGGCCTGAAGATCTCTGCTGCATGCTCCCTCCCTGACTCCATCCCCCTAGCCCCCATTGTTTCTGGCTTTGCACCAGAGAGATGAAAGCTTTTCTTTTCCATCTGGGAGATGCTTCCTTGTTTTGGGAAGTGAGGGCATGAGTAGGGGGTTCTATATAAATAATCCCTTTATAATTTCTCCTGGAATGCCCCCTTCTTTGCGTTTACCCTTTGCTTCCTGATGGATTACTAAGGTTGAGCTTGAAAGGTAACAGGGTGACATGGAGTGATCCAGTCTCTGGGCTTCAAAGTCATCCTGCTTTGATGGCTCCTACCTGCATCCATATGGATAGAGGAATCAGGGTTCAGACGTGGATGGGGTATGATGGGCGGGAGCCTGAAGTTCCTAAGTTGGCAGATTTTGTCCTAGAGAAGCATTCTTTTCTCAGGGAATTGTTTTTTGATTTATTATGACAGGTCTGTATTGACTAACATGTACATGGTATAGAAAATAAATATAGAGAAATTTCTCAATTTTCCCCAAAGAATTGCATGCAAATGAAGTAAAAGGAAGGAAAGGCAAAAGGTGTACAGTGAACCCTCTGTAGTCCCAAGCCATTTGTATGCATTTTCTTAGGTATTCTACTCAGCACCATTCCAGGTAACCTCCACTTTTCACTTCCCAGCAGTAGGAAAGGGAATCGCAGACTCAAGGGACTAACTTAAGATCTGGCACCTGGACTTGGTGAAGTTGTGACTTGAAAGCCTAGTGATGTTCACGGTTTGTTGGTTTTATTTGCCAGCAACAAGAAATGAATCTGCTATACTGAAGGTTTGGGGGAGATATAGGCTCAGTAACACAATCCTACTCTTGCTGCAAAGAAACTTTCTCTGCCCCGCTCTCCTTTCTCCCCTCCTGGCACTCCTACTCATGTAGCCTTTGCCCTGGGGAGGGCAGGGAGGGTGTGGAGGGGTCCTTGCGACCTCAAAGTATCTCCTTGCTTGTCTTTCCCACATAGCACGTGCATGGGCTCTAGTGCTCACGTCCTTCTGGTATATGGTCGTGTCCTTATTGCAGCTTCAGATGTAGGAGACACGATGTACCTCTGTGCTGTCTCTGCTTTGGGTTTAGCTCTTCTACCAGGACAGAAGGCAACTGCCAGCTGGGGGAGCTGTTTCTGGGTAAGGAATCACATCCTGGTGCTGAAGTCTGCTGGGACTGAGCCAGAGCGCACAGCAGTGCGGGACATACATGGCCATCGCACCAGGCCAAACTAGACGCATTCACCAGTTCTGGGGATTGAGGGGCAGACATTTGTGGGGGCTGTTATTATTTTTTTATTATTTTACTATAACACTTGTCTTGAGACATTCTGTTTGTCTCACATAGTTCAGTAATAAATCAACATCATGGGATTAAATTTAAAAGGCTGCTGAAATGATACAATAGAAAATTACTAGGAAAGACAGTTTAAAATCAGTTATTAATAAAAATAATAAAAGAACCCTTGGGATGAACCCAGAGCCACGACAGAGCCTGGCACACTACCCGTGGTATATTCTATATGCCAAAAACAGTAAAAATAATGGACCTCATTCCTAATGAATGGAGATGTTACTGGTGCCTGCTTGAGCAAATAGATGAACAACGGGAAGACAAGACAAGTGACAAGTGACTATAACACCATGACTATAACAGCTTACAAAGCTGTTCATGATTGGATTTCAGTCATACAATGTTACAGCACCCATCCCTCCACCAGTGCACATTTCCCACCATCCATGTCCCCAGATTCCTCTTTGGGAGCTGTTATTCTATCTTCCATACACTGCCCTCAGCTGGCCTCCAGCCCCCAGAAAGACATTTCTCAGAGTGTCTCTCTTTGCCTCTCTACAGACCCACAAATCTTACCCAAGCCCCAGCACGTCTGAAGTTCAAATTCTTTTTGATCTGTTGTGGTTTTGTGCCTCACCCAGCTATGCTCAAGGCTTCCTTTTGGCTCTCAGCTCAGAGATTATTCCTGGTGGTGCCAGGGGGATCATCTGGGGTGCGGCACATTGAACTTGGGTCAGCTGCTTACAAAGCAAGTGACCTACCCTCTATGCTATCTCCCCAGGCTAAAGTCCACTGTCTTTGTCGCTAGATACTCTGAAGGAAGATGGCACGAGTGTCGCTGGAGGCCCCCTTTCCTCCTTTCTTTGTTCCCGTGTTGCCAGACTTATCATCAGGTGGTCAGTGTGGTCACAGCCCTCTCTGACCTGGATTACCACATGGGATGCCACAGTGGACGCACATCCTGATGGGAATGGAGAACGGCTGGCCCTGCAGGTTTCCAGGAATTCTTCTAACCAAGATGCCCATGTGTCTACCTACCCCTTTGCACATTGTAGTCACCTGGAGAGCTGGATCAACACCCCCCCCTCCACCCCTGCCAGTTCTCGGGCTGTCTCCACAGGGAGACCAGCCACACACAGATGGGGATGTTTAAGCATCAGCATTTGCCCAGTTCCTTGGGTGACCCCAAAGTGCTGCCAAGTTGGTGCAGAGAGCTTGAATGGGGAGGGTGGTGGTGTACTGACTCCAGGGAGCTCCTCTTGGAGGGGAGCTTGGCCTCACTGGAAGGACTTGGGGGCGTCAAAGGGTGAAACATCGCTCTTCTGTCTCACCTATTTGTTCCTGGTCTGCCATGTGCAATGGGATTGCTCAGGCTTTATAGGAAGGTTCAAATAAACAGATTCACAAATCAGGAAATTGACAGAAGAGAAAGAGTTTCCTTTAGGGCTTCCACTCTCCTCAGTACTGCTGCAGGTTTCTGTGAGGGAGGCCCCCTGGGATGAGTGTTGACTAGGTCGAGGGTGCTTTCCCTGCATTTGTGTGGCCTCGGATCCCTCTTGTCATTGATCTGGAGTGGCCAAGCATTACCGTAACAAGGAGGAAGAGGCAGCTGTTACCACCCCCAGTGAAGGCGGGGACTAGATGTTAAGGAGAGAGAGGAGAATTAAGACTGTGTTAGCAATGAAAGAAGCATCTTGCCTCCTGGGCGACATGGACAAGGACCAGGTGGTGTAGATTGGCAGAGACAGAGCAGGAGCAGCAGGAAGGGAGTGGGGGACAGACAGACGGCCACCTAGAAGCTTCTCTTCAGTGTTCCTTCCTAAAGTGCCCTCCATGAGAGAATTTACCTCCAGAGGACAAACATTTCCAGCTCCCTCATAACGCAGCCACTAAATCACAGATTCTGCTGATCTCAGCGATCCACGTTACCTTCAAATCTGCTCCTGGGACGTGGCCTGTGCTCCAGACCAGTGGGTGGGGGGTTCGAGTGGGGCACTGCCTGCGGGTGGCCTTCTCTCCTGTATCCCCACAAGGCTCCTTCCCAGCGCCCAGGCGGGTCCTCAGGGGGCAGCCTGCTCCTGCTGGCTGGGACAGGGTGAACTGCTAGTGCTCCGTTTATCAGAACTTCTCAGTCTCCTCCTGCTCCCTGTCTAGGAGGTTTCCATAACAGCCTTTGCTATCCCTGGGGTCTTGCAGGAAGAAAAGACAAGTATTTAATGAGGCAGTTCCAGTGAAGGGGTTTTTAAATAAACAAATGCTGCATTTGGCAGCGTCGTCACCTGCTGATTTGCTTAAACTATGTACTGCTATTATTTGCTCTCCCTACACCCTTCGCATTTTGTTATCTTCAAAGTTGGTGGTGGGAAGGAGAACACAGGCTGGTATTTTGTGCAGAGTGTCTCCAAGCCACCTGCCAGACAGAACTCCTGTGAGGGGGCTGATCCCCAGCTGTTCCCAAAGGAAGGTGCTCCTTTAGGAGTGGTGGCAGAAATGGGGGAGGGAACCCAGTCCCTGTGCTGGGGAGTGGTCAGTCTCGACCCTGAGGCACTCACTCGCTCTGCAAGGAGCAAAGAGCACCCGGCCAGTGTGCTAGGGCGGGTGCTGAAATGCAATGAACTGTGATTTCACCTGTGTTATGAAGGAACTGAGGGTGTTCACTTCGTTACTTTCTTTCTGAAGACATGCTTGCAGGGAACATCTAAGTAAAGGAAGATGGAGGAGCACAAGCTTTAATTAATTCATTCATTTTTTCAGTTTGGGAACTTATTTTTTTCTACTTTTTTGTTTGTTTGAATTTATTTGAAATAAGCTTTTAATCTTAAGAGATAGAAGATAATTTGTTGATACTATCATGGAATAGATTCCTTTATTATTTTCCTTCCTTTTTTCCTTTATAACATTTCTTTGTAATATTTCTTCTTTCACAGTAGCTATAATCTCAAACTAAGAAGAGGAAAGGAACTTTCATATTTGAATGATATGCTATAGACTATCTTCCACACAAAAAACATTAAAGGCAAGATTTTGTTTTGAATCATCATGAGATAGACCATTACAAAGTGCTAATTTTTAACTTTTTTTTTATTGATGGGGGTCTGAGAATTTACAATATCATTGATAGTTTCCCATCAAGTAATTCGCACACCACACACCCCAACCTCCCTCCCCCAAGTACCTGAATGACCCTCCCTTTCAACCTCTCCTCCCTGAACTCATTCTGTGGATTAGTTCTATTCTGTTGTTGATCAGTTCTGTGGATCAGTTCTCCTGTTGTGTTGTTGCCTTTGACCCTTTGTTGCTGCTTGATGTGAAGCTCTAAGTCTCACACATGAGAGAGACCATTCTGTATTTGTCTTTTCCTTCTGACTGACTTTATCAGCATGATAATCTTTTTTTTTAAGTATTTTATTATACCACCGTGAGATATACAAAAAAAAAGATATACAATTAAAAAGGTCATGTTTGGGTTTTGGTCATACAGTGTTTCAGCACCCGTCCCTCCACCAGTGCCCATCTCCCACCACCAACATCCCCGGTTCCCTCCCCTTCCCCAGCCCTGCTCCATGGCAGGTTCTTTATTTCTTTCCCTTTCTCTCTCTTTCTCTTTTCCTTCCCTTCCAGACTATGGATTACAGAACATACATTAAAAGGTTGTCATGTGTATCCTTTTGCCTCTATTTAATGCTCAGTTCTAGGTTGGCATTAGTACCCTCAACAATTGTCAGCACACTGTTCCATTTCTGTCTTACCTAGCCTCTGAATCCCACACGTTTGTGATAATTTCCACCTTTGACAGGACCTCCTGATATATGTTTCACTTGATCTTGGATATTGGTATCATAATATGTACCTATATATTTATGTTATGCAGATAAATGCAGTCATTCTGTATCTGTCTCTCTCCTTCTGGCTAATTTCGCTCAGCATAATCTTCTCCATATCCATCCATTTATAGGCAAATTTTATAACTTCATTTTTCCTAACAGCTGCATAGTATTCCATTGTGTAGATGTACCAAAGCTTTTTATCCAGTCATCGATTTTCGGGCACTCTGGTTGCTTCCAGATTCTGGCTATTGTGAATAATGCTGCTATGAACATAAAAGTAGGGATGGTGTTTCCGCTGCGTATTTTTGGTTTCCCAGAGTAGATTCCCAGGAGTGGTATGGCTGGGTCAAATGGGAGTTCAATTTCTAGTCTTTGGAGGAAAGTCCATATTGTTTTCCAGAAAGGCTGTACCAGCCGGCATTCCCACCAACAATGGATGAGTGTCCCCTTTTCCCCACATCCACGCCAGCACTTGTTGTTCTTGCTCTTTTGAATATGTGCCAGTCTCTGTGGTGTAAAGTGGTATCTCATTGTTGTTTTGATTTGCATCTCTCTGATGATTAGTGATGATGAGCATTTTTTCATATGTTTTTTGGCCATTCGAATTTCTTCCTTGCTGAAGTTTCTGTTCATTTCTTCTCCCCATTTTTTGATGGGGTTGTTTGTTTTCTTCTTGTAAAGTTCTACCAGTGCCTGATATATCCTGGATATTAACCCCTTATCAGATGGGTATTGGGTGAATATTCTTTCCCATTCTGTGGACTGCTTTTGTATCTTAGTCACTGTTTCTTTTGAGGTGCAGAAGCTTTTGAGTTTCATGTAGTCCCATATGTTTATCTTTTCTTCTAGTTGCTTTGTTAGTGATGTTTCACCTTTGAAGATCAGCATGATAATCTTTTGTCCATGTTTCTGCAAATCGCATGGTTTTGTTATTCCGTAGAGCCGTGTACTATTATACTGTGTATGTACACCACAACTTCCTGATATGTTCACCTAGAGCTGGGCATTTGGGTTGTTTTCATATGTTGGCTACTGTTATACGTGCAGAGATGAACAAAGCCAGTGTTGGTGGGCTTGGTTTTTAATGTTACTACTTCACTGGGAAGATCAGTGGGGTGGATTGATGTTTGAAAACATAGGCAGGCAGGATTGTAGCCCCCTGGAACAGCTGACTCCCACCTCATACATTGTAAGTAGCCCAATGTGTGGTTCCTAGCTGTCTTGCCTGGCTCCAGCATCACTACCTTCTGGTCCCTGATGCATTACTACCTTCTGGCTGATGGTGTGTTGGCATCCTCTCCAGAGAGCCACTCACATTAGGCACTGCGTGGTCCTAGGTCACCTGCAAATTCCCCCTGCCTTACCCAATTCTGCAAATACTTTCCGAAGTCTGCATAGTGGAGTATGCATTTCATCTGTGAATTTCAGTGCATGTGATAACCTGATGTGCATATCAAAATGATGGTCTCCTAGTTTGTTATACTGATGAATAGACAACACAGAGCTTAATCTGCCCTACTCCGGCCACCCCTTATAGCTTCTCTGGAACATTTCTTAAGGACAACTACTGGGTCTATATGATCCCCACTGAGAAGTTTAGAAAAGCTAGTATCAGAGTGGTGAAGTAGCTTCAGGGGCTGAAGTTATACAGGTCATCACTCTTTGACGTTTTATTTATTTTTTTGGTGGGAGTGCACCCAGCAGTGCTTGGAGCTCACTCCTGGCTCTGTGCTCTGGGATAACTCCTGGCAAGCTTAGGGAATTATATAGGGTGCTAAGGATTGAAATGGGTTGATTGCATGCAAGTCAAATGCCCTCTCTTTGTATATCGCTCTCACCCCAGTGCTCTTCAGATTTTTACACCTGAAGATTGGCATTTTGTCGTACATACTGGTCCACAGGCCAGAAGTTTGAACTGAGGCAGCAGATTAGCAGTTTTTTAACATTACAACACTGGACAGATCGGCAGGTTCATGGATTGGTGGTTGAAAACAGGCTGGTAGGTTTGCAGTCCTGAGAACAGCTGGCTCCCACCTCCTAATACCATTTTAGTAAAATCATAGCTGAGATCTTGAGAAGTTTGATCTTAGTGGGACTCCATGGAGTGAAGCATTATGGAATTATTTTAGGTTCATATTTTGGTTTTCTTTCTGATAAATTGAGTTGATGCAATGAATTTTCAGAGTGCAATAAATACTTAATGAAACTGCGTGGTCCATTAGTTAAATGAAATGCTCCTAAATAAGCCATGTTATTGTCACCTAAGTTCCCTTAGCATGCTGAAACCTGGTTTGATTTCTGTTTGCTTTGAATCTGATTAGGGTAACACATCTTGTTCTTCCTTCTTGCTGATGGTTGAGAGATACAAAAAAGTACAAGAAATAGTGTCTTCCTTCTGGAATTCAGCATCTTAGTCACACCAAAACACTTTTGCATGGCTTATCTTTATTCTCATCCATTCCATTCTCTGAGTTGTCACCAACAATACTTCACTTTAAAGATGAGAACACTGAAAAACATGTTTTTTTGTTATTCTAGATTTTTACCCTATAAAAGCCAGTGTACCAGGGAGCTGTCTATCAAGATCCAACTGATTTTTTTAAAGTATTTTTAGTTTTTAAGTTTTATTTTGTGGAATAAAATAAGCCATATTATTTTTGAAACTTTGTTTTAAAAATAAAATAAAGTTATCCCAGAGCACAGAGCACAGAGACAGACATGGGGCAGAGCTGCTACTTGCTCTCCCTGTGCCCAGCAGCTCACAAGGAGCCCAGGAGAGATGGCGGGTTCTAGCCCTGGCCCGCCAGCCCAGCAGAGCCTTGCAACAAGTCAGACGACCCCCCACTCCATGAGGGCCTCCATTTTCTACATCGGACTTCTCTCTGCGTCAGAACTCCACCCAGCAGACCAGCCTATCACAGTCCGGCTCGCGCGGCGCAAGCAGCCGTGTGGTTCATTATTAAATGCTGGACTTAGAGATGACTGCAAGAGTATGCTACCTGCACGGCAGAGCCTGGCAAGCTACCCGTGTTGTATTTGATATGCCAAATACCAGTAACAATTATAGACCTCATTCTGGAATGGATTGAGGCTCTTTATGTTCCTGGAGCAAGCAGATGCCCTTGGGCTCTACTAGCATGAGACAGGACATATGGAGATGTTACTGGGGCCTGCTCGAGCAAATCGATGAACAACGGGAAGACAGTGATACAGTTTTATTTTTTTTTAATTTTTATTTTTATTTTTTTTTAATTTTTTTATTTTTACAATTACAAAGATATACAATTAAAAAGTTCATATTTGGGTTTTGGTCATACAGTGTAGCAGCACCCATCCCGCCACCAGTGCCCATCTCCCACCACCAACGTCCCCGGTTCCCTCCCCCTCCCCCCCAGCCCTCCTCCAGGGCAGGTTCTTTATTTCTTTCCATTTCTCTATCTTTCTCTTTTCCTTCCTCTCCAGACTATGGATTACAGAACATACATTAAAGGGTTGTCATGTGTATCCTTTTGCCTCTATTTAATGCTCAGTTCTAGGTTGGCATTAGTACCCTCACAATTGTTAGCACACTGTTCCATTTTCTGTCTTACCTAGCCTCTGACTCCCACACGTTTGTGATAATTTCCACCTTTGACAGGACCTCCTGATGTATGTTTCACTTGACCTTGGATATTGGTATCATAATATGTACCTATATATTTATGTTATGCAGATAAATAGTGATACAGTTTTAAAAATAAAATCTGTTATGCTCATACAGAACAAATGTTATAGGTGGTGCATTGTTTTGAATTTGTTTAAAATAATTACTTCTAGCTTATTCTTTTTATATGACATGCTTGGAATAAATTAAGGGGGCAATGAAAATTCCATTTGATATTTTCGTTGAGACTTTGCTCATGGCAGTGTCCCTGGTACCAGTCAGTGTTGGCTGAACAAAAACCTTTGGATCTTTCTCATTCTCCATTAGTTCACAGTGGGGTGAGGATGCTTTGCCTGAGCATGGACTTGGAGAAACCTGAAGCTGAACACATCGGCTGTTATTATTAACACAAAAGTGAATTTTCCTGTGCTGTGGATTCAGAATTGTATGAAAGATTTGTACACAAAACTCAGAAGAAGGAAAGTTAAGTTTACTGTAAGATGGTTCCAGGTCCCTCCCCAGATGTGTAGGCCTCTCTGTTATCTATGAACAATGTGCTTATCCTGTCTAATGCTACCGTTTCCAGTATAAAACTTCCCTGTCCTGTCCCATGCAGTCTACTTGCCTCCCGTGAACAATGTCACAGGTCCTGTTCCTGCACTGATCTCTATAATACGCTTTCCAGGAGATGGCCACGGCCACCCTATGGGCCAGTTCCCTGTGCTCTGCACTGTATTCCTTCCTGAGTGTCCAAGCCTAGCCTGTACCTAAGTTATCTTGGGTCCAAGCCCAGTCTTTATTCTGCCCATCTGGCCCTGAGGTGCCTGCCTGTACTAAGCCCTGAACCAGCTCATGCAGCCCTACCTGACCTGAAGGTCCCGGGGAGAGAGACAGGTGGGTTCCTGGTTCTAAGAGAAATGGAGGAGAGGCAGCTTCTAGGGACCTGGCGAAAGATGGATCAGAACCAGCCTCCTACTTTTCTCCTCTCTTATTTCTAGGTCTGTGTGTTTGTGCTAGGGCCTTTTATCTATTGTATCTTTCAAACTCCACCCCCAGCCAGCCCCTTCTATGTCCTGATTGGCTACCTGTTTCAGGGGCAGGGATTTAAAGCAACCTGGCAATCGACATTATCATCACCAGAAGTAGAGTCTGCCTTCTGAAGCTCTGCTGATGCTTTTTGTGTCCTGTTCTTCCTTTACTACATTTCTAGTTCCTCATTATTATTTGCTCTGACTTTTCACATCATTTTGTCTTATTATAAGAATGTTCTTCTACTACAATTTTTTTTTTCTAAACTGCCTGAAGTTCTTTTTTGAGGGGTGGTAAACCCAGTGGTGCCCAAGGTTTACTCCAGACTCTGTGTTTAGGAATCACTCCTGGCATGGTTTGGGGGACCATATGGGATTCCAGGGATCGAATCCAGGTTGCTTGTGTGCTAGGCAAGTGCCCTGCATGCCAAAATATTTCTCCATCCCCCTACCTGAAGTTTTTCCCATAATATCAATTAAACATAAGGATGAGGACTCAGGTTATGAGTAAACTCCTACCTCTGTGATATTCATCTCCTTGTTGTGACCAATTAAGCATGATTTGGATTTATAGTAAGATAGTTAATCAATCGGTGACCTTCAGTACTTTAAAGTCAGAAATTAGTGAATTGGAATATTTTTCTCTGGAATTTGGTCAAAATAAGTGCTGGTTCTGCCAGTGTTCTGAGGATGGCATTCCTTTATCAGAAGAGAAAGGTTTCTGAGCCAAATACAAGGTTGAGGCATTTGCTTTGCAAGTGACAGACCCCAATTCAATCCAGGAAACCACCTGGTTTGCAAAGCACCATCAGGAGCCACCTCCTAGTGCAGAGCTGGGAGCAGCCCCTGAGAACCACTTGGGTGTGGCCCAAACCCAGAGAGAACTGGCTGGGTGATGGACTTTATCTGCTCCAGTTGCTGTAGTTCTTATACTTATCCATTCAGCCACTTTCATGAATGTCTATGGGATTCCAGGAAAAGCTCACTTTTTTACTGTGCATTCATCTCTTAGAAGAATGATTTTGTAGAATGGAGAAGACATTTTAGTACTTTCCGTAAAGGACTAGATCATGCCAGATAATATTTTACATATTTTTTTAAAAGAAAAGGAGGGACCAGAATGATAGTACAGAGGACAAAGCAGAGACCTTGTTGCAGCCGGTCCAGGTTCCAACACTCCATATGGTCCCCCTCCCTGCTGAATGCAGAGCCAGGAGTAAATCTTGAGCACTGCTGGGTGTGGCCCGCACACAATAAATAATTAAATAGGAATTGGCAGGTGACAGCTGCTGTCCTTGGGGTGGAAAGGTAAATGATTCAGGAAAGGTGCTCTTTCACTGAGACTGGAGCTGGCTGTGATCCACTGGGGCAAGTAGATTACATGTGTGTGGGCAAATCCCTGCCTGGGAGGCATAACATCGGAGAAGAGATCCAGAGCTCAGGAAGAAGGAACCCTCGCCTGAACAACCCTGGGCCAGAGTCCCTTGTCATGTTGGGCGGTCTGGGCAGATGCCAAGTGAAGTTGGGCTCTGTAATAGGAACTGACAGCTATAAACTAACGTGAAACTCAGCTAGCCTTGTGAATTGGAAAGCAGGCCTGCTAGGGAGCTGGATTGAGGTTAAAGTGAGAGAAAAACTAAGTCCAGAATAGATTTGGTTGCAGCCCTCTGTGTGCTTTGAACTGGAGCTAGACTTAAATATTTTATTTAGGAATAGTCTCAGATTTAAAGGAGAAAGCCAAAAATGAGCCTATAGGAAAAATGCCCTATGCGAGTTACTTAGCTTCTTGGGGCTTTATCTCATTTACTTTATGTGTTTTCTTTCTCTATGTATCTCCACACAGATATGCTTTGATAACATACATGTATGCATGTGATTTTTTTTTTTTTTGCTTTTTGTGTCACACCCGCGATGCTCAGAAGTTACTACTGGCTCTGCACTCAGGAATTACTCCTGGTGGTGCTTGGGGGATCATATGGGATGCTGGGGATCGAACCTGGGCCAGCAAGGGCTGGCTGCATGGAAGGCAAATGCCCTACCTTCTGGACTATCTCTCTGGCCCGGCATGTGATTTTTATTAACTGTTGAAAGCCAGGTGTATTTATTTTGGACCCTTTATTCCTGAATATTTGGTGTTATTTTATAAATTAGGTATAGCTTATTACAAAGGTGCAAGAGAGCTCTCAAATTAAATAAATTTGAAATTTGTATAATGTTTTGGCCTGACTTGCCATTGAATTCATATTGGATATTGATGCAAAAAATATTTTATTGGAAACATTTTCTTTCTCTCCCATATTCTATTTCTATATAGAAATCTATAGAGGTAGGCAGCTATTTGTTGGGCTTCTTTTTCCGTATATAATCGCAGTCCTTCTTTGTGTCTTTTGATGCTCTTTTTGAGAATACAGCTCTTTCCCCTAAATTAGAAATGTGTTCTGTGTGTAAGCTTCTCACCAAAAAATCTGCAAGAGTGATTTAGTCTTCACAGAGTATCACATTATCTGCCCCTCTTCATTCATGCAAATTTTGATAACCTAATCAAAGTGTTTTCCAGTTTCTCTGTGGTATAATCACACATTTCACCCTAAAAACACTAAACAGTAAGTGAGAAGATATTTCAGTACCTGCAGATGGCTTGCTTTGTATCTAAAATACCCCTGGATTAGCATCTACTGATGATTGCCTCACTATACTCTGGTGGCTACAGTGTTGAGTTTTATCCTCTAGCATGCCCTGGTACTTACCAGATGGTCCGTGTTCTACTCTTGGCAAGAAAGGCTGCACATGAGGCAGCCCCGAGGTTTGGACTCATACCCTGTGCTTGCCAAGCAAGAACCTTAAGCCATTAAGGTTCTTGCTTGAGAAAAAGGAGACCCTATTTCCCAGGGTCTCCTTTCTCCCCTTCCCTCCCTCCTTCCTTCTCTCTCTCTCTCTCTCTCTCTCTCTCTCTCTCTCATTTTTATTGAATCACAATGAGATACGAAATTACAAAGTTGTTCCTGATTGGGTTTCAGTCACAGAATGTTCCAACCTGTCCCTTCACCAGCGTACATTCCCTACCGCCAGTGTCTCCAGTTTTCCTCCTGCCACCCTACCCCACCCCAGCCTGCTTCTATGGCAGGCACTTTTCTTCTCTCTCTCTCTCTCTCTCTCTCTCTCTCTCTCTCTCATCATGTTTGTCCCTTTACCTACTTTCAGCACTCAGTTTCAGCACTTAGCCTCCTCATTTCCTAAGTGAAATAACATCTAACTCCTCATCTGGCCGAAGAATTGACTAGGATAATTTATGAAAAGTTTGTCGTATACTATAATTGGTGGGCTTTCTCTTGAACTATTGTACTTTCAGAGCATTTGAGCAGAGGTGCAGCCGGGCAGAGTAAAGACATAGTTAAGTGTCTAGGCATTTAGTTTGCAGTCCTAGCTGATATCTAATATTTGCATTCTATTTTTCTTTCCTTCTTTCTTTAAAAAAAAGGCCAATTTCCTTGGCTCTGTGTTTCACAGCTTTATGGTTTGATATTCTTGCGACCACCCCCATACTCACCTGTATTGCTACCCCATCCCTAAACATGAGATTTTATATTGCGAAGCAGCTCGCTAGACAGAATGTCTGTAGTGGAAGGTTACATAATTCACATTTAGATTTGAAGAGCTCATTATAAAAAACCTGACACACTTCAGGAATATTAAATTACTGCAGATTGTGTGGAGCAAAGAAACATTATTGAAGCATTTCAAAATTCGAGACGCGCCTGAATTTAACTGATAGGGTTTCACAGCTTTTACTGGAGAAAAATGATTGGAGTTGTCACATGGTTTCTGGCCCCGAGGACTTTAATCTCCTTAATTACAAAGAAATGAATTTCCTAAATAATTTGGAGTTACTTCACAGAATTTGCTCAACCTCTGGCTTTGAGAAAATTAAAGTGTAGTCAGGGTCTGGGCTCTGCATCTCTCTGTCCTGCAAGCTCCTGATTTCAGTTTTGATTCAGAGGGATGCTGGCTTCATTATTGATACAAGAAGGTACTTCAGAAATGCGAAGTAATGCTTATAACACTTGAACACAATCACATATTGTTGAACAAGTGACTGGAGAAATCCACAGAATAGAGAGTGGTGCACTCCTGTGGTTTATTAAATGTGAGGAAGCGGGGATGGAGTACAGCATGGAAGGTGTGTACCTGGCATGCAGCCAACCCAGGATTGATCCCTGGTACCCCACGAGATCCCCTGAGCACCAGAATGACGACCAGGAGTGACCCCTGAGTCCAGAGCCAGGATATGCCCTGAGTACTGCCAGGTGTGTCCATAAAAACCAAGTAAATCAGAGGAAGAAAAGAGTTCCAATGCAACACAGTTTTCTACACCAAATTCTAAGAATGAGCTTTTGAAATGGTGTGATACTGGTACATTCCAGTTCATTTCAGTAGTAATTAGTTATATACCGGGTGTATGAAGACTGGCAAGAGTAAACTTAGATTCTACCACCTCCTTCAATTTTCCTTAGAAAGACTGATCTTGTTTGTTCCTAAAAAAGACTTTGTTCCTAAATGCCTTAGTATCCTCCTCAAGGAAGACTGGTCATAGGAACTTGTGGTCACATACCAGTGTTGTGACCTTGAGCAGTTAACACATAAAATTAATATTGCCTAATATTTAGGTGGGCTTCCGACAAGGTATGACTCCTTAAAGTATGGGTTCACATGAACTTACATTACAGCTCTGTTGAAGGAGAGGCTTATGAAAAGATGTGGAGGATTCTTTTAAGTCCCAAGATTTTGTCTCTCCCTCAATATCACATTGCTTTCATACATAGCTCAAACTGGGGAGTGGATCCTAATTCAGATCCTTATGTAGCTAAAACTGGGGAGTGGACCTCAACTCAGATCCTTACCTAGGTAAAAGTAGATTCTATTAAATTGAGAGGTCAAACTAGTCTTACACTAAAGGTACTTTTTTTTTAACTTTTTTGGGTCACAAGCAGTGATTCTCAGGGATTACTGCTGTCTCTGTACTCAGGAATTATTCCTGGTCATTCTCAGGGATCCATATGGGATTCCAAGGATCAAACCCCGGTCAGCAGCATGCAAGGCAAATGCACTACCCACTGTGCTATCACTCCAGGCCCCTGGAGGTACTATTTTTTTTTGCAACTCTCAATTTATTTTTTTAATTAACATTTTATTATACTACCGTGAGATATACAATTACAAAGTTGTTAGTGTTTGGGGGTTTCGGTCACACAGTGTTCCAGCACCCATCCCTCCACCAATGCCCATTTCTCACAACCAATGTCCCCGATTCCCTCCCCTCCCTAGCCTGCCTCTATGGAAGGTTCTTTATCTCTTTTCTCTCTATTTCCCTCCCTTTCTCTCTCTCTCTCTTCCTTCTCTTATATATTGTGGATTGTAATACATACACTTAGTGGTTATCATGTTGCCTGTATTTAATGCTCAGTTCTAGGTTGCTATTAGCCCTTTTGACAATGATTAGCACATTGTTCCCTTCTCTGTCTTACCTAACCTCAGATTTCCACATGTTTGTGGTAATTTCCACCTTTGACAAGACCTACTGATCTACATTTTGCCTGACCTTGGATTTTTGTATCATATTGTGTTCTGTTGAGACCGAAGGGGTCATCGAAGCCCTAGCCAAACAGGGTGTTCAAACCCAATACATCAAGATCCTTCATGAGCTATATTATGGATTCACCACCAGGATCTCACCATTCTACAAGGAAATGATCATTGATGTCAAAAGAGGGGTTCGGCAGGGTGATACCATTTCACTAAAACTCTTCATGAAGCGCCACCCTCGAGAACATTATATGACAATTAGAATGGGAAGGAATGGGAGTGAAGATAGATGGTCGGCAACTACACCACCTACGCTTTGCTGATGACACTGTTCTAATTACACCAAACATTAGCCAAGCGGCATAAATGCTGGCTGACTTTGACCAAGAATGTGGAAATATAGATCTACAGCTGAATCTGAACAAAACTATGTTCATGAAAAACTAGTTCCAGAGGCCCCATTCACTCTCAACAGAACAAACATCTCTGAATGTAGCAGTTAGGTATACCTAGGTCAGAAGTCAACATGATGAATGACTTAAAACCTGAGCTGTGCAGGAGGAAGAGAGGCATGGAATGCCTTCAAAGGCATTGAAGAAATAGCTAAAAAGACAAAGAACCCTCCGGCTCCGGACACATCTCTTCCACTCCACCGTTCTCCTTGCATTAACATACGCCTTAGAGACCTGGGTCCTACGAAAAGCAGGATGAGAACACTATTCGGGTCTCCCAAAGAGGAATCAAAAGAGCTATGCTTGGAATATCATGCCTCACTCAAGTGAGAAAAGGAATCTGGAGTTCCGACCTCCATCCCTCCATCGTTCCAGAGTCAGGGACGCTGTCTCGTTTGCCAAGGCATCGAAAATCAGATGGGCTGGACATGTAATGCGATTTGGAGACAACCGCTGGACTAGAGCTGTTACCGACTGGATCCCACGGGATGTCAAAAGATCAGGTGGCCGCCCACCCACAAGATGGTCAGACTTCTTTGTCAAGACTCTGAACAAATGGTTTGAGGCTCTTCTTATTCTTGAAGCAACCGGATGCCATTGGGCTACACTGGCATGCAATAGGGTCAAATGGAAATGTTACTGGCACCCACTCGAGAAATCGATGAATAACGGGATGTCAAGTGATCAAATAATCAACATGTATATATATATACATATATATACATATATATTTATAACATGCAAATAAATGCAGTCATTCTATATCTGTCTTTTTCCTTCTGACTAATTTCACTCAACATGATCCTCTCCATGTCCATCCATTTATAGGCAAATTTCATAACTTCATTTTTCCTAACAGCTGCATAGTATTCCATTGTGTAGATGTACCAACATTTCTTTATCCAGTCATCAGTTCTTGGGCAAACTGGTTGTTTCCAGATTCTGGCTATTGTGAATAGTGCTGCTATGAAAATAAAAGTACAAATGGTATTTCCACTGTGTGTTTTTGGCCTCCCAGGGTATATCCCCAGGAGTCGTATGACTGGATCAAATTGGAGTTCAATTTCTAGTCTTCGGAGGAATGTCCATATTATTTTCCAGAAAGGCTGCACCAGTTGACATTCCCACCAACAATATATGAGTGTTGCCTTTTCCCTGCATCCACACACCAGCACTTGTTGTTCTTACGCTTTTGGATATGTGCCAGTCTCTGTGGTGTTTTTTTAAATTAAATTTTGAGAGGTTGAAAGTCTCAGAGCAAGAATTCTTGCAAGAAAGGTTCCATTGAAGGAAAAGTTGATACATCGAAGAAAATATAGGAAAAATTCTCCACAATATTGAAGGTAAAGATATCTTTAAAGATGAAACACCACTAACAAAGCAAGTAGAAGCAAAGATAAACATATGGGACTATATGGAACTAAAAAGCTTCTGCACCTCAAAACAAACAGTGACCAACATACAAAGAAAGTCCACAGAGTAGAAAAGAATATTCACTCAATACCCATCTGATAAGGGGTTAATATACAGGATATATCAAACACTGGTAGAACTTTTACAAGAAGAAAACAGCCAACTCCATAAAAAAAATGGGGAGAAGAAATGAACAGAAACTTTGACAAACAAGAAATTCGAATTGTCAAAAGGAATATGAAAAAATGCTCATCATCACTAACCATCAGGGAGATACAAATCAAAACAACAATGAGATATCATCTCACACCACAGAGACTGGCACATTTCCAAAAGAGCAAGGATAACAAATGCTGGTGTGGATGCAAGGAGAAAGGGACTATCATTCATTGTTGGCGGGAATGTCAACTGGTACAGCATTTTTGGAAAACAATATAGACATTCCTCCAAAAACTAGAAATTGAGCTCCCATTTGACCCAGCCATACCACTCCTGGGAATATACCCTGGGAAGCCAAAAGCAGAAACACCATCTGCACTTTTATGTTCATAGCAGCATTATTCCCAATAGTCAGAATCTGGAAAAAAACAGAGTACCTGACAACAGACGACTGGATAAAGAAACCTTGGTACATCTACACAATGGAATACTATACAGTTGTCAGGAAAAGCGAAGATATGAAATTTGCCTATAAATGGATGATCATGGAAAGAATTGTGCTGGGTAAAATTAACAAGAGGGAAAAGGACAGATATAGAATGACTATATTTATTTGTGGGATATAAAATAAAATAGTATGATACCAATATCCAAGGTCAGGCAAAACATGGATCAGGAGGTCTTGTCAGTCGGTGGAATACTCTGCAAATGTATGGGAGTCAGAGGTTAGATAAGACAGAGAAGGGAACTTGTGCTATTAATCATTGTAAGTGATAATACCAGCCTAGAACTGAGCATTGAATGTAGGCAAAGGGATATACATGATGACCTCTAAATGTATGCATTGCAAGCCACAATGTGTAAGAGAAGGAAGGTGGGGAGAGAGTGGGAGAAAACAGAGGTGAAATGCCAGCAAAAAAAAGCAGACCAGGGGAGTAGAATCAGGGGATATTGGTGGTGGGAAATGTGCACTGGTGGAGGGATGGGTGCTGGAGCACTGTGTGGCTGAAACCTAAATATGAACATCTTTGTAATTGTACATCTCACGATGGTATAATACTAATCATCAGAGAGATGCAAATCAAAACAACAATGAGATACCACTTTACACCACAGAGACTGGCACACATTCAAAAGAACAAGAACAACAAGTGCTGGCGTGGGTGTGGGGAAAAGGGGACACTCATCCATTGTTGGTGGGAATGCTGGCTGGTACAGCCTTTCTGGAAAACAATATGGACTTTCCTCCAAAGACTAGAAATTGAACTCCCATTTGACCCAGCGATACCACTCCTGGGAATCTACTCTGGGAAGCCAAAAATACGCAGCGGAAACACCATCCCTACTTTTATGTTCATAGCAGCATTATTCACAATAGCCAGAATCTGGAAGCAACCAGAGTGCCCGAAAATAGATGACTGGATAAAAAAGCTTTGGTACATCTACACAATGGAATACTATGCAGCTGTTAGGAAAAATGAAGTTATAAAATTTGCCTATAAATGGATGGATATGGAGAAGATTATGCTGAGCGAAATTAGCCAGAAGGAGAGAGACAGATACAGAATGACTGCATTTATCTGCATAACATAAATATATAGGTACATATTATGATACCAATATCCAAGATCAAGTGAAACATATATCAGGAGGTCCTGTCAAAGGTGGAAATTATCACAAACGTGTGGGATTCAGAGGCTAGGTAAGACAGAAATGGAACAGTGTGCTGACAATTGTTGAGGGTACTAATGCCAACCTAGAACTGAGCATTAAATAGAGGCAAAAAGATACACATGACAACCCTTTAATGTATGTTCTGTAATTCATAGTCTGGAGGGGAAGGAAAAGAGAAAGAGAGAGAAATGGAAAGAAATCAAGAACCTGCCATGGAGCAGGGCTGGGGGAGGGGGAGGGAACCGGGGACGTTGGTGGTGGGAGATGGGCACTGGTGGCGGGATGGGTGCTGCAACACTGTTTGACCAAAACCCAAATATGAACTTTTTTAATTGTATATCTTTGTAATTTTAAAAATAAAAAAATTAAAATAAAAAAAACATTAAAAAGAGATAGAACAGTTGAAGGAAAAATTGGGATAATGGAAAGCACTTCACCTCCCTCTTAAACTTATGCATCCTCTTTCATTATTTTGGTTGGTAATTTAAAGGCCTTTGTATGTGCTTGTCCTGTCTGAAACAACCATATATTTGTTAGACAAGCATTTATTGACTATCCTTTGAAACTTTTATTTCTTGTGATTCATCATTATTCAAGATTCTACCATGCTGAATTTTTTTTTCCTCACGAATCTTCCAAGTAAAGATAGCACCTGTTGTTCTGAGACCTGTTTGACTTCTGATCATCTGAACTACAGTCACTGTCATGACTGACACTTCTGCTAGCTTGAGCTTCTTTGAAAATAGGCAGCAGGGGCCAGAGCAATAGTACAGTGGGTAGGGCATTTGCCTTGCACGCGGCCGGCCATATGGTTCCCCGTGCACCGCCAGGAGTGATTCCTGAGTGCAGAGCCAGGAGAAACCCCTGAGCATTGCCGGGTGTGACCCAAAAATCAAAAAAAAAAAAAAAAGAAAGAAAATAGGCAGCAGGCTAGGACTAAAAAAAAAATAGTTGCATGAATGAACCAGTTATTTGTTGAAAGGTTTAGGAGATATTTTTTTGCACTGGTACGATAAATGTTATGATTTATTGTTAAAATTAAGTCTTCATGTGACCAGGCTTTATTTTTTACTTTGGCATGCTCCACAGAATGTTGTTCTCATGTCTGGGAAGGAGATAAGGGCTAGTGGAGTGTTGCAGAGATGGCACAAATCTGGTACAACAAATTCTCATTTTTTGCATGCGATTTCATGGAGCCCATTTTAGGAAGAATATTTTCCATTGTATGTGGTTGTTGCGTTAGAGTCTCTGCCTCAAACACTTTTCTTTCAGCATTCTTTTCTTTAGAAACAAATAGTTGCTTGTTAAGGAAAGTAAACTGGGTGTCTTTGGGTAGTGAGAATTTCCTTGTTATTAAGTCTTCCTGTAATTTCATATGACTTTTTTATTAGGTGTTCTCATTACACCATCTCTTACTGTCAGGATTAAGAGATGTGGCTTATTCTTCTTTCTGAGATGAAACCAATATTCAAGGTCAGCCTTTTGAG
Organism: Cryptotis parvus; assembly: GCA_021461705.1. Lineage (NCBI taxonomy): Eukaryota > Metazoa > Chordata > Mammalia > Eulipotyphla > Soricidae > Cryptotis > Cryptotis parvus. The sequence continues at coordinate 188,667 of JAJIBD010021603.1, forward strand.
ATTAAGTAGATTTCACTATGGGCAGTGAGGCCAGAATTGACTGTACAATTGGACAATTCATTTCTTCATCTTAATAAAGAACTAGTGAAATGTTTATTTTTAAACTGAACTCTCAGATGGATAGGTCCTGGGTGGGACTGTTGACAATAAACAGGGAACACATTCATTCCATTTACACTACATAAAATGAGATAATGCACATGAAGTGGCTGAAGGTCTAGTATATAGTAAGTGCATAGTAAATACAAGCAGTAATTGAAATGGTTGTATTACCGTTATTATCACTATTATCTCTTCCCAGCACCGTGTCTGAGTTTAATAGTACCTCATAGTGTGCAATGCATATTTAGTCAAGAAAGAATGAATCAACGGGTGCCAGCCTGCTTCTTTTCTTTTATTTTCCTCCCTACATTAAATGCTTGTCTGCTCTTATAGCTGGGGGAAAGCGGACATAAAAATTGGCTGGCTGGGAAGTTTCTCAGCCCCATTTGTCACCTTGCCCTTAGAGCCCAATTGTGCATTGAATCCATGTCCTCCCCAATGCCCGCCAGTGAAGGGACAGAGCACAGTTCACTTCCCTGGGATCTGCTGTAGCTGCCAAGGCGCTCATCCTGCATGGTTGATGGATGACCGCCCTGATGCTGGAAATTCTCCATGGGGCTGATCAGGAAAGAGGCCTTGGCTATGTTCTTTGGGTGCCTTGGTTTCTGATACCTAAAAAGGAAGAAACAAAGGGCAGCAATGTGTTGGCTTTTGCCTTCCTTAGAAGCCCTAAGGTTCTTCAGCTCTGTTTTGAGTTATTTGGCTTGAGACCAACTGTGTGACCAAGCCTCTCCTTCCTTTGAGAGCCCATCAGTGAATTAATTAGATCAGCATTTCTCAATCAGGAGTCATGTGGCCCACAACGGAGCCTCAGGAAAGTCCAAGGGGTCCCTTGGTAAAAATCATGTTCTGCGGCAGGAGCGGGTGTCACCGCAGAAGAGTAATAATTGCTAGGACACAAAGTCAGATGAAGAGTGAAGTGGAGTAAGGATTTAGTAGGATGTCAACTGAAAAAGACTTGGAAAAAAAGGTTTAGAAATGCTGTATTAGTCTCTGTGGTATATATCAGGAGGTCTTGTCAAAGGTGGAAATTATCCCAAACGTGTGGGAGTCAGGAGGTTAGGTAAGACAGAAAATGGAACAGGGTGCTAATAATTGTCGAGGGTACTAGTGCCAACCTGGAACTGAGCATTAAATAGAGGCAGGGGGATACACATGACAACCTTTTAATGTATGTTCTGTAATCCATAGTCTGGAGGGGAAGGAAAAGAGAAAGAGAGAGAAAGGGGAAAGAAATAAAGAACCTGCCATGGAGGTGGGCTGGGGAAGGGGGAGGGAACCCGGGATGTTGGTGGTGGGAGATGGGCACTGGTGGAGGGACGGGTGCTGGAACACTGTATGACCAAAACCCAAACATGAACTTTTTAATTGTATATCTTTTTTATTTGTATATCTCACGGTGGTATAATAAAATACTTAAAAAATTAAAATAAAAAAATAAAATAAAAATAAAAAAATAAATTTCGTAACTTGAAAAAAAAAAAGAAATGCTGTATTAGATCATGGTTTATAGGTGAAGACCAGGATTTTCTTCCTTTGCAACATTGACTAATGGATTGTTTCTGTTTTTACTATCTTACTTCAGAGTGGGATGGTTATGAATGTTTCTTTTTCTCCATTTGCAGTGCTCAGAAGGAGTGATTGAAATGTGCAGCTCGGGGTGTCGTTCCTGAAGGGAGGTGCTGTTCTCGTGGAGAGGAGTCCTCCATGAGCCCGGCCAAGGCCCGGGATCTGTGTGAAGTGGACTAAGGATTTAGTAGGATGTCAACTGAGACAGAACTTCAAGTAGCTGTGAAAACCAGCACCAAGAAAGACTCCAAAAAGAAAGGTAGGACTGACTGCTTCTTCCTTGTGTACAGGAGTTCCAAGCTCAGTTTGTATCTCAGGAATGATTAAGAGAGCTTTTTATGATTGCAAATATACTTGAATAGTCAACCATTATTCAGTGTTTGATATTATGACATACAACATAATATATTGTACTTGACGCTAATCTCCAGGTGAAAACCAAAGTTTTTCATGATAGGCAAAGTCCTTTCTGGTATACCTTCTGTATATCTCTGTCTCTCCAATCTCTGATGCAACCATGCAGCTCTGTTACCTTCTTATCATTCTGTCCCTTGTTATTCACCTTTGAATAGTCATCACACCTCTAAATCCAACTCAGCATCAGGGTCACCTGGAGAGATTGTGAAAATACAGTTGCTCAATCTCTTCCCCATAGTTCTTGGTTCTCTCAAGACTATGCATGTAAATCCATTCCCCAGAGATGCTGATGCAGTTGATTTAGAGAACAGAAACTGAGAACCACTGGACTGTAAATGAATCCACCCAGAAATCCTTTTGTTTATCTCCCATTTTTTTTCTACTCAGATTCCTTTATCCTTCGTGGTTGAGTGTGGTAAGTCTTCCTGGAGCAGCTTTTCCTCACTCCTTCAGTTGGGTTTTTGTTGCTTTTGTTCTGTTTAATAACACTTTGTTAGTATCTCAATTTATTAAAAATATTCTATGCATTTTGTTTTTGCTTAACTATAATTCCATACATTTCCTCAGAATTAAATCTTTTGTCCACCTCTAATTTCCCAAAACTGCATATCTTGATAAAGTAGAAGCAGAAAATGTCTGGTGATGAAGACTATATGCCTAGAGTGAAAATACAATATTTCTCTTACTTTTCATATTTCTTGGGGAATTTGGTAGTATGGCTTTTATAATCATGCTTTTCAGTAATGTATCTTCTTGCTGTAATTGGAAGTAAGCTGCTTTCTGCTCTGTGTATGCCATATGTGAAAGAGGATGTGTGTATGTGGATAATGGTGTTTGTGTGTGTGTGTGAACAAGAGAGTGTGTGAACAAGTGTTGTGTGTGTGTATACATGTTCACATACATAGGCAATGACTTTTGGAGAGTTTATGTTGTCTGCCCTATCATATTTCTTGTCTAATTTTATTTAACTCTCTATTGGAAACAAGGGACACACACAAAATGCACACAAAACCCTGGTACAGCTCCAATCTCAGGAAGCACTGTACATTTTCCTCTTAAGGTTTACTTGAGACACAAATATTTTTGAAGCAGCCTATTTCAGCACCAAAAACATAATGTGTTGACCTTGTTTTATGCATGCGGCCTGAGAATGAGGGGAAAGAAAGTGAGTGTGAGAATGAGTCTTGCAAGATCTACCACATGGGGGAGGGGAGTGATTGCAAGTATGGGATGTGCTAGAATGAAAATGCTCTTTTAGTGGAAACTGACAAGTTATATTTTTGCTTCAGATTTAACCTTTCCACCAAACTGGTGCTGTTGAATGCTTAATGTATTAAAAAATGTATCTTAGTGAATATCTTTTCATTCTTAATTTTAACATGTAAAACCATCAGCATGCTAAAGAGAGGATTCAAGTTTTCTGAACGCTGCTTAGTTAAGTATTTGGAATAAGAGCATGAAGGTCACCTTATAAGAGCGCCCTCATCTTCGTGTCCAATTCAGTTCTAAAATCACAGTGCACAGGCAAGGAACAGCTGCTAGCAAGAGGCTAGTACCACAGTGTCTGGGAAGACAAGACGGGGTTCCAGTTTCAGAAGTGCCACTTTCTCGGTGACCTTAAAGTGTTTCTGACTCTAAGCCTCAGTTTCCTCTTTTGTCACGTGATAAAATATTCCAGCCTCCAATGCCAATGGTAAATATTCATATATTTAATTTTATTGATGTTTAACTAGTCTTCTGCTTATTTTCCTCTTCCTCATTTTATCCATAATTATCTATGATCATTTGTCGGGGATGCCGCGGGGTCCCCCGACAGTGTCAGGACAGAAGTTCTTTCTCTTCTACGTCCGAGGTCGCCAGAGGAATAGATGAAAACTCACAAGTCCAGCGCAATTCCAAAAAAGTATTTTAATAGTACAAAAGCTCTTCCACAGCACTCCAATATAATGAACGAACTCTAGCTCTCATCCGAACTTAGACCATACAAAAGAGTCTAAGCCTCCCACCAAAGATCTTATCTGAGAGGAGTCCTATCCAAAAGAAGGAGCAAAATGCCAGAAGCAAAAAGCCAAAAGCCAAGGAGCAAAAAGCCGCAGGAGCCAAAAACTGATCCCTTTATACACCAAAGTAATCCAGCAGGGAGGGTCATGTCAACAAAGAACTCTAAACAGAGTGTAGAAGGGCAGTGTCACACCCTATCATTTTATCACTGTCTTCCCATTGTTCATCGATTTGCTCGAGTGGGCACTAGTAACATCTCCATATGTCCTGTCACAAGCAAGTGTAACCCAAGGTCATCTGCTTGCTCCAGGGACAGGAGGAGCCCGAAACCATTCTTCAGGTCATGGAACTAAAGTCCATAATTGTTACTAGTTTTGGGCATAACAAGTAAATAAAACACTGGTAGCTTGCCAGGCTTTGCCGTGTAGGTGGTATAGTCTCAGTAGAGGGCTCTCGTCTCAAGCATTTACTGATGAAACTTAAAGGGGAAGATCAGGTTTTCTATTGGATGGAGCTCTGAGGAACTATGGAGTCTGGATGTTGAGAATGATTGACTACATGATGTGTGGTTTGCTCTGGCTTCTTGCTAGGCTTACTGTATCAGTTAGAACCTGTCAAGAACTGTATACAATGTATAAGTGTGAAAGATCTTGGGAAGAACCTTATCCTAAAATCAGCATTCTCTAAGAATATTGCTTCACGGCTGCGCGCCAAGGGAGCTGTGGGTCTAGCGTGGGTGGGTCTCTCTCTTCCGGGGCAGCTGGCATGGAGGCGGAGGAAAGGGCAGGACCCAAAACTCCACTCCGAGTCTGGCCAGCATGGTCTCTTCCCCACCCATGAGAGCAAACCCTTGGAGCAGTTTGGACTCGGCCAAGGGCTGGCCGAGCTCCTTACCATCAGCTTGCAGGTATAAACAAAGATTACGCCAAGGACTAATCCCGAGATTATCTCTTATGTTAAACACTGGAGAGAGAGAGAGAGAGAGAGAGAGAGAGAGAGAGAGAGAGAGAGAGAGAGGGCTGATATAAAGTAATACATCTTAATTTCATGAGCTTCATGTAATCTAGATGGTACCCACAAGGTCCTTCTTATTTATTATCTGCACCAGGGGTGACTCTGAGTATCTTGTTCTCTGTATACTGAAAGGGTCACACTCACCTGCTTGAGAGCAAGCTAGTATGATCCTTCCTATAGTCTTCCTATAGTCTCAACGTAGCCAGGGTGGTAGTCTCCTGGTAAATTCTAACTGTCCCACGCTGGGTGCAGTGGGTATAAAGAGGAGCTGTGCCCAATCTAGAAAACATAGAAGTCTTAGTAGACTTCTATAAGACTTCTATAAGTCAGAAGTTATTCAATCAAGGTGACTTCTGTAACTGCCACACCCTCTAGCAGTGTTTTATAGAAGAGAGGTCTCATTAGAATTAACCTTGGCTTAACTAGATTAAGCTGTGAGTGGGGCAAAACACCAGAGCTCGCAGATTAGCTAGATCTATCATCCAACAATCATTCCCTTTTTTCTTTCATTTTTCTTCATTTCTCCCTATTCCCTTTTTCTCTTCTCCCATTTCTGTCCCCTCCTACTTGTCTTTCACATCACCATCATCACTATGTGGGTTTGCTTTATTCCACTCTAGAGACATGGGGGAACTCTATAGCTGATTGGTCCCAGAATGGGATTTCACAGTGGTCAATAATGATGCCATAGAGATAAGCAGTCATTGTTTAGATACTTATTTGGACCGTGGCACCATGAACACATATTCATACATTTAAAACAAAAAGAAATTCTTGGTACCAAGATTAATTTGTCTGGAGACAGACATGAGGCAGAGCTGCTACTGACTCTCACTGTGCCCAGCCACTCATGAGGTGCCTGGGAGGGATGGCAGGTTCTAGCCCTGGCCCACCACCCCAGCAGAGCCTCACAACAAGCCAGACGACCCCCACTCCATGAGGACCTCCATTTTCCACATCCGACTTCCTCTTGGTCAGAACTCCACCCAGCAGACCAGCCTATCACAGCCCGGCTCATCGAGATCCACCCTGCTGCAGTCTTTTTTAATCCGCCCAGGTATGCTGATCCAGAGACAGACATGAGGCAGAGCTGCTACTGACTTTCACTGTGCCCAGCCACTCATTAGGTGCCCGGGAGGGATGGTAGGTTCTAGCCCTGGCCCACCACCCCAGCAGAGCCTCACAACAAGCCAGACGACCCCTACTCCATGAGGGCCTCCATTTTCCACATCCAGACTTCCTCCTCGTCAGAACTCCACCCAGGAGATCAGCCTATCACAGCCAGGCTCGCGCGGCCGCTTGTTGCCGCGCGGTTCATCTATAAATGCTGGATTTTGAGATGACTTCAAGAGTATGCTACCCACACGGCAGAGCCTGGCAAGCTACCCGTGTCGTATTTGATATGCCAGATACCAGTAACAATTATAGACCTCATTCCCATGACCTGATGGAATGGTTTGAGGCTCTTTATGTTCCTGGATCAAGCAGGTTCCCTTGGGCTCTACTTGCATGAGACAGGTCATATGGAGATGTTACTGGTGCCCACTCGAGCAAATCGAAGATAAACGGGAAGACAGTGATACAGTGAAGATTAATTTATTTCTTATTCTTCCATTTTAACTATGAAGTGGTAAATAATCTACTAAACAATTGTTAGTAGCTGACACAAACAGGTAGAAATTTAGAAGGATATACTTATATCAAGACCCTGTATATTCCTTGACCCTTGACCCTATGTATTCCTTGTCAAGACCCTGAAGGAATGGTTTGAGGCTCTTCATATTCCTGAATCAACCAGATGCCATTGGGCTACACTGGCATGTGATAGGGTCCAATGGAAATGTTACTGGTGCCCGCTCGAGCAAATCAATGAATAATGGGATTCAAATGATCAAGTGATACTTATATATTGATATTGAGTCTTGACTAAGTGTATTGTTAGACCACAATATTTTTTCTATTTCTAACTCTTCCTTGATAACTATGGGATGGACATATAACCTTTTAGGCAAGTCCTCTCTTTATTTTCAGCCCTGAAGTACTTACTCCTTTTCTTGTCTTGTTACATTGTCTGGATCCTTTAACATGTTCTTAAATAAATGAAAATACTAATAACCTGAAATATGATATTTAAGTTTTTACTAAAAATGCATATCAATTTCCTTTTCTTTATCATTTTCTGGAAGCAGTTGCAAAAATTATAAATTTGCATGCCAAATTATATGATTTTTTATGTTTATTTAAATAATCTGACATTTTTCTCTTTATTTTTTTGCCATATTTGTTTTCTAACCTTTATTTTATAGATTGACATCCTGCTTTTACACATGATGCAGTGTTTCCTTTAGATAGTGAATTTCATTTCTTGATATTTTGCTTTCTGTACTGGTTCTGTATTCATCAGCAAGACTGGTTTTAAAATTTTCTGCTTTAAATAGTTTTTTGTACATGATATTTATCAAGGCTATTAATTTTGCATAATTGTTTTGGCAGTAAGGGAATGCTGGATGATATTTAGTTCTCTAATTTTTGGAAAGCATCTATAATTTTATCTGATTTGGGGTGTGACGCCCCTATGTATGTGTGTGTGTGTGTGCGTCTTTCTTTGGGCTATTCCTGGTGGTGCTAAGGTCTTCTGGCTCTGCTCTTGGGGATCACTCACAGGTGGGGCTCACGGGACCATATGGGGTGCGAAATCGAACCTGTGTCAGTAGTGTACAGGGAAAGTGCTCAACCAGCTGTACCATATTTCCAGCTCGTACTTGATTTTCTTAAATTTATGCCTGCTTATTACTGAAAATGAGAACAATATGATCATGCATAATCCCATGAATCCAAAATAACTGCTATTAAACATTCTAAGTCACCTTTTTCTGGTCTGACTTTTTAAAGACAATATGTACTTAAGATCACACCATTCATATAATTTCATACCTGCTTTGTTATTTGCTATTATATCATAACTACATTTCTTATTAACGATAATATACACTGAAAGAACTATTTCCCCTTTTGCCAAGATTTAGCTGGCTCCCAGGGCATACACTTAATTTCCTAAAAATGGATACCTAGAGTGCTGTGCATAAAATTAAGAGGCTTTTCAGAATTTCTCACCGATCTCTTTATCCAGTTCTTTAACTGGCCTTTTGAAAGCAAATCGGTTTCATATTTTTTGAAAAATAATAAACTTTAATGGAGTAATATTGGTATACAAGACTGTATGTTTTAGTCCTATTATTTTACACCTCTTACAAACATATTATCATAGTATACTTACCACTATAATATCAATATCCGTCACCGTAAACTCTCTGTCCTTACCCATCTGGTAATCTCAGTTTTGCTTTCAGAGTCTAAGGATTTTCTCTGCTGTGGACTTTTCTGTTTCCCTACTTTGCCATCCCCCATTTCTCTCCCCATATTAGTGATATTATCCCTTATTAATCTTTCTGCTCCTGACTTAGTTTGCTAAGCATGTCCCCATCTATGTTGTAAGCAAAAGCAATATTTTCCATTTGCTTTGAGAGGGAGTCAACCACCTGGCTGGGAGACACCAGGGCTGTATGTGACAGTGCTAATAAGGCCATTTGGCACGGGGGAGAGTGCCTGGGGCCTTGTGTGTCAGGCATGTGCTCCAGCCCTTTGAGCTCTATCCTCAGCCCCAGATTTCATTTTTTTCTTAGGACTTAGTGGTTTTCCATTATGTACATATGCCATAATTTCTTTGTCTACTAATTTGTATTTGGACACAGGTTATATCTTTATCTTGGCTCTATAAGTAAAGTAAAACTGTAGGGAACAGAGTACATATATCTTTTAAAATCAGCATTGCTCTTGGTTTTGTTATTATTGTTCAACTATATACCTAACTATATTTCCCAGTAGTAGCCAGAGCTGCTACTGGCTCTCCCTGTGCCCAGCCGCTCATGAGGCGCCCGGGAGGGATGGCAGTTTCTGGTCCTGGCCCGCCACCCCAGCAGAGCCTCACAACAAGCCAGACGACCCCCACTCCATGAGGGCCTACATTTTTCCACATCCGGGCGTCCCCCTCATCAGAACTCCACCCAGCAGACCAGCCTATCACAGCCCGGTTCGCTCCAGCCACTTACGGCCGTGCGGTTCATCAATAAATGCTATATTTAGAGATGACTACAAGAGTATGCTACCCGCATGGCAGAGCCTGGCAAGCTACCTGTGTCGTATTTGATATGCCAAATACCAGTAACAGTTATAGACCTCATTACCATGACCTGATGGAATGGTTTGAGGCTCTTTATGTTCCTGGAGCAAGCAGGTGCCTTTGGGCTCTACTAGCATGAGACAGGACATATGGAGATGTTACTGGTGCCCGCTCGAACAAATCGATGATGAACGGGAAGACAGTGATACAGTGATATGCCTAAAATTGGGGATCCTGGGTCATATGGCACATCTATTTTGAATATTTTGATAAATTTCCATACTGTTTTCCATAGGGTCTGGGTTCAGTTTGCATTCCCACCAGCAGGCAATGAGTCATCATTTTTCTTCATCCCCCTCACCCCCACCCACAGCACTTGTAGTTTCTGGCCTTTTTGATGTAGACTATTCTCACAGGTGTGAGGCGATACCTCATTGCAAGTCAGATGGCTTCAAATACCAGTCACACAGGGCATATTTCATCAGAGAATGAGTTTCTAGACAGGCCATGCATGAGACGTAAACGAGAGTATTCACAATTCAAATAAGGGATGAAAGTCGTGAGAAATATAGTTGTTTTCTTCATTTCATTTTCATTGGATTGTGTTGCTCTACACATAAAGCCTGTCAAACAGTACCTGTTTCGGGAGTGGAATTTGATGGAAGACGGGAGGAAGCGAATGTATATTTTTCAGGTTTGTTACTTGCCTTCAAAGGCAAAGAGCAGTCAGTACGGTTCTTGCTTCAGGTCTTGCCTGCGTTAGCGGCGCAGTGTAAAGGTTGTGGGCAAAGAAAGGGGACCTTGGGGAGCAGCCATAGGCATTCTGGGCCAGTGCATGCCGCTCTTTCCGCCATTGAGATGGTTCATCTAACTTCTCTTCTTCGCTGTGAATGCAGAGAGAAGCTATGGAGTTTTAGAGCCTTTATGTTTTTTTTTTTAATTTTTTAGAGCCTTTATGTTTAAGGAGAGGGGGAGTAGCTTCAAGTTGGAGTAGGGGTTGGGACAAAGACACACAGAGAGCGCGAGCGAGAGAGAGAGAAAGAGAGAAGAGTGAGAGTCCAATACTTCCCCTTATCATTAGAAGATCAAAGAATTCCCAGACTAAAGGACCATTTTGGGGTCTGCAGAATGGTTGCAGCTAAGCCCTTATTAGCTTTTCTTTCTTCTTCCTTCTGGGATCACAGTCCAGCCTTGTCTCCTAATTTTCTAGGAATGCTTAGAAATAAGAATACTTGCTTTGCTTATATTTCTTTTAGCACTATGCCCCTAGTATCATTAGGTACAACAAAGAACACTGCCTTAGTTTGGCCTCCCAGTGAGATTTGGCCCCCAAGGATCAAGACTGTGATGAGATCCAAGAGAATTTGGTGGAATTAGTTCCCCAGTCTGAGCCTAAGACTAGGGGGAGATCCTAATTTCTGGGGCTTCACAGCAGCAGATTTCAAACAACTTAAATTTCTTAGGATCTGCCTCTTGGTGTGTTTGCTGCCACTCTTAACACTTGCGATCCTAGAGGAGCCTATAGTTCAGACATTTTTCACTGGCATCTCTTGGGCTAGTTATTTACTCTTCCTGAAGCTCCATGTCTTCACCTGTTAAAGGGATAATGGTTGCCACCTTAACATGTTGCAATAACATCATGAGTCAAAAATATGAAATGTCTGATTTAGTTTAAAAATAATTCAGGGGCACATGCACAAAGACCCAAGTTAGATCCTCGAGCTTGGCAGTGTAATGCTGGGGGCTCTCAGGACGTTGGGCTCTAAGCAGCAGTGCATCATCAGGTCCTAACATGGGCACGCCTGACCTGCAGGGTGTAAAGTTCCAGTGAGAAAATAAATGAGTCTTAATGAGAACCCTCAACATCACAGCGCTGATAGCCCCTTTGTTGAAAAGGATGTTGGTTCCAAGAATAACTGGAAAGGTAAAATAAGTAGAAATTTATTTTAACAATTGGAAAGGTGAAGCTGCCACACACGTATTGTCATAACTTATTTCATGCTTCCTGTATGCTAATCCTAGTAGGCCAGGGGCGCTTATGAGCCTAAATCTTACTCGATCCATTCAACACTAAAGAACACGCCAGTGTAGACAGATAATGAGATGTGCCTGATCATGTGGCCTGTGTGGAAGAACTAGTGTGAGTCTCACACTAAGAAAGAGCCTACACCTTCATCCTGGGCTGAACAGTACGGACTTGCCCTGAGGCTGGGTGCTGGAGGACTGGGTAAAGGCACGTGCCTTTTGGAGGGGTGATGTGGGGATGGTCATGGAGACAGATTAGCCCCATGATACAAGTATCTGGCCCCAATGTGCATCTTAGCTCGTTTTGGGATCTCAGCAGCTATTATTTCTCTCCTGACTGATTTGTGGGCAGTGGAAATTCAAAATCAAGGATTTAATTGCAGGAGGACATAAATTTCTGGGAGGTTGTTCTATAAAGCACTTGGGCTGAAGGGCTGGGGAGGGATATAGTAGTATTCTGGGCCAGAAATATTCTTCTGTTATTTACAGCAGGACTGTATGATCACCTCATGGAGTAGGGGACCCGCTGTCTTCTCTCTGAACAGTGGCATGAATATATTCAGGATACCTCACTCCTTGAGTCAGTCCCTGGAGATGGGTTCGGGTCTCTGGTGACATAGTTCAAGGCCTCATTCAATCGGGGTTTCTCAGAAGGTTGGCATCTCTTCCTATCATCCTTCACACCCCTTTGTTCCCTGAATTTGTGCTGTATAACAGCAGCTGTTACAGTGAACACACACTAAACAGAACTTCTGAGGTTTGCTTCTTGTCCCCCTATTCCATGCTGTTGTCTCCTTATATTCTGAGCCACACTCCATGAGTAGTGTATCCCCTTACCCAGCATTCTCTCCTACTTGATGGACTCCTCTTGACCTGTTCAATGGAGCCATCAACCTTGACACTTTGAGCTTCCAAATGCTTTTCATTCATGCACCTCTGGTGATCAGCATCCTAAATATCTCCTAAAGACATGCCCATCCCTCTCTTTCCCACATCTTCTGCCAGAAGCAGCTCAGACTGTATTCATCTAGTCTCCAGATCATCCTCGCACCCTCCTAAATGATCTGTAGCATTTTTAAAACAGATGGATTCATGTCCAAGCCATTCTTGACACTATTCACCTATGAGAAGAGGCTGCTTGGCCTCACCTTGGCTTCACAACCTCCAGCCTGGCAGAGACCATGTCCCCAGGATCAGTCGGCTCTGCTGCTGTGTCTCCCAAGAGATCCGTCTGCTCTGGCTGCCTCTCTTTTCAGTCACATTTCTCCATGATTCTCCACGATGACCCTCAGTGCCAACTCTCAAGTGAACCACAGCTCTCCAGCCCTATCTTATAGGTTGTTTCTTTTATCTGATGTTTACAAATGATTTGTCTTCCCCCAGGTGTATGTTTTCCTTTGTTCTTTCTAGTGCTACCTCTACTTACCCTGTAGCTTCAAGTGGGAACTTTCTTTCCCCAGAAACGTTTGGGTGACCCATTGCAGCCCACCCACGTGGTCCCAGATGTGGGTCAAAAATCTTCTGTGTACGGGCTGGATAGCCAACCTGGGCTTGACTCCCTCCCGCTCAGCACCAAATATTGTCCCTGAGCACCACTAGGAATGATGCCCGAGGGCAGAGTTGGGAGCAAAAGCCCTGAATATGGTGGGATATGCACTTCCTACTACTAAAAAGACATCATGCATCCTCCAAGCACCTCCTTCCCTCCATCATAATACAAGGCTTTAATGATCTCTTTGTTCTCATTAACCCCCAATAGGCTGGAAGTTCAGTGAAGGCTGGAACTAGGTCTCTCAAATTGTCGAGCCCCCCCCCCATAACACTGAACGAGTGTTGGAGGACATGTTTAGCTAATCTGGGAGTTTTGTTGTTTTGCTCACTCCCAGCTTAATCTTATTTAAGCCAATGTTCATTCTAATGAGATCTCTCTTCTATGTAAACACTGCTAGAGGGTGTGGCAGTTACAGAAGTCACCTTGATTGAATAACTTCTGACTTATACATCTACTAAGACTTCTATGTTTTCTAGATTGGGCACAGCTCCTCTTTATACGCACTGCACCCAACGTGGGACAGTTAGAATTTACCAGGAGACTACCACCCTGGCTACGCTGAGACTAAAGGAAGACTATAGGAAGGATCATACTAGTTTGCTCTAAGCAGGCGAGTATGACCCTTTCAGTACATGAGAACAAGATACTCAGAATCACCCTGGTGCAGATAATAATAAGAAGGACCTTGTGGGTACCATCTAGATTACATGAAACTCATGAAGTTAAGATGTATTACTTTATATCAGCCCCCCTCTCTCCAGTGTTTTACATAAGAGATAATCTCGGGATTAGTCCTTGGTGTAACCTTTGTTTATACCTACAATAGGGTGTGGCACTACACTCTGTTTAGGGTTCTTTGTTGGCATGACAACCTCCAGATTGGATTACTTTGGTGTATATAAGGGGATGACTTGAGGCCCCTTCAACCTTTTACTTTTTGCCTTTGGTTCCTCAGCCTTCAGCTTTTGGCTTTTGGCTTTTGGCCTTTTGCTTTTTGGCCTTTGCTCCTTCTTCTGAGTAGGACTCAGCTCGGGTGAGATCCTTTCTCTTTGGTGGGAGACTTAGGCTCTTTTGTATGGTCTAAGTTCGACCAGAGCTAGAGTTTGTTCATTATATTGGAGCGCTGTGGAAGAGCTTTTGTACTATTAAAAGCCATTTTTTGGAACTGCACTGGACTCGTGAGTTTTCATCTGTTCTCCCGGCATCCTCGGAGGTAGAAGACAACCTCTGTCCTGACACTGTCGGGGACCCCAGCGGCGCTCCCGACAAACGAGTGTTGAAAGCTGCTGTAGGCAGCCATGTAGGTTAAATGAGTAAATGCATAATGGATGAAATAATGACAACGCCTCGTCGACTGGACCCCTGAAGGGTTCCATAGTCCAATATACTTATTCAAATCATTACTCTGGCCACATTTCCCTCTTAGTTTTTGCATATTCCCCTGTCCATCGTTAGCTCTAAGTTTCTAGTAGAGCATTTGGAACATGGTAGATACTCAATAAATGTTTATTGGATTAATGATCATAAAGTATAGGGAAGAATGATTTGCACATGGGAGAAAGAAAAAAAATCACAAACAGTTTTGCCTCCAAAGAGCTGGCTCCTGAGATTCTTATTATGTGGCATTGAGAATTCCGACCATTCAGCGAACCTCTGCTCCTTCCGTGATGTGTGTCCAATCACGCCTGGCGCCCGTAATTTAGCGTGATGTGGGCCATATTGGAAGTGAAGCTATAAGATTTGCCATATTAGTTCATCCCATTGCTTCATTAAGCTCAGTGTGCTGCCTCTGGCAGTGACTGGGCCTGAATTTTGATGTTTGGAAGAACAAAGCCCTTCCCATTAGCTCTCGGAGTTCAATGAGACAGGTAAGGGGACATTCTCTCCCAGAGTTGGAGACGCGTCATCTCTGCAGTTATCAGTAAATGACCCGAAGTGTGGGCTTTTATTATCCCTATGGGTTTGCTGAGCAGACAGTGTTTCCCAGGTGAGGTCAGATTGTAGCAGCTCCCAGCTATTGCAGTACAGCTTGCTGGGCTGTGTGCATGCACAAGTTGCTAAACTCGGGGTGCAGGCAAAGTCCATGGCGGGAACACCCTTGCAAAGACAGAGGAGGCCGTGATAGATAGGAAAGCAAAATTAATAATGCTTGCTCTCTGTGTTTGTCTCATCAAAGTCTTAAAATGACCTTTGCACCCACTTTTTGCATGGGAGGGAAATTGCAGAGGTACAGAAAAGGAAACAGCTGCTTAGGGGCCCCAGGACTTGTCAGTGAACAGACCCACTAGAATTAGAGCCCTCTGACCCTAGAGCCTGTTGTCATGAGGAACACTGGAGTAATCTGCATTTTCTGAATGGTGTTTCCTTCAGAAGGTGGAAACCCAAGTCTCCTCATACTGTAAGATGTTTCCCTACAGATTACGATAGTGAATGAAGTGGTCTGTGGAACAGCCTGATGGCAGAATGTGGGTGGAGGCTGTAGGTGAGAGGAAGGGAGTTAGAAACGGGTAGAACAGAAATTAGAAGGGCAGAAGTCCTGCTCTTCCTATCTTTCAACTCTGTTGTGTGTGAGGACATTTTTTGACAATGACACGGTTCTTGGCTCTCTAAGGACTGCAGTTCTATGCTTTCCTGTTCTGAAAAGTCAAAGAGCAGGGGCATGTGCAGCATTTTGACTACAACAATTAAAATGTGTTTCTGCATCTTAACTGTGGACAAGGACAACAGTTTTTCAAATACCCATCCTCACCCCAAAATCAGCATTCCGGTTTCGCTTTCAGGGGGCTGCCCCAAAAACAAAAAAATAAGGAGGATAATGGTGGTGAAGGTAGCCCTCACTGTTGGTAATTGCAGATTAGCAGGTCTGATGTTCAACCCTCCCTGTAGTTTCTCACTCTGCCAACCCTTAGCTGGGGCTTTGCTGCTGCTGTTGTTGTTGTTGGCACTGGCAGGTGGACAAGCAGCCATGGAGATGGGGGTTGGAAAGACAGAGCCTGAATCCTGATTCAGATTTGTGCTGGATGTGCAGTTCACTCTTATTTCCTTTGCCTGTCCTTATTTCCCGCCCTTCTGAACAGGACTCTGCACTAGCATGCCTGGGTGTACTGTGGCTCTTCCCCTACCGGGAACCTCCTCAGCCCTGCCTGCCAGGTCCATGTGGGTCTCTGAGCCCAGTGTGGTACCGTGGAGTCTGTCCTCAGCATTGCTCACGTCCCATGGACTCACATCCTCCCAACTCCAGGATGCTCAGCATGTCTTTGCTTTTAAACCCAGATATTGTTTTCAGTCATCATTCAGGGTCACCCCTGTCTATTTCTGTTCCCCGCTAAACTGGGTCTTAAAGAATGGCTTGATGGGAAGGACTGTTTTTTCTCCAGTGGGAAAAAATGGGAAATGGCATTCATTTCACAACTGCTAAATGTAGGCGAGAATTAATGGGCCTAAACTCTCACAAGAGATTTATCAGGTAGGTACTCTCCCCATTTTGCAGATGATGAAATGTCCTGATATAAGGTCAGAATGTGTCTTCAGGATCACACATCCTGTAATTCAGATGCTCCCAAACTGGTTTGGCCTACCACCCCATTTCAGGGAAAGAAAATATCCCAGGCCAGCAAAAGCTCAGTGGGCTTAATAAATGCTTATATTTGCATATGGAAGACCAGCTGTGGTTCCCGGCACTTCCAGGAGAGACTCTCCTCCCACCCCCAAGCCAGTAGACTCCAAGCACCACTAGGTGTGGTCCTCAAACAAAAATCACTTACTGTTCACCTTGTACGCTTACCTTCCATAAGCAAACTCAAAGTGCCCTCTCTATCTTGTTCTCAAGGCTACTATGGCCCTTCTTTCCAGAACCTTCTGGGTCACCCACTTTGGGAAATACTGGTGTAAATGGAAACAGGTATTCCCAGCTTAAGCCCAGTTGAGTCAGAGCACGCGGTCTTTCCCCTAAATCAGACTGTTTTCCGGTGCAGGCACCGAATAAAAACCTCAGCGAGGCCCCCTTTCCCTGGAATCTGGGTCTTCAGTAATAGGGAAGAAGCATATGTCATTTACTTTTATAAAGAATTATAGGTTGTTGTTATCAGAGCTTTACTCCCCACCCAGTGGGGGTCTGCTTGCTGTCCCTTGTGTTGTTCGGCCCTGCCCTGGCTGGTGATACTGCTATGAGCAGAACTTGGCGTTCAGCTGTTAAACCGAGCAAGAGAAGCCACACAGGAGTTGGCCATAGAAGACACACTGCTGGTGATGAATAGCGGACCTGAATCTTATCGTGTATTTCAGGATGATGTACGGAACTGTTGAAAACTGCCTTTGACAAATGTGCATGGGAAGGGGAATTATCTCCCACAATGAAAAATGTTCTTATTATGTGAACCTAAAAAGGAGCAGGACCCCTATCATTGGGAAAATGATCATCCCCATATCCCTTATTAACAGCGATGTGGAAGCCAGTGTTAAAGACGTTGGCTGTCACTCTAAAGCCATGATGGATGGTCACAAGAGCCAGGATCGGGTCGTAAGCGGGAAAGGTAGCTTGACGCTTGATAGCAGGTTGGGAAATGGGCGTCCCTTATTACCGTCCCTTTTGCTCCATGTTCCAAGAATCTCAGCAAGACCTGTCCCTGCTCTTTCAACCAGTACCGAGTGCCTTGGGGTGGGCGGGGGAGGCATGGATTTCCTAGCAGAAGGTTTGGGATGTAAGTTTGTAGGAAATGAAACCGTTTCCATAGAGAGAAGAACAGCACGCCAGGAATTTTAAATATTTCATCTCATTTGATTTTCACATTTCACATGCATATGTGGAAACCTAAAGACACAGGGATTCAGTAGCCTGCCCAAGGCTAGAAACCTGCAGCGTGAGGATTTGAACTCTAACAGTCTGATTTCAAAGTCTATGTGCTTTGTAGACCATACTAGCTTTGACTTGAATAACCTGCTGGATGGCTTTCCAAATAGTCTCAGTAGAAGCAACCGGATGCATATGAGAAAAGGTTGACTGCAGCCTGTGCTATGTAGTCGATGTCAGAGAAATGCTAGTCAAATCAACAACTGGCAAGTGAGACGAGATTTTGTCAGGTAATGATAAGCCAAGTTCCTTCTTTTCTGCCCAACTTTCCTCGTTTTCTTCATTCCTTTTTGGAGCACTTGTTAAAACCAACCAGCCGGCTGGCCACAGAAGGAATGTGAGCAAGTCCCAGGCAAAGGGAATTTAAGATCCAATATGAAAGACAGACAATAAGAAGCAGCTCTTATTCATTGCAGTTAAGTTGAAATCCCGAAGCACAAGGACAGACTGTCCAAGGACTTCCTCGAGATTGCAAGACATAAATAAAGATTCTCAGAGTTCAGACTTTTTTTTCAAGTTCAATGGGTGTTTTGTGAAATGGCTGCTATTATTATAGACATAGTCTGCCTATTAGATTTAAATCCCTCAGTGTGAGAAGTAAATCCTACTCTGTCCTTTTCTGAAAGGATGATCTCCAGTTTTGCTGGGCGGCAACTTGCTCCCACCTCTCCTAGAATAAAAATTGTTCCAATTCAACACATATTTTATTCATTCTGTGTGAGGCATAAGGCCAGGCATATAGTATATGCTCATTAAGCTTTTGTTGGACAATAGAATAGCCTATATTGGATAGGTAATTCTTTGGCCTTTGGCCTACATTTTCCTAGAATCAGTAATTTATATTCCATTAGTTTTTCTTTGATGTTTTAAAATAATGATTACTGTGGCTTCTCCCCATGCTCTCAGAGTTATAGATTGCAAATAGATTTTGTGTAATTTGCCAATGCTGGTCGATTTTAATGGCTGCTCTGAGTACCATGTAGAGGATCCTAAGTTATATTCTGGTCTTGAGTGAGAGCAGTTAACACTCAGCTATTTCTTTCCTATCCCTGCACACAGGTATGTGAATGCAACATACAAACTACATAAATCCTAGTCTAAGCCAACAGTGTGTTCTGCATTACCTTTTCACGAAACCTTACAATTTAAACTACCCCATCATTATGAACAGTTTGCAATCATTTAAAAGATGCGGAGCGATTTCATTTTCTTTAGCTTTTGTTCATAAAAATCTCTTTTCCGGCCTTTCTATCATTGTTAGCAATCTTGCACAGTTCATTCCCAAATTTGGCAAATCTTGCTTAAGTTGGAGTACAGAAGACAACTTTGAGAAGCTAATGATTTATGTTTGTATTTTTTTTTTTTTGCTTTTTGTTGGAGAGTGGTCAGACCCAACGATGCTCAGGGGTTACTCCTGGCTCTGCACTCAGGAGTTAACCCTGGCAGTGCTTGGGGGGACCATATGAATGCTGAGGATCGAACCCAGGTCAGCCTCAAACAAGGCAACACCCTACCCACAGTACTATCACTCCAGTCCCTCATGTTTATATTCTTGAACTGGTAAAATTTTGATTTGTAGTTTTTGGTAGGGAGAGGCCTTGGGAACTATGCTAATTTGTTTCCTAATGCATGTAGAAACTGAGATTTAGGGGTGCTGTCCTTCATATGTGTGTCACCCATGGGAGTCCCCAACCTTGTAATCATTGGAATGAAGATTTACCAATGGCTGCCTCTCAGTCCTGGTGTTTTATGCAGTTCCAGCCTTTTAACCTCAGCTTATCAACTTTAATACTTTGTCCTAGTGCCTTGATTTTGTGGTTCATCTGTTTTAATGCGGTGAAATATGAAAATCGAGCTCCGCTTTGTCTCCTCACAATGACTTAGGGGTTTTTGGCTGATAACCTATCCTTTGTCTGTTAAGGATTCGAATTTTAAACAGCCCCCCAAATACATTTTTCTGGTATCTGTCATCAAGTGATTAGTGCAACTATTTAGTTCTGGCTGTCTTTCCTATTCTTGGTAGATTTATTTTCTCTTCTTAGAATTCTACTACCGCCCTCCCTGTCTGGGAGACTGGAGATGTCATTTAAACATTGCTTATTAGGATTCCATTATTTGTCTCTCATATACAGTCAGCTAAATCAAAAAGTCAGGCAGTGTTTTTAAATTGCAAATTTAAATGACAATTTATAGACCAGGTCTACTGGAAATTTTCTGTTCTGGGCATCCATCATTACTCGTGTGTATATAGTTTGATGCTCTCTCTCTTTCTCTTTTTATCTCTTGAGAGCACAGCATACTTATCTATTAGAAAGATCAGAACTGCTTGCAATTAAATATGAAAAGATGAAAAAAATGTATCTTGAAAGAAACTAAAGACAAACATCCTACCTCCTATCTTACTTAAATGTTCTCTTTCTCCTTCCCTGTCTCTTAAAAGGGGCACATGTATTATTATTATTCAATTTGAAAATAAAAATTATTTAGTGAGACCAGAGAGATAACTCAATAGGCTGGGTACTTGCTCTATATGAAGAAGACCCAGGTTTAAGTCCCAGTACTTCATGGTCCCCCAGGCACCTCCAGGAGTGCCTCTTAAGCACAGAGAGAGGAGAAGCCCCTGAGTACCACTGAGAGTGACCCAAAAAGCAAAGAAAATTGACTTAAAGTACAGTGGGCTAGATTCAGATTAACAGCAACAAAAAATTAGCAATAGTACAACAGGTGGAGTGTTTGTCTTGCACAAGGCCAACCAGGATTCAATCTCTGACATCCCATATCGTCCCATGTGGTCCCCGGAATACCACCAGGAGTAATTTCTGAGTGCAGAGCCAAGACTAACCCCTGAGCATAGCTGGATCGACCCTACTCCAAAAAAAAACATACACCTGTCCCTGTGCCCAAGGTTCATTCTGGTGGATGTGGGGGCCATCTGAGGTGCTGCCAATTGAATCCAGGTGAGCTGTGTTGAAGAAAAATACTCTATGTGTTGTACTATGGTTCCAGCACCCAGATATTTATTTTTCAGTTCATCTGCATGATGTGCCAATGATAGGAACACAATTGATAATATTGAAATATTGTGGCTACAATTTACTGATATGTGGCTATGAACTGGGCACTGTTCCATGTTCTTTAGCAGTGATGGCTCATTTAAGATAGTAATAAGATGCTGATTTCTAAAAAGAGGAAACTGAAATTAAGGGGCAGCAACTTGCTCAGGGCCCAGAGAAGGATCAGCCTCTGATTTAGAGCTCTGTCCACTACCACTAGCTTCTATTTTTATGTTCAGTAAGAAAACCTGGGGCCTCCTTAGTATCTCTATTTTGTGAGAATGACAGGATGAAAAGTCATCTCACTATGCCTTGCTGAGTTTTAATTTTTAGCAGATTGTGTTAGCGGGTGGCTTTAAACCCTGAAATCGTCTTCTCGTATCAGTCCATTTTCTCTGGGATCAGAGTAGATTGGCAAAGCATTATGATCTTCCATTTCAAAACTGAAGGATTATCTACCTCGATGGGTGAAATCATCTCTAAAATCCTCCTGAAGCCCGCGGAGAAGGTTGGTACATTTCAGAAAAATTCTGGTGTCACCCTGTGCCTTCAGGGATGGGAAGAAAGAGGGTCAAATTTGCATGAGGAAAACTCCTGTCTGGCCAGTGTTCTGGTATCCCTGCTGCTAGATGCCTCCATTTCTGACGTGAGCCTGAAGGGCTTTTTTTCCACCTCTGCTCATCAGGCTCCAAGAACAGTAGCAGCTCACAAGTTTGGGGGGTGGAGGAATGCTGATCCAACCTAGGAGGTGAGAACATAAGGAAGCCGACTCCTTCTTTGGGCTTAGGAGAAAAGTGGAGAGTGCCTCAGGAGGGTAGGGGAGCCATCAGGTAACAATGAAGATCTGAGCATAAATGAGAAAGAGAGAAGGAGAAGAAAGAAGAAACGTGAGGAGAGGCATCGCTGACTTGCTAGAGGCCAGTGTAGAGACCTCAGCTCCTTGCTGGAGGATGCTGTCTCCAGCGATGGCTCTGCCAGCTCTCCCTACCTTTGTCTCGCTGGGGTGGTGTGGGAGGGGCAGCCTCGAGCCAGCGGGGTCCAGTTACAGAGACTTGAGTGTACAGCAGTCAGGCATGTCCACAGCTTCTTTCCCAATAGCTCCAAATCAGCCAGAGGTGTAGCCTCCTGTATCCCAGACTACCCCTCAGGATGCCGTGATCTCGCCAACTGCTGTGTGACCTGGTCTCTAATCTGTTCAACCTGCCACCCTTCCTCTGGTAGGATGGGGCTCCTCTGATGAGTGGTCATGAAGGAGTCAAACAGGCTTCCTCCTAACTCTTGTTATAAACTGGGATGTAGCATGTGCCTGCCTGCTCAACCTCCTCCTGGTGCCAAGAAGACAAGGGCTGCACTCTTCCAACATCTGTCCAATGACAAATGTGGAGTGTGTAGGACCTTACTGAAGTCAAGACTGTCCAATGGCTAGTGTGGTGTGTGTACTGCGTTACTGAAGTCAGGTCCGTCTAATTGCTGGTGTGGTGTGTGAAGGGTCTTACTGAAGTCAAGTCCGTCAGTGACTGGTGAGGTGTGTGTAGGACCTTGTAGTCAAGGCTATCCAGTGGCTGGTGTGGTGTGTGTAGGGTCTTACTGAAGTCAGACCTGTCTAGTTGCTGGTGTGGTGTCTAAAGGGTCTTACTGAAGTCAAGTTTGTCAGTGGCTGGTGTGTGTGTAGGACCTTACTGAAGTCACGTCCCTGAGTCCTCATGACTGATGAAGCAAAGATTCTTCAGGGACAACTTCAGGGTTGGGTTCAGGGTTGCAAATGATCCTGCTCTACCATGTATTGATTGTCCTTACTTCTCTGTATACCCCATATGAATGAGATCATCTAGCATTTGTCCTCCATCTATCTTATTTTACTTAGCATGACATCCTATAGTTCCATTCCAGTTGTGGCATTTCATATTTTCTCATAGCTGAGTAATATTCTGCTTTGTCTATAAACCATAATTTCTTTATCCATTTGTCTGCCGTGGGCCATTTAGGATGTTTCTAGAACTTGGCTATTTTAAGTGTCCCTGGAGTGAGTATATGTGATCACATATCGTTTGAGGTGATTATTTTTGTGTCTGGAAGAGAGGATAGATACCCAGGAAAAGAATCATGAGATCATATGGTAGTTATATTGTTTATTTTTTCAGAAGTCTCTGTGTTCTTTTTCATCAAGCTCCACCAACAGTAATTGAGGGGCAACCCTAAATCTCATGAGAGGTGAGATCTGTATGTCTCTGTACACATGTTGCCACTGCCTGGCTCTGTGCTACAGGTGGTGGTGGTGGTAGGGAGCTGGACCTTCCTGCCTTCTAGGAAGATACAGATTACAGCTAAACATGCCAGTGTTACTTCTTGGTTCTGAAAAACAGGCTAACATAGCATACCTGCCTCTATCTTCACATTATCCTTTGTCCAATTGCTGCTGGAGAAAGAACCCATCCTGGCATAAGAGTAATCTGGGAAGCTGTGCATCCCGACAGCCCGCGGACTCCTGCCCCCTTATTCTCGCTGCAGCTCTTTTCCTTTGCTTCTGTAGAGCCCTGTCTGCTGTTAGACTTGCATGGGGCAGTGTGTTCCGGTCAGCTCAACTGGCTTTTCCCTTCCACGCTCTACCTCAGAATGAGTTATGAGACCCCAAGTCCAGATTCCAGATTTTTTTTTTTTCTTTTTTGGGTCACACCCGGCAATGCTCAGGGGTTTCTCATGGCTCTACACTCAGGAATTACTCCTGGTGGTGCTCGGGGGGACCATATGGGATGTCGGGGATAGAACCCTGGCCGGCATGGACTGGCCATGTGCCAGGCAAACACCCTACCTGCTGGACTATTGCTTCGCCCCAGATTCCAGATTTTAAAAAATCTGTAGTAAAGCCTTGTTCTGAGAGTGGTCACCCTGTGCTGTTTAAGAGTTAGGAATGATAACAGATGTCACAGTCCACCCTGTGGGTAATGGAGGTGGAATCAGTAGGCAAATAATGAATTTGAACTGAATAGGCATACTCCCCAAAGATACATCTTGCGTGCTACCTCTTCCAGAAGACTTTCTGGATCCAACCAAATGACGCTAACTCTGCCCTCTCCGGACTGCGTAGAATTATTACTCGACCTCTATGGCAGTTGTTGTGTTTCTTTCTTTCTATCTCTGGATTTCTTCCAGATTGCTTTATTTAGAGGTGACTACAAGAGTATGCCACCCATAGGGCAAGCCTGGCAAGCTGCTCATGTCGTATTTGATATGCCAAATACCAGTAACATTTATATTAGGTCATTCCCATGACCTAATATAATGGTTTGAGGCTCTTTATGTTCCTGGAGCAAGCGGATGCCTTTTGGGTTCTACTAGCATGAGACAGGACATATGGAGATATTACTGGTGACCGCTCTAGCAAATAGATGATCAACAGGAAGATAGTGATAGTGATAGTTGCCTTCTGGTGGGAGGGGCAGGGACAGTCTGTGTAGGCCCTGTTTCTCGCTGATGCCTACAGCACTGTGTAGCACCACGTGGTAAATGTGTACAGAACTGAGCAACCCTGAGCAAACACAGATCATTGTACGGTGGTAGGGGTGGGCAGTACTTCTAGAGATGACTGGAAATAGTCATTCTGCTAAAAATCTCAGGCACAGTCTTTTCTTCCCAAAAGTGCAGTGAGCATGGTGGAAATACAGCATGGTCCCAGGAATCACTCTTCTTGGATATTCATGTTCTGGGTCTTTGATCCCAAACTCCTTGAGGCTTAGAATCTTAAAGAGCCTGCCATTGCTACCCATTTAATAGCCATCCGGCATCCTGCGCATTGATGCCAATTAGCCCAGAGAAAGATGAAAACTTGGGGCATTTAATGAGCTGAGTTGGCGCCTGTTCACTCAGCACTTCAGCCCAAATCTCTGGCGCTGCTAAAGCCAACTGGATAGTGCCAGGTTTAACCTTTCTGGGAAATAGCTTTGCAAAGCCTTTTTGTTTTAGTTTTCCCCAACTCCGTTTATTATGGGTGACTGGCTTGAAGATCTGGGAGTGAAAGTTCCCCATGCTCCCAGCATATGGGCTCCCCTGTTCCAGATCCTGCCCTTCGCAGCCAGTGGTAGTAGCAAAGGAGGGCTGAGCACCAGCGGGTTGTGTATTTGGCAGGGAGCAGAGGGGGAGCCACTATGCCTCTTCTGTGCTACGGGACCACGTAAGGTATCTGACCCAGTTGCTTTATGGATATTGAGGGACGCTCTCTCAGCTAGCATATCCCAGTGTTACAGAGATGAGTGAAGTATCCCTTGTGGCACACGGCATCTCTGCCCATGATTTCCTATAGCAGGTGTCCCGCAAACATTCGTTGAATGAATGACTAAATGCAGACATGGTGAATAGTAGCTCAGTGCTGCTGCAGGGAAGAGACCAATGTTTACATTCATGAAAGTGTGCTTATCATGGCAATTCTGTCCATGCAAGAGCTTCACAACACTGCAGCCCACAGCAGCTATTCTTAGTACTTTAAAGCTGGAGTACTTTGGGGTTACTGATACCCCGTTCCTTTGTTTCTGCAGTGAGGTGCTTCTGTCCACTGGGCAAGATTCACAGGAAGCCGGGGAGCCCTGAGCTTGGCCTGGGCTCAGGGCTCAGTAAACCCCAAAGAATGCCATCACCACTAGTGGCAGCCCTTGTGTGTTTGGCACACGAGCACACATGTCTTCATGCAGTGTGTAGGAGGAGAGGGCTCTCTGGCAGGGTCTGGCTCAGGGATGTGGTATAACTTTTTGTGGGCATTGTGAGCGCTCTTCCTCTTCCTTTGATCATTAATGATTTACAAAGGGAGTCAGGCTTCATATAGGACTGTTCCTCGTAAGCATGTTATTAGCAGAGCGACATGAATCATGTCATGAACATGTGTCAATAGTTTACCAAAAGCCCCTTAATCCTTTAACTGGGCTCCCATTACATTATCTGACCACCTGTTCCTCTCTGCCATGCATGACTTGGAGACAATGACCAATCAGTGACCATGTCCATTTCAAACATTTCTCACCTCCATCAACGTGTCCATTTCTGCATGAATCCCTCCTGGCCTTCTTCTGGTCCCAGGAAAACACTCCCACAAAGCAGAGTGGTGATTCTGGTTCCTGGAACAGAGGTAGGGAGAACTCATGGCTGAAGAGGACATTGGCAGGAGGGAAGATAGGTGACCACATAGGCAGACTGTTGTTAAGTGAAGGAGAAGCTGTACCTATGATTTTATTTTACTTTTTTCTGCTATTTTTGTAAGGTGACATTTCCAAGTTATGCTTTAGGAGGTTCAGAGACCCCTCCTACTCACCCTGTGATTTTTAACCAACCAGGCTTTCAAGTCAATACAAGAGTTCAAGGATGCAGTGCTTTTGGGACAGTTCCAGGGATTACTCCAGGGTTGCCTTGGCAGTGCTTGGGGACCATGTGATTCTGGATATCAAATGTGGCTAAATACTAAAGATGCACTCAGAGCACTGTACTATCTTCCAGCTCTGATGCTTGTGATCTTTATAGACAACACCTGACCCTGTTGTCTATAAAGCACCCCTATGCATTCCTTCCTGTGGGACTCTAGAGTTGCGATAGTCCTCTGTGGAAAAAATGCCAGACAGAGCAGCTCCAGGAGCCATAGCTTACATGTACCCACATGGTGAGCCATGCCAAAATCCTCATGGCTGGATATCAGCTTCCTCCCATAGGGTAGAATCTGCCAGCAAGATGCAAGTGCTGGGGCCGGAGCGATAGCCCAGCGGGTAGGGCGTTTGCCTTGCACGCAGCCGGCCTATGCTGGCCTGGGTTCAATCCCGGCATCCCATATAGTCCCCTGAGCACAGCCAGGATAATTCCTGAGTGCAGAGCCAGGAGTAACCCCTGAGCATCACCAGGTGTGACCCAAAAAGCAAAAAAACAAACAGAAAAAAGATGCAAGTGCTAAGAAGCAAGACTGCTGGGACATACTCACTTACCACTAGGCTCTCATATTTATTTCCTGCCTGGGCATAGAGAGGATCACAGGAGATGCGACCTGCCACCTCCACTTCCCTAAGGTCTCTGGGTGTATCAGGCACCAGGCAGACAATTACGCAACTGCCAGCAGGAAATAGGAGGGTAGTACTTTACCCATCCCTCATCTTCTATGGATGGCTTTGCAGTGGCTGCTTCCCCGCTCCAGCCACAACTCAGCTCCTGTCTCCAGGACTCAGCCATCCAGGGACCGCCCCAGCACAGTTCTGGCTGCCGCTCACAGTATCTTGGGTCTGATCGTGACATCGCCTCCCTTTGTGGGTTCAGTCCCAGGCTGGTAGCTGTTTCCTGTCTCTGCTAATCCCTGGATCACTTCCTACTCCCACCCGCAGCTTTTCAGCACTTCCCACACCATTGTAAGGTCCCCCCACATCAAACTTCTTTGAATAGCTGGCAAGGGTTCAGCTTTTCCAATTGGTTCAGGACTGATCCTTTGTGTGTGCCACAGGAGAATTGAGACACTTGGGCCTGCTGTGTGACCTTTATTCACCCATGAAATGGGCATCTGTGAATTGCTGAGAATGGAGGGAGGGATCCTAACTGAGAGTTTGGCCCAGGGTATATCTACTTAATGGATTAGAAACTCTTATTATTTTATTTTGATTCATTATATTAGGATTCTCTGTATCTTATTTATGACTCATGATAAGTTTTCTAGGAAGAGATAAAGGGCCTTTCAAGGAAGGAACCTGGTCTTTCTAGTTCTCATCTTTCACGAGATGTGATATGCTTAGAGAAGGAAGGATAAGGAGAATAAAGAAGAGCTATGGAGTAGAGTCGTATAGTTGTTTCTCTCAACTCTGTGGAGAGGGTGAAGCACTCTGAGATTTTGAAAGGTGGAGTCAAAGAGTTTTCTGAGTTTATTAGGGAATGATCTCAGTATTTTCACAGTGGGAGCCCATTTTGAAAGCTATTCTCCAACTACCTAGCCATGGAGTGAGCCCATGGAAGGAACTTGATGCAGCTGCAATGTCAATTTCTGTTGTCTTTCAGTTGGTTCACTGCTGCTTCTCCACCACACTAGGTGTTCAGAGTTGAGTCCTTCCAGCGACCCTGGCCCCTCTACCTCATGCTCTGTGCTGTGATTGTGTGGGAGCAGCCAGAACCCCTGTAGGGTTAACAACTGTAAAGTTTTCTGAGTTTCATAGAATTGTAAAAATCTCTGGTTGTTTCCTCGAAAGTGGGGACACCTCCTGTGCAGATATTTATGGTCTAAGAATCACATATTTAATACATACTTGGAATAGTAGATGCTTTGGTAAACCCTATAAGCACCTAGAATGGCTTTGGTTAAGGCTCAGCTCTGATGTTCAGTTCTCCCTCCACCCACATCTGCCTTTGTTTAACACCATGGTAGCAGGGTATGGCTGTGGTATAGACACTAACTCACCAAACCCTTGTATGGAGGACTCAGATTTTTAAGTTGTAACGTAGTTCATTTGTGTGATTTTATTTTCTGTATGACACAATTTGTGGAGTCACTATTCAGACAGAATTTGAAGCTTCAAACCTTACTCTTTGGTGTCGGGAGCCGCTGGGGTCCCCAACAGTTTCAGGTCAGAAATTCTCTTCTAACTCCGAGGCCGCCGGAGAACGGATGAAAACTCACAAGTCTGGTGCAGTTGCAAAAAGGCTTTAATAGTACAAAAGCTCTACCACCGCAATCCAATATAATGAAAGAACTCTAGCTCTGGTCAGAACTTAGACCATACACAAGGACCCAAGTCTCCTACCAAAGAAGATCCCACCAGAGAGAGAGATTCCTACCAAAGGAGGTCCTACCAGAAAGGAATCCCACCAAAGAGAGGATCTCACCTGAGAGAGAGCCCTACTAAAAAAGGGGAGAGTACCTCAAATCAGTCCCCTTATATACACCAAAGTAATCCTAACTTCAGGGAGGGTCTTGTCAACAAGGAACCCTAAACAGTTTCTAGATAGTAGAAGAGTGTAGAAGGGTGGTGCCACACCCTATTATAGGTATAAACAAAGGATTATGTCAAGGACTAATCCCTTCTTCCAAGATTATCTCTTATGTAAAACACTGGAGAGAGAGGGGGCTGGTATAAAATAATACATCTTAATTTCATGAGCTTCATGTAATCTAGATGGTACTCACAAGGTCCTTCTTATTATCTGTACCAGGTTAATTCTGAGTATCTTGTTCCCTGTATACTGAAAGGGTTACTCTCTAGAGGGAAAATTAGTATAAACCTTCCTATACTCTTAAATGTTAGTCTCAATGTAGCCAGGGTGGTAATCTCCTGGTAAATTCTAACTGTCCCGTCTAAAAAACATAGAAATCTTAGTAGATAATAAGTCAGAAGTTACTCATTCAGAGTCAAGATGACTTCTGTACAGCCTCACCCTCCATCGGTGTTTACATAGAAGAGAGATCTCATTGCTATGAACCCTGGTTTAAGAACATGTGAATAGATTAAGCTCTGAGTAGGTAAAACAGCAAAGCTCCCAATCTAGCAAGGCCTGTCATCCAACACCAGTGCCATGGTCCACGCCCAGATCTAGTAGGTGGGAAGATCCACAGATGGATCCTGGGCAAGTGGCTGTAGCTGCAGCTTCAAGCCACAGCAGATGTCTTCAAAGGCTACCAGGGAGGAGTTAGACTCCACAAACAGGGACTCAGAATGAATGCTGGTGTAGCTCTCATCACTGCTGATAAGGAAACGCTCCCTCTTTCCATTTCAGTCTTTGTGGTACTCTAAAAATAAGTTTCCCATGAGTTTCTTTCTGTTTTTCTTCTTTTGTTTTGGGGCCACACTAAGCAGTGCTCAGGGCTTAATCCTGGCTCTGTACTCAGGGTTGGTCAGAACTGAACCCAGATGAGTTTTGTGCAAGGCAGACATTGCTCATTCACTGCACTATTTGCATACTAACTTATATGAATTTCTTGAACTCTGCAAAGAACATCACAAATAGGGGCTTATGAAAACTACTGAAATGGACTTTTGCATTCTGGATGCCAGAAGTCTAAAGACATCAGCTACTCCTTGTAGAAGCTCTAGAGGGAAATTTTATTCTCGACTGTTCTGGGTACAGGTAGCTGCTGATATTGCTTGGCTTGTGGCCCCATCTTTATTTTTTTCACTTGGACATTTTTTTTTTTTTTGCAGATCTCTCAAGGATCACCATCTCACTGGATTTTCTAACATCTTAATGACATATGCAAACACCATTCCCCACTAAATATGGTCACATTAACAAGCTCCTTAGATTAGGATAAGACAGTGTTTTTAGGGTCGAATGCCTGTGCCCTGTTAGAATATCTATAGGACTAACATCTGTCATTGACAAATTTGATTGGCTAGTACCCATGCCAATAGTGTAAAGTCACTTAATGGAGTAGTTGGGGTAATTAGAATGATTCATATGCATGTCCTTATATGGCTGGGCTATTTACAGCAACTTCTTTTATGCTTATAAGTTAGTTTTATATCATTCATTTATTTGATCAGTTATTTATTAATTCATTGTTATTTTTAAATAGCAGCTTTTGGAGCTCACCTGTCAATTATGTGCCAGTGACTAGCCAGATGATGGATTTCAGTACAGGGTTATGGTTCTTGCCTTGAACACAGCCAACCCATTTCCATTCCTTGGACTGCCAATAGTGTTCTCTGTGCACAGAGCTAAAATCCCCAAGCAGGCATGGTCCAAAACAGGGGGAATTGCACACTCTGTTTCTTGGGATATAGGTTGATTTTTAGGACAGACAATTACATGATGATAGTCCAAATCTAACATGTACTGTAATGATACTACTTGCCAGGAATGAGCAGAGCACTAATTATGCCCAGGAGATTTCAAAAGGCTTTACAGAAGAGGTGGCATTCAAGCTAGATTGCAAAAGCAGATTAGGAATTGATTAAACTGAAGAAAGATGTCCCCAGGTCTCCTGAGAGATGCCCCAAGTCCTAAGGCATGAGGAGGCTTGGTGTTGGGATGCAGGCTTGGATGCTGGGATGGGAAAGTCAAATTTGGGGGTGGAGAGAAGGGCAGAAATGAGAGCCAGCAGAAATGAAGTCAAAGCCCGTTGGGTGTTCACAAAGGGGAAGTACTGAAAAGAAGAGCCATCCCATTTTACTAGGGTCAAAAGTGAACTAATTGATCCAGCATCACACACCTGGTGTACGGAAAAGATTGTAACCAGTTTTCTTTCCCCTACACTTGATGATGGAAGGAAGACTCCCTCCCTGCCCTCTTCCATTGTCTGGGGAAGATTCTCTACTCGCTTTTCACTCCCCCATGTATCGAGACTTCGTTGATGCTAGCAGTCTTGCCTCTTGCCAAGTGTATGCCCCTGCCCTTCTTTGTGCCTGGCAAGCAGCAGGCACTGAGCAAATCTTTACTAAATGCATTTCATGGCAGCAGAAATTCTGGCATGAGGTTAGAGAGCTACAAGCATCTTTCTGAAGTTCGCTCCAACTTCCAGCTTTGAGATTGAGTTTGCTTACATGGGAAGGTGAGATTTTTCTCAGGGGTTTAAAACACATAATTCCCATCTGGGACCTATTGTTACTTATCTCGGGAGAATTTCCTCCCCTGGCCTGCTCTCCATCTGTCACAGGCCTTTTTTTTTTATTATTGGTTTACATGTATAGATCTATTTATGTTTGCCGTCCACACGAGCACTGCTTTTCAATAATTCATGGAAATGTCACACAAAATTAATCTACCACAAGAACTCGAAGTTGACTAAAACCCAGGCTCTTGCCTGCAAATGTCTTTGTTCCTGACAGCGTGTCGGCTGGAGCTTCTTTGCTGTGTTGCCCAAGTTCCGAATTCGCCTTTAAGAAGAGGCAGATTGAGGAAATCATTAATCTCTGACAGTTGTGTAGATATAATTAAAGATATATGAATTTAAAAATACCTGCTATCTCAAATTACTTCCTAAAAGAACAGGGAGGGGGAGAACGAGTTCTATTTAAAATGTCAGATACAGACGCATTAGGCTGGGGAGTCAAAGCACTGTATGTCTGTCACTCATGGAAACTGACAATTAGGTCCATAAATAGATTCTACAGGCTTCCACACAAGAACGCACATCCTGCCGCATAACGATGAGGCGTGGGGATGGCAGCCGCTGACTCACAGAAAGTGAGCGGGGAGGGACTGATTGAGGTCTCCAGAGCAAATCCGTGTGCCTGGGGCTGGGTATGGGGAGGGGAGCCCTCTGGATTGGAGACCAGCAAGATATCCTGGCTCCACCATACACCCTCCAGGCACTCCTACCAGACTCCACCTTAGCCTGGGTGGGGACCTGCTTCCCCATCTGCAGAGTGAAATGGATAATCCATCCTGGCTCTTCCTACTTCTGAAGACTATGGGAGGATCAAATGAGGTGATTGTAAAATTCCTTAGGAACCGGAAAGGCTGCCTTCTGAAGCGTTTGATTTGTGAGGATGGTCTCTAGAGTGGTGGAGATGCTTGCCAGGAGGATGACATGGAGGTGATTTGCATGGAAACATGCAAACACAGAGACACCATGGGATTCAAGAAATTGCCACAGGCCTTCCCTGCTGGAGTTCCATTCCCCCCCGCAGGTGTGGGCAAGGCTATAGGGTAGCGCTTTATTTTCATCACTGTGCTGGCTCTGCTGAGAAGCTTCTAAGGAATGAACTCAGGTCAGGGTGGGGACTACTGAGATTCCCAATCTCTGAGGTTCTGGTATCCAATGTGCACAAGGAGTGCTGCTCAAGGAACAGAACTTCATTTGTGTTGCCTAATGATTTTATATGACATGATACCAGTCCAGCAGGCCTGGTTCCATGTGGCTTTCTAGGTAAAGCTTCATTGAATCTCCCTGAACCTTGATTTCTTCTGGTGCAGTGGGGTGAGGATGGGGACCGGAACTGTGGTTCTGAAATGAAGAGTACATTGAAGACTTTCTCTGCCCTGTCAGAGGCACCCCTCCCTCATCTCACATGCACCCTAAGCTTCCAACTCTGTTGGTTGTCACTTCTTCTGTGATACTGAAGAGGAATCCTTCTCTTCTTAAAGGACAGTGGCTGGGTCTCATTGATTTCCATGGGCCAGGACAGGTGATGGGACAGGATGAATAATGAATGTTAAATGCATTTGATGTCATTTCTTATCTAAAAGCAGCGCCATCTTTATATAGTATATACTTCCATTAGCAAAGAAATTTCAGTATAAGTTTATATAGTAACAGGTCTTCTGTAAGTTTACAAGGGAGATTATTTCACTTATTTTCACTATATGTCTACCTGTGAAGTGATCATTTTCTGGGTTGGGTATTTGAAACTTTCAAGTGGGGGAGCAGAGACCACTCACGTTATCCTATTATTATGGGATCTATTTGATGCCTCGTTTACTGTCCAAGCAAGTTTCTCAGGGTGTTTGCTAGGTGCCCTCTGGGCTTGTTGATGACTTTTCACTTTCCCCCTTCTTATAGCTTCCCATGGGAAGGAGGTCATGATGATAACCCATACTTAGATGAGCAGTTCTAACTTCTTAGGATATTCCCAGGTTGGCACAGATCACCTCATTCATGGAACATACTTATATTCAGTATGTGTGGGTAGTGAGTGAGACGACACTTGCTAAATGAGTAAGTTATTGAGGTTAGGTGTTGATCCTTGCCATGGAGGAAAAAATAATGAAGAAAGGGGTTTAAGTTCTCCCAAAGGACTCATTAGCATCTCTAGTTAGTAAAGAAATGTCATTCAGTCATTGAGTGTGCCGCTCTCTGCATCTTGAGGAAACATAGGCCAGATCCAAAACTGATTCATTTCAAGATGTGAGGACAAATCCAGTTTCTATCCAAGCTACTTTCAAAGTTTAAGGTGGTGAGTGGGTCCTCTGTGCCAGGGTGTGTCAGCAAGTCTGAATAGATGAAGAGGGTCAGTATCACAATAAATAGCTGAAATATCAATCCAATCTGTTACATACTCTAACAGTTCCTGAGTGCTTACTGGCACTGATTCAGTTCCCTTCAAGGAAGTCATTTAATCCTCATAATAGCCATATTTCCATAACTACTATCATGAACCCTGTTTCATGGATGGGGAAAACTATAGCTCAGAGTGGTTCATCACTTGCCCAAAGTCACACCACAGAGGGTGGCAAAATTTGAATATGATCCTAGGGTGGTTGTCTCTGGAGCCAACTCTTTTGACTATGCTCCTGGTACAAGTGGGGGTGCAAGAGGAGCCACAAAGTGAGAGAGAGTTGTACCCTCTGGGCTTGAAGATATAATAGAGTGCAATCTTGCCATAATAGAGTACAACTTTACTCCTTTCTGGCCTGCCAGAATGTTGCTGGCGAAGAGAGTTCTGGGAAGTTCAGGACTGATAAACTCTATGAGTTCCAGTCGGAGCATTAAAGTACAGCCAGCCTTACTAAGGCTGTGACCACACTGCACCATACACACTTGATATGTGAGGTTTGAGAACTAGTCTATACCCCGAATTTGGGCAGAGTGGTGGCTCTCAGACTGAGGGAAGTTTGGACTGTTACAGGAAAGGAAAGAGTCAGTCTTGATCTCCATCTGAATCCATGGTTCTGTCTTTGATTGCAGAAAACAATTTCTAGGAAAGGCAGTGAAACAAGATACCTTATTTAGGAGATGTGGAAAGGGAGAGAAAAAGAATTTCATAAAGTAAATGACTGGCTCACCCCAGTTTAAATCAGGTAATGTTCCTCTATAATCTTCTAGAATCTTCTTCTATTTCTACAGAACTCAGTTGACTGTATTTTAATCTCCTCTTTGCTCTTCCCTTCCACTCCATCTAAACTATCAGTCCCCTGAGGACAAGGACTGTCTGTTTTTATTATCTCCCTAGCTTAATATAGTTTTGCAGCAAAATGGTGAATCTACCAAAAGAGGTCAAACAGGGCCCCACATGAAGAGCCTTTACACAGCGACAGTGAAGACCAAAGGATTGAATCTGAAATTAGCTTTTGTTACTCAACAGCAAAAATGCAGGGTATCAACCAGATGCCAATGATCAATGTTGTGTTGCTCTCCAAGGTGCTCAATAAAACTGTCTTTTTAATTCCTACAAAAATCTTCCTAAGGAGGCAAAAAAAAAGTACAACTCTCTTTCTTTCTTTCTCTTTCTTTCTTTCTTTCTTTCTTCCTTTCCTTTCCTTTCCTTTCCTTTCCTTTCCTTTCCTTTCCTTTCCTTTCCTTTCCTTTCCTTTCCTTTCCTTTCCTTTCCTTTCCTTTCCTTTCCTTTCCTTTCCTTTCCTTTCCTTTCCTTTCCTTTCCTTTCCTTTCCTTTCCTTTCCTTTCCTTTCCTTTCCTTTCCTTTCCTTTCCTTTCCTTTCCTTTCCTTTCCTTTCCTTTCCTTTCCTTTCCTTTCCTTTCCTTTCCTTTCCTTTCCTTTCCTTTCCTTCCTTCCTTCCTTTCTTCCTTCCTTCCTTCCTTCCTTCCTTCCTTCCTTCCTTCCTTCCTTCCTTTCTTTCTCTCTAAGCATGAGAAAATAAAACTCTCTCTCATAACATGAGAATGAGACATACATCAAAGATGCTGAACCTGCATATCCCAGTTTTCATACAATTAGCTCCCTTGATTCCGGGGCAGGGGAACAGAACTCGTTCCCCTCTCCCACCTCCTCCTCCCATTCTCTCTCTGACATGATGCTGACATACCTTCCCCACCTCCACCCCACCTCCCACCTCTCCAGTTCCATCTATTCATGACTCGCTGTGTCACATCCAGGTTCCAGATGATTTTAAAAGTGGAGAGTGAGCAAATCCTGTCGAACAATTTAACCAGATTCAAAAGGATTTGGATCATTTGCGTAATTGGGCTAGCAGATGGTAAATGTAGTTCAAAGTACAAAAATGTAGAATAATTACAAGGGAAGAAAGTAACACAGTTTATGGATGAGGAAAGTGATTTGGGAGAAAAAAAAAGCTCATGAAAATCATTATCTCAGTACATTACCAGAAGGACAGACAGCACAGATCTGGGCAGCAGAGGTTGAGCTCTGAAAGGACAGGTGACACCAGCTGGTTACAATGCAGAAAAAAAGGCACAGCTGGAAGTGAGAAGGGAAGTGATCAGCATGGAAAGAAATCTTGGAGAATCTCTGCTGATCTGGCAGAAGAATGGTCATGATCACTTGGATATCTGGTTGTCCTGGTATCACATCTCAGCTGTTCTAATTTTACCTATAAGTCTAGACGAAAATCTGGTTCTCTCTGAGCTTCCATTTCTTCAGAGTAATTTGAGAAGACCCATGCTAGATTTCTAGTTTCTTTGAAGAATATAGGCGCTCATGGATGAGAGGAAATACTAGTAACTAGTTCTAGAAGCCCAGGAAATTCATTCTTGTGTGTATTAATTTAATATTCTCTGTGCTTTCAAATTATACTATTTCAATGAATTAAAACTGGAAAGGAGTTGTTTACTAGTATCCAGGCTGCATAGTGACCTTTCCCCACTTTTTGTGTGGTTGGTTGGCTTTAGGCTACATCCTGCAGTGCTCAGGGCTGACTCCTGGCTCTGCACTCAGGGGTCACTCCTTGCAGGCTTAGAGAACTATATATTATGACGGGATTGAACCCGGGTGTCCATGTGAAAGGCCAGTCTCACCTGCTGTGCAATCACTCCAGCCCTCCCCTCCACCTCTTAAACACACCCCACCTAAATATCCAGGTTCTGATTCCTCTTAGGGATGTACCTATATGGGACTTTATAGGTGTGATTAAATGAAGGCTCTGCATATAGGAGATGCTCTCAGATTATCTTGGTGCCCTATATGTGGTTTTAAGGAGTCAGTGAGACTACAAAGAAAGGCAAAAGACAGAAGGTGAGTCAGAAACCCAACTGCCAGCAAGATACCAGATTCTAGAAGGGTCAAATATAGAATTCTGTCCTAGAGCCTCCAGAAGGAAACACAGCCTGGTACTGATTGCCCCAGTGAAACTGACTTTAGAACAGTGGAACTACTTTCTAGACCTCTGAAAGAATGAATTTCCTTTTGTATCAAGACTCCATATTTGAACTAACTTATAGTAGTCATAGGATGTGAAGGGAGTAGGAAGAGAATGTTCCCAGGAGAGATTCAACCTGGCTTACATTCTGATTTTCCCTTCAGTGGAACCACACTTTGTTTTTTTTTGTTTGTTTGTTTGTTTTTGTTTTTTTTGTTTACTTTTTGGGTCACATCCGGCAATGCTCAGGGGTTACTCCTGGCTCTGCACTCAGGAATTCCTCCTGAAAGGGCTTGGGATCATATGGGATGCTGGGGATAAAACCCGGTAGGCCATGTGCAAGCAAATACAGAGACTACCGAGCTCTCAGTACTTACTGAAATCTGACTGGAATATGTTGCCTACATCATCAAGGAAGCATGAGCTGAAGGCCAAGATGCTATTGTGTAATCCAAGGGCTTCTGGGGAGAGTGCAAGTGCCCACTTTCAGGAAGCAGGTGAGCTGAGCAGTGAATAACAGTCTTGATCACAAAGGAAAATAAAACACAGACCTGGAACAATGGTCCTGGGGACTGACAGTGAGGAAATAAAGGCACGAGTGGAATAAGTAAAGAGGAGAGATGTAGAGGAAGTCTGGGGGGACAGAAAGGACAAATAGTTCCAGCTAAGACTCAAACACAAAACAGTGCCTGGGGTCCCCTTTGTGCATGTGATAGCTGGGGGTGGGGAGAGAGGATAGAGATTGGGGAGCCCAACGGAGTATAGGGACAATAATAGGGAGAAAGTAGGTGAGGATCATTAAGTTGAAGCCTGGGCAAGGAAGGCACAGACTGGCCCTGGAATATTTGTCTTCTGCTCGATTTTTTAATCAGATCTAATATGATGTGTGTATTAGGGATCCTTGACTCTTAAATATAGAGGAATTATTTTCTACATCTTTCTTCTATTCTACCAAACATCCACAGCTTAATAAT
Source organism: Cryptotis parvus (assembly GCA_021461705.1). NCBI lineage: Eukaryota > Metazoa > Chordata > Mammalia > Eulipotyphla > Soricidae > Cryptotis > Cryptotis parvus. Next base: position 226,336 of record JAJIBD010021603.1, read on the forward strand.
CGTTGTGCTGTCTTAGAAAACCTCAAGGTTTTGACCACTGTTGAAGGAAAAGATGTGCAGAGAAAGAAAGAATTCAGGAATGAAAAGTAATTAACCATAATAAGTCTCTTGAGGTTAGCCATTAATTTGGATGTGGAATGTAAAATTGCCTTTAAAGTAATAAGGGATAATATTGAGCAATTATAATATCCAGCATGGGAAGCAACATGCTGATAACATTGCACAGGGCAGGATAATACATGTGGCGGTTCCCTGGTTTTTGTAGAATTAATGATGTTGGTTTCATTTCACTGCTGATTTAAGATATACATTTCATAAATGGCACATTAAGGCAAATGTATCAAAATTGCACCTAAAGAGCTGAATAGTCAGGAAATGGCTGCCCCTTGAACACAGCAATTTTATATCTTGGGTTTAATGCTTAATCAGTAGATATTTACAACTGTTTATTTTAATGCCTTGAAATGCCTGTTCAACAGAATTATCGGAAATATTATGAGAGACTCGTAATTGTACCGGGGTAATGTTCTGATTTAGTGTGTAGTCTGACAAAAAAAGATTAGAAAACCCTTAAATAAAAAACCTTTGAAAAATCAGAAAAGTTGAATATTACCTGGCATCCTAAAGGAGATATATTTGGGGTTTCACAGAATAGAAACAAGGAATAAGATAAAACAATTTAGGACAATGTCATAGGTTAACTAAAACTGTATTTAAGCTGCAGAAACTGTGAAGATGTGCCATATTGGGTTCTTGGCTAAGATGGTACGATTGTTCAAAAGACCATTCACGTAACATCCATTTATCCATAGATTCATGTAGAGTGTTTCATTTAGCCATTCATCAAATGGTTATAAAATACTTGTTATCAAATACTTGTTATCAAGTATTTGTCAGGCACTATTTTGTTTTGAGTGTTGTGATTCACAGTTTAAAAGTAAAGTTTCCCCTTACGTTGTATGTTATGACATAAGATCACGTATTTCATTTGTGGGAAGGGATGAAGTATCCAGAATATATCCAACAGTTCTCAGGTATTACTTAGCTCTGTAACCTGGCCACTCCTGTTGGTGCTTAGGGAACCGAATGTGGTGCTGGGGGGATTAAATCAGGGTTAGCTGCATGCCAGGCAGGTGACTCAACTCTTGTATTATCCCTTCAGACCTATGCATTATTTTTAAATGATTAAGGACTTGGCAAGAGATGATTTTAGTAGAAAAGCAGAATGAAATCCTTCATCTCCGGCTTGCATTCTCTCTCCCTTTCTCTGATATTTAGCCAGAAATAAAATAATTGTCAGAGAAGCATTCCAAATATTAGGTATGTATTTTTATGGTCTATAAACTGAATATACATTTACTTTTCATCTTTGCCTGTATACATAGATCTATATTCATACTATATATATGTATATATATACATACACATATATATACATATATAGATACATATATATGCACACACATACATTTGTTTTCCTCCATGTTTATACTAGGTAGATAGTAGATTTGTTATAACATTGTAGTCATTTGCTTAACAAGAAGAGGAAATGAGTCCATTCAAGGGTTACTGGAGACACATATAACAAACCTGAGTGAGTGGTGGGTTTACAGGAGATTAGTTATAATATAAGACAACTTTGTCTCAAACAGTAGCTTATTTGGACCCTTGTTTAAAAGAGAAGATGCCCTCTCATTGGGGCTTTATATTACCTGTAGCAAGAGCTGTGATGTCTGACATGATGAACAGATTTCACATCCATGAAGGGTTATTAAAAAATAGCTGCTTTGGGTAATTGATGATTTTGCATGCGTTACCCTAATGATACTGTCTGGAGGATGAAATACCTTTTCTCCATTTCCCAAAGATGCTTTCAGTAACCCCTGGTGACTCTGGGCTTTCTGTGTGGCTTTAATTACTCCCTGCAGAAGCCCCCTGGTCCCCGCCTGGACGGGCTTCCCTGCCAGTGAGAGAAGCTGGCGGATGAACTAACCCCCAAAAGTGCCGGTGCTGGTCATGGAATTCGGGAACATTAGAGAGCTGGCGATTTCATTATTCATTCACTTGAAATAATCCTGGGACTGCTTTCAGTGACATGGTTCCTTCAGCAAATAAAGATAAGCCAAAATCCCTGGGCACTCAAAGAAGGAGAAGATTCTCTAAATTAATTCCAGGCTCAAATAATTCCACAGTATTTGTAATATTCTGTGCATAAATTGGCAATTTGCTAGAGAGATCAGGAAAAGATAAAGGCTTTTCTTGCCCTCCCCCTCCTCATCTTCACAACTGCTGAGGCAGCTATTGCGATAAAAGAAATGTTTTATCCTTAGTAAATGTTCTATCAGGTAATGCGCTGATTAAGAAGGTCCAAACATGGCTTCCCTCCCCCTCAAAGCAATTATTTTTTGTCAGAGAGACTGAAATGAATGGGAACAGAAGCTGGTCTTGCTCAGGTTTTGACCCAAGAAAGTTTCACAGGAAAAATAACAACATTAGAAACTACAGAAATTTGAATGCCAATTTACAGGTGGCCTTTTCCACTTAAAGAGATTTCAGTTGTTTTGTTTATGCTGATTTGAGAGCTCCCTTGCTCATTCTTATGATGGAGGATATGAGATGTTAAAGCCAACTTTCCTTATCATTCCTTCTCCTCTCCTTCAGGTCATTTGAAAATAATTTGGCTTGTTGTCCTTGTTTTGCTTTGGGGTTATACTCCATGGTAGTCAGGCATATTCTGGACTCAGGGATCACTCCTGATGAGGCTCAGGGCTTACTCGTGGATTACTCCTAGTGGTCTTCCAAGGAACATGTTTGGTTCTGGGGATAAATCCAGGTGAGTTGTGGTCAAGACAAATGCCTTGACTGCAGTACTATCTCTCCAGCCCTAGATTTGGGTTTTCATTGGGGAATCTTTGGGACAGTCAGACCCATTTTCAAATCCTCGGCATTTTGAGTGGATTGCAAACCAGATTCAGGGATGCAACAGAGAGGAAAATACTGGCCTCCTGTTGCTAGTGGAGTCAGCCTGAAGCCCATGTTTCCTGGAAAGAGCAGATCAGGCTGCCTTTGTCTCCCCGCTAGAGCCACACTGATGTGGCAGAGCTGAGTCACCTCGCTGGGTCCAGGATGACACTAGTCTCCTCACTGTCTCCCCTCTGGGCCCCTCTGGCCTCCCCCAATTGCTAGCAGCTTCATGTAAACCCAAAGCAAAAGAACCCCACTGGAAAAGTGCCATCTCTACAGCTGCTCATTCTGAAGGATGGACAAGGCCTTACTTTCTACAGGCAGCAGCATCAGAAGAGGGAAAGTTTTCTGAAAGGAGCAAGGGGTGGCCTCTTGGGTAACTGGCTTTGCCTCCAGACTCACTGATCTTCCCCTGCTCACCATATGGGACAGGGCAGAAATGACCTCAAACTCAGCTGAGCTGGCCCATCTCCGGCATCCTAGCCTTCCTGATGAGTATGTATCTAGCCCCCCCTTGTGGTCTGATCCCCCTGTCCTCTGCTCCCTCCAGCCATTGCCAGAGCCTGCACCCTCATTCCAGAGGTCCCCATTCTCCTGATGGCATCTGGGTAGGCTTAACATGTAGCATGTTACTCCTCAGATCTTATTAGTCTCCTCTGTCCTTCCAGCTAGACATCTGAGCTCTCATCTTGGGCACAGAGCATTGGTTGGGTTCATAAAGGAGAGATTGTGACAAGCCAAGCATGTGATCCCCTGTAGCATGTCTCAGAAAGGGATTTGCCTGTGTTTTGCATGCTGGTTTTCATTGAATTGAATATTTCTTCATGCTGTTGTTCATCTTGTTATTTTAAAGATCCTCTTAAAAATAGGCAGGTGATTATAAATTATGTGATATACAACAAACCAGATGTGACTCCTCACTTTATCTAGGCCCTCCCAGTTTGTTTTATGCATTCTTAAACCAATAGTCTTTGTTTCAAAGACTGTTGACTTGTCTGAAGTGTGACCCCTGTTGCAGAGTTTGGGAGGCAACCACAGCCTGGAGGCCAGGGAGGCGATAACCAGCCAGTGATGGAATTGCTGTTGGAGGGTAGGGAAAGGGCAAGTGATTTTTCTTTACTTTGGTTACACATGGAATTTCCTCCTGTTATTAAATATACTCTTAATAAATACAGCAATCTCCTTTGAAGTCTTGACTCACTACAATAATAATGGCTATGATTTCTTCTTAAGGATTTATAGGAAAAGGAAGTGAGTTGAGGTATAATGTGCCTTCACCTTGCCACTCAGTGAAGATCGCAGGAAGGTTTCATGTATGCCCAAGTGTTCCCCCACAACAAAGTGCCTCCACGTCAGGGACCTAGGTGTCCCTTCCTGCCACTGGGTGCTATAGAAAAATTAAACCTTCTGTTTCCCAAACCACTGTCTCCAAATAAAGGAAAACACTTCTCCCGCTGGTGTGTTTTGGAGAAAAAAGGGCTCCAGGGACTAGCAATAAGATAAAAAAAAACTTAAAAAAAACAACCTTTTTATTTCAAGAAGCAAATTAAAAGGAAGATGTTTTTTCCTTTTCTTTCCGGTCAAATAAATCTGATCACTTGTCACTTGATTTGCTCGAGTGGGTGCCAGTAACATCTCCATTCGTTCCTGCCATATGCTAGTGTACCCAAGGACATATGCTTGCTCCACAGACACAAAGAGCACCAAACCATTTGTTCAGGTCATGGAAATGAGATCTGTTACTGACTTGTTACTGTTTTCGGCATATGAATACAACAAGGGTAGCATGGCAAGCTCTGCCTTGTGGGCAGGATACTCTTGGTAGTAGATAGGCTCTCAGTTTTTGCTTTTACTGAAGTACACAGTGGGAAGAGCCAGTAGCAGCTATACCTCATGTATCTGTGGCTCTGGTTCATGGTTGACAGCCCAGGAGAAGTTCGTGGGTGGGTCCACCAGGCCTCCCAGATGGGACAGAGGTGGGGGAAAGGGACCCCAGCTCCATCTCCATGGAAGCCTGGTGACTTTAGCCGCCCTAGACCAGCATACCTGGGCTTTAAATAGTCTTTCTAGGGTAGGCTCTGACAAGCTGGGCGTGAGATAGGCTTCTCTCTTGGGTGGAGCTCTGACTAGCTGTGGAGTCCGGACATTGAAAATGGCTGCCATCATGGTGCGGAGGTTCCTCTAGCTTCCTCTTCCAAGGTCTATTGGGGTGGCAGGCCAGGTCCAGAAACTGCCCTCCCTCCTGGACACCTCATATCAGCCAAGTGCAGGGAGAGCCTGTAGCAGCTCTACCCTGTGTATCTGTGTCTCAGGTTTATGACTGACAGTTGGGAGCAGTTCGTGGGCCGGTCCACAAAAAACAAATAAATCTGCTAAAAATCCTGAAATGAGGGCTAGCCATTTTGAACATGTGGCTAATGATCTCTCTCTCTCTCTCTCTCTCTCTCTCTCTCTCTCTCTCTCTCTCAATCTCTCTCTCAATCTCTCCCTCACTTTCCTCAAGAGCATGTTTAAGCTTCATGTAATTGTGGTGTTCTTGAGGTTATTGGCTATTGCAGTGTTCTTGAGGTTATTGGCTGCAGGAAAAAAAAACACTAAGCCTTTTTAAATACTCCACTTAGAAAATCATTCAGCTCTTGCAGGCTAGACAGTTTTGAAAGTTTTGTCTCTAAAGGAGCCATAAGGGCATAGATGAGGCTGTGTATGTCCTCACAAAATATTCCATCCATTTCTACATGTCAATAGAGTATAAGGACGTTGGTGATGAAAAGCAATGATCTGGCAGTATAATGGCCAGATTTTCAGAAATGGCCCATGAACTGACAGCTTCAAAGTCATTCTTTTTCTCCTTGCAATAATTATTTTAGCAAAAAATACAAAAATACACACATACAAATTTCAGGTTTTTTACTAGTTGTTGACTGTTTTTAACTAGCAGGTGAGAGCAGGTGCTATGCTAAAAGATAAGTGATTTTGTCGTGGCCCAAAATGACATGTAGACAGCATGACATCTCAGGGTCTTTATTTAATAACATATGGGAACTCAAAGGATGGTTTAGAGGCAAAAGGAATTTGCCTCTAAATTACAAAGAATGAGGCGTTACAAGAATGAGGCGGTGAATACCTGGGCCAGCCTCATGTGCCTAGTTCCGTCCCCAGTTCTGCCTTACAAGTATGAGACTGCGGTTCCCAGTGTCACTCACTTCTTCTACCATTCCCATCCCTTGTGTCTGTGACAATGTGTGATCCCTAGCTCACAGCTTGGGCCCTTTGGTCAGGAGTATGACCCCGCAGCAAGTGCAAAGATAAACACATCGACCCTTTCTGATGTGAGTATCACAGTCAGAATGTGAGTACCTCCACTAAAGGAGTCTGAACTTGGTGCACTTATGTGAGCACTAATAGTGTGTAATACCCCAGAAAACTCTACAACCTGTGTTTCCCATAGGCATTGCAATCACAATGACCACAAAGGGAGGAGGGAAAAAATTAAGTCTTTTTAGTAAGTTTACTGATACTGCCCTTTGCCCTCCAAATTTATTCTTACCCTCTTCCCTCACCGCCCCCCATATGATCACCACCTCATACCCAGCTCTTGAATTTAGCTAAGGTGAACGAACATAGACTTTGAATCCAGGAACATCCAAGTCGAAATCCGCCATCTGGAAAACTCTGGACCTGTGTAACTTTGGTCGCACGATAGCACCTCCATGTGTCTCTGAATTCTAATCTGTACATTGAATAAGGGTTTTTCTTAAGGAGATAAGATTCTGCGCATTAAGCATTTAGAATTAATTGAAGTAAACAATAATATGAGTAAATTGACTCCAAGAATGAATTAATGAAGAGTTGATGGTTCTGAGTGCATGGTAGCTGGGCAGCCTCTATTCTGTAATTCTAGGCAAGCGTCCATCAGAAGCAGCTGTGGACACTGGCTTGAAAGTAGGAAAATGTGATTCCTTGGAAGGTCTGTTTAAAAGGGACTTTATGGAGTCTGTTAGGAAAGTCTGAACATGTGACAAATGATCTCTCCGTCGTTCTCTGCCTCTCTGTCTCTCTCTCTCTCTCTCTCTGTCTCTCCCTCACTTTCCTCAAGAATGTGTTTAAGCTTCACTCAATTGGTTTTCTCGAGGTTGTTGGAGAGTTGGCGTCCTTTCCTAAGGAGGACTCGAGCTCTTCCCTGAGAGGAGGTAACATGGTAGAAGAAGAAAATAAGAGAGTTTTTCATGTCTGCTTATCTTTCTCCAGTGTATGACCCCTGGTAAAGAACTACCTTCATTTTGCATATTTATTTTCTTTAATTTAAAAGTTATTTATTGGGGCTGGAGCGATAGCACAGCAGATAGGACGTTTGCCTTGCACATGGCTGACCCAGGGTCGAACCCCAGCATCCCATGTGGTCCCCCATGCACTGCCAGGAGTAATTCCTGAGTGCAGAGCAGGGAGTAACCCCTGAGCATCACCGGGTGTGACCCAAAAAGCAAAAAAGCCCCAACTATTTATTTATTGAGGCATCATGATTTATAAGTCTTTCATAATTGAGTTTCAGACATAAAATTTTCCAACACCAGTCCCTTAACCAGTGCTCATTTCCCTTTACCAGTGTCCCTGCCACACTGGTAATAAGGACGTTGGTGATGAAAAGCAATGGTCAGGCAGTATAATGGCCAGATTTTCAGAAATTTCTGGCCCATGAACTGACAGCTTCAAAGTCATTCTTTTTCTCCTTGCAATAATTGTTTTAGTAAAAAATACAAAAATACACACATACAAATTTCAGGTTTTTCACTAGTTGTTGACTGCTTTTAACTAGCAGGTGAGAACAGGTGCTATGTTAAAAGATATGTGATTTTATAGTGGCCCCAAATGACATATAGACAGCATGACATCGTAGGGATGTGTCCCTACCACACCCCTGCCTGCCTCTATGGCTACTTTTGTTTGTTTGGTTTTGGGCATTGTGGGTAATAACACTGTTACTGATACAGTTTCATGAATAATACATTGCCACCTCCCAGCATCCTCTTCTGCAGAGTGGCTACTTCCCTCCACTATTGTTATAGGGTCTCCCCCGCAACCCCTTCCCAGTGGCATGCTTCCTACTGGACACAAGTTCTCATATTCTTCATTTCTATTGAATTTGAGCATTTGTTATCCCTTTACTATGTTTCTGTATATCCCTTTATTTTATTCCTTTATTTTTCACACTACCCTTTGTTTATTTTTTGATAGATTTATTAACTGCTTGATGGGGGCACACCCTGCAATGCCCTGGAGCTCTGACAGCTCTGTGCTCAGGAGGCCACTCCCTGCAGTGCTCAGGAGCCAAGAGGGAGCCAGGATTCACACATTGTTATTTTAATACTTGTAACCTGAATACATAACAAATAATTGGAAGATGAATGGCATCGATAATTACATGACCAAATAATTACATAGACAGATTGGTGTGCTATGTTCTGCCAATTGAGGTAAAGAACTAACATTTGTCTCCATGCAGAGCTCGTGTACACCACATGGTCCGTGGCAGAGAATTTGATTCATCTGGGCCAGGGCAGGGTCTTGCCTTAGCTCTGCTGCTAACTGCTACTGTTGTCCTGCACATGGGCTTGATTTCCTTGGCTTTGGCTTCCTCCTCTGCAGTTGAGTGCGGGCAAGGGAAGTGAAAGTGTCCGCTGCTGATTCCAGGCACTGGCCCCTAAATATAAACATGGATGGCACAGGATAATGAAAAGACTTGGACAGTCCAGATCAACTGAGCTGGTTCAAGGGGACAGTAATCACGGGGCACATAGAGTAGGGTGTGCCTTATTCCAAAGGAGAATTTATCAGAGGTGCAGAACTAGAGGAGAGAGCCAGGCATAAGTTTAAATGGAGATTGTAGTTACTTCTATTCTCTCTGGATTGAGTAAAGTGGTAGAAAGTACGCAAGACTATTCTGAGTAGGCAAAGCAAGAAAAAGGCAAAGTGCATTTGAATCAAATTAGAAGTTGAATTTGCTTGAGAGCTTGATGCAAATGGGACCGTCATTTTAGCCACTCATCTCCTGATCTGTAGAAGAAGTTCTGGGACATGATATATAGTAAAAACACAAATGACCAGTACATACATTGATGTCATGCAAAATGGATATTTTTGTGATGCAGTAACTTTGTATGCCTAAAGCATAAATATGAATAGTATTGAAATTATGTACATTAATAAAAATAGTCATTTTTTCCTTTCAATTTCTAGAGCTATGTCAAAATTTTGTGGCTAGAGTCTTTGATGATCTTTAGCATTTCTCCAACTGAATCATACATATTTTAGCCAGGAATAAACCACAGTTGGATAATTGATTTACGTCTGAAGCACTATCTGAAATCTTTTTTAGAAGTTCTGATTTCACATTGGCCACATCAAGGCAGCAGGAACTAAAATACCTCTTGTCCGAGGGCAGAAGAAATAAGGCAGGTTAATTTTGAGAGTGAAGCTGATTGTGAAACTAACATAGCATCTGCAAGAGACTCAACTTGGTTTCATAGAAGGAGGAAAAGTGTTAGGGAAAGATTCATTGGAGATTAAATAGCATCCCCTACACTATAATGAGAACCTGAGCAAACGCAGATACCTGTGGTTAAAGAAAATCACCGTTCCTACACAGCCAGCACAATTGTGGGCGTTGGGGACCTTCCTGCTTCATTATTCTGAGGAATAGCATTATCGGGAATTGCAAAGATTTGAGCTTCAAAATCAATATGTGCTGAGAATTACTCGGTAGGAAAGCCTGAAACTGTAATGCTTTGAACACTGTTTTTATAGTCAATTTTGAGAAAGTCCACGAATCCAAATTCAAGGACACGCTCTCAGCACTGGCAGGCACTTGTTAGCTGGTATCATCATGCATTTGTTCATTTCACTTTTTCTTTTAGAAGTATTTAATGAGTATCTACTATAGGTCAAGCGTTGTTCTTGTTCTTTGTGGTATTTTGTGCTGTGAATCCTACCCTACAGGGGAGTGCATTTGGATTGGGGTGGGGGGTATTGTGACCACTGTCATGTAAAATGTACAGCCAGGCAAAAGAAATTAGAAGTGGCTTCCTGTTCATAAGGCAGAGGCTACGGACATCTCTAAGGTATTTATGGCCATCTCTAAAGACTTTAAGGTTTAGGAATGTAAATGAAAGGATCACTCTTATTTTTATGAGGTTTAAAACTTTTCAGGGTCCAGTCTCATTTTCAGGTAATTGAGAGGATCAAAGGAAAGGAAAGAGCTTTCATTGGCAGACCAGGTATGGGAGGAGAGGGCTTCTAACATAAGGTCTTAGGGCTTCTAACATAAGGTCTTCTAACATAAGGTCTTCTAACATAAGGTCTTCTAACATAAGGTCTTAGGGCTAAGTATGACACTCATCACATACGCTTCTATTCCCTGGGCTAGAACCAGTATCAAGCCCTTCCCATATCATGCTGAAAGGGGTGCAGAGAAATGTGTACCCAGGGATTTGGAGCACCCCAGAAGACTATTCCATAGCAATCTACACAGTGCATCTCAATTACATATTTGAAGACCAGAGGCCTGTTGTGGGTACAGAAAGGTTGAAAATTCCTCTACTGGAAAAGAGGTCAGGTTCAAGATTTAGGGTAATGCCAGAAAAAAAGGAAAATCATAAATTATTGACTCCAAGGTGATAAGTTTTGGCTTGATATTTCCAGGTAGCGTGCGATCTTTGTTCTTTATATAATATTTATTATTATAATCACTGTATCACTGTCTTCCCATTGTTCATTGATTTGCTCGAGTGGGCACTAGTAACATCTCCATGAGTCCTGTCACAAGCAAGTGTAACCCAAGGGCATCTGCTTGCTCCAGGGACAGGGAGGAGCCCGAAACCATTCTTCAGGCCATGGAACTGAGGTCCATAATTGTTACTAGTTTTTGGCATAACAAGTAAATAATTATTTTATAATAATAATGATTATTATTATAATCATTAGTCAAAAGTAGAAGACTTGGAATATCTGTAGACATTTTGAGGCAGTTTGTTTGGAACCACAGCAGAAAGTGAAAGAAGGCTTGGTGCCTCCTCTGGGTCCCTGTCTATAGAATATTTTATGTTATTTTCAGCTGGGAAGAGTAATTGTGCAACAAATTCCATCCTATGTTTCTGAAGACTAGAGATCTCCAAACCTTGTTCTCGGGTATTATTTCCCACATTTTTGGTGACATGTGATTCAACTGTTGTTGATTCAGGCATGAAGCAAAGAATCGTTGTTTAACCATTCATTTGCCCATTGATTTGTCTTTATTGGTTCATTCATTGGTTCTTGGTTTATTCAAATGTGCCTACTATAAGTTGTATAAAGTTTTCAAAAGAGCATAGCACAGTAAATCTAAGTGAACTAAGAAATATGAACACTTGGGTTTGGACTGTTTAAGAAAGGAATGTTCTCCTGCTGATCTAGACATCTGTCTTCTTAGTCATTCAGTCTGCTGCGTGGCTGTCAAGGGGCGGTGGCTAATTTATGCCCCCTTAGACAGGGAAGCCAAGTGTGCTTTTGTGGCAGAGCCATCAGTACCAGGTTCCATCCGCATCTAGGGAACCTCTTCATTCTCGAGTGAGGACAGGAACTGATCAAGGACAGATTTTCAATGTATCCGTTACATGCAGAACAGGGATCTACAGTCAGAAAAACAACCAATGGGCAGAGAGTCAGTGAGTAGCAGAATGGAGACAAAGCAAGTAAGAACCAGGTCCTTGCTTTTGAGCATGATTCATTCAACTCTCCCCCGCCCTCATCCACACACTTGCCCTCCGTCGCATCAAATTCTCTTACAAACACAGAGGAATGTTCTTATAGGGAGCTTAGATTTGTTTAATTTGGAAGCGAATAAAAACGCAAAGTTGGGGAACAAGTATTGAGCAGAGCTGCTGCGGTTCCATGAATGAAGGTGTGTGAGGGGAACTTGCACCATTAACCTCTGAGCCTCTATGGATTGTTTTTTCCAAGTACACCTCAGCCTTTATTTTCATTCACAGCAACTCCAAGGGCTGCTCATAATTACAGCAAGTATGGCAGTCCTTAAGAATGATTTTAAAATAATAATAATAAGCATGTAAGGTATTGATCTGTCACGACTGAGCAATTGTAACTTTGCTGTTTAGCTGGTGGATAATTAGTGCTGTTAACAGGCAGGAGGCTCACACAGGAGCTAGAGTGACTTAGTGGGGAGCCTCTTAGCACCCTCTTTAGGACTGTAGCAGCTGCTAACAACCCATTTCAAGTCGATTCAGCAGGTATTTATTGAGTATCTACTAAGCACACAAATAAAGTGCCGCTAGAATAATAAGGAGAGACTACTGATCTGACATTGTCCTTTTTGGATTTTTTCCCAGTTGCTTTATTATGTTTAGAGTTATGGCCCTAGGGGATGACAAATGGAGACTGTCTGAAAACATCACTCTGTTTCATGTGCTTTGAACTGCTCAGGGATTTAGCTCTTTTAAACAAAAAAGCAGATTGAAAAGTTCTACAGATAGTTCCTAGATTATGAACTTTAGGAATTTTCTGTAAGAATTAGGATTTTTAACACTAAAGAACTTCACAACTAAAGGACTTCAAACTAGACTGGTCCGCTCAAGCCAATTGATGATCAACGGGAAGTCAAGTGATCAAATGATCAAGTGAAAGGACCTCAACAAATGTTAAGTATGGAGGGAGAACATTATATATAGAGGGCTATCTGAACATTGACTGAAACTTCTGAAATGCTACTGACGCTAGGCATTCCATGTAGACTCAAGGAGTCAGGTTGCTGGTAGTGATATTTATATGTCACATTTTCTCCTCTCATTTTTGCCTTTTCCTTGAAAGGGAAGAATAAGGAACTTGTAAAGACTCAAAATTCTGTGACCCTACTTGTTCGGAGTTCCTCCGCGAAAGATGCAGCCATCTTCTTGAGCCCCTGTTCTTCCTCCTACCCAAAAACTACACTGACTTTTAGACTACATAAGAAAGATGGCTTCTATAGTTGAGGAAAACAGAAACAGCTAAGTTTACTTGTTTATTGATATGTTTTTTTGTTTTTATTTTTTCTTTGCTTTTTGGGTCACACCTGGCAATGCTCAGGGGTTTCTTCTGCCTCTGCACTCAGGAATTACTCTAGCGGTGCTCGGGGACCATATGGGATGCCGGGATTGAACCCAGGCCGGCATGTGCTGGCCGCTTGCAAGGCAAATGCCCTACCTGCTGGGCTATCACTCTGGCCGCATTTATTGCTATGTTTTATCTGTACCAGGCGCCATGTCATGTCCTGAAAATAATTAAAGATAACTAAGTTCATCTCTGCCAAACTTCTGCACCCCTCATTTTTCTTTCTGATTTTATTTCTTGATAATAAATAATTCCATATACATATAAAATATAGTTAGCACATGCATTCTACATGATTTCATGTGTCCATATGTGTTCAGTTAAGAAAACTTCTATCACGGAAGGGGAATGGATAGAGAGGTGGAAATAAAAGCAACTGGTTACAAAACCTTCTTGTAAGAGTGCTCCTCGAGAACTCAGTAACTGTGTGTATACTTGGGGAATGTGGTTAACATATGATTACAATGAGGAGCATTTCATTGTAAAAATATTTTTTTTTCTTCATCATATTTATGATAGTCCTGAACAGCAGGTATTTTTCCCCATCGGTCCGTATCAAAGAATATGATTGTAAGCAGACATAAGGGAGCTAAAGTCTGGTATTGGCAAGATTTATATTTTAATTTGTGTGTGAATTTTAATATAAATATAGGAACATAAAGCATTGATTCAAGTCAAAGTGTTTTTTCAGTGAAGAAGTTTTAGAAGTTCAGCTTTATAACAATTATTAAAATCCTGTTAAATTTTCTAGGGAAAAAGGAAGAGGAGAGTTCTGTATATATTGCCACTAGTGTCCTTCTTATAACAAATATATGTCCCAGAGCAAAGATTGATTTAATTTAACCTGCAGTGATAGTAAAAGTAGCCCCACTAGTCTAATGGTGTAAGTTGAGTCACAATAGTAATTCCTATTTAATGACTAAACCTTTAGTTTTCATTATAAGATCTTTTCCATCCTTCAGTTCCAACCCACCTTCTCAGTGTTCTCAGCTCCTTCTAGCCTTGGCTCATCATTCTTCCCTTTAGCCAGTGAGATGATAAAAACAGATAGAGTTGTCTCACAGATGTGGTAGCAAGTATTTGATTGAACCCCAATTTGAATTTTGGTACCTGCAACTGCTTTTGTCTTCAGCCACCTTCACATTTCTGGAGGCTTGGTTTGCCTCATCTAGAATGTGGCAGTGAGCTGGCATTTTAGAGTTGGTGCTTGCTGTCAGCCAATATATGAAAACCACTTAAGACATCAGCTTTTTGTTTATAAGTGCTTAGCATGGCGTATGACCCATGTTAGATTATCAATAAATGTGTGCAGTGCCATCATTAATGTGTCTGCTGGACGAGACTCCAGCTCGCTTTTGTAAGTGTATTCTTTGTTTTATTAAATTTCACTTTGTTTTTTAAAATGTCTTGTCTCTATAATCAGATTTTCAACTCCGCCGGGAAGGGTATTTTGCTTTTATTTGCTTTGTCTTCTTTCTTTTCCTCTGCCGCAGGTCTTATTCTCATACTGAAATTTAAGAAATGCTTAGCAAATAGAAGAGTGTTGTTTTCATTTGTTTTTATATAAAATCACCAATTAATAAAAACCTTGCCATCCAGTATATACAAAGGCATTGCTTCTGAACTTAGAGTGGTTGGGGGTGGATGTGGATACAAGATGCCATGGACATCTGTAAGATCTAAAGTTGAAGGTCTGAGATTCAGTACAGCAGGTAGGGCATTTGCCTTGCACACAGCTGTCTGGGTTCAACTACGGGTAGCCCATGAGGGCCCCTGAACACTGCCCGAAGTGAGCACAGGGACAGGGCATCCCCAGGTGTGGCCCAAGACAAAACAAACAAAAGGAAATGTAAAAGTAATAGCAAAGTCACAAGAATCAGTGTCAAAAACAAGCAAGCTTATAGAGTTTCTGAATTTGAAATCCCCAAACTTATTTGATCTAGCACCCTCTTTTCAGGAAAAAAAAACAGTCACTCAGTGTCTCCCTTGGAAATCAGCTTTCTTTAAGGAACAAACTTAGCCCCAGTTGCGTTTGAGACTTCTACTGTTCCCTACCCCTAGGTTCCTTTCAGTCACCTCCAAGGCTTGGTGTCGCCCACTTCTAGAAACAGTGTTTAAAGTGATAATGGTGGATTTTATTCTCATTTATGGATTCCCAGGGGAGAGACAGGCTCTCAACAGTCGCTCAATGAAAGCTTATTGGTTGAATGGATTGTTAAATTAATTAGTTAACTGACAAATGACCTGACACACAGTAAGAGTGTGAGAACTAGAAGACATGTGATTTATTATTGGAGTGGAATGTTTTAATTTTTTTTCTGAGCAGGAACCTAATTAATTGACCTTTTTTTTTTTTTTGGTATGTGTGTGTGTGTGTATGTGTGTGCCTGTGTTTTGATCTGATTGAAAAGGGAGTGGGAGGCTGAGTAATAGTACAGTGGGTGTTTGCCTTCCACACAGCCAGTAGGGGTTGCATCCCCAGCGTCCCATATGGTTCCCAAGCAACATGAGGAGTAATTCTTGAGTTACCCCTGATCATGTCCAGGTGTGACCTCCAAAAAAAAACTTAAGTGGGAGTAGTTCAACAAACAGAGAAAATAGAGCCACAAATTGTGTTGTTCTTGAAATACCTACCTTTTAATTCATGTGTGTGTATGTGTTTTTGTCTGTCTGTCTGTATGTATGTCTTTTGGCCATAGTCCTTAGGGAGCTCGGGAGATTACTCCAATGTACAGTACTTGGAGATTGCTCCCAGTGGTGCCCAGAAAGCTGGGTGGTGCTCTGGATCAACCCACTGCACCTGCATCCTACATGTGCTCTCGCTCAGTGTTTCCTAAGGTAGGCTAGTTACTACATCCTGCCCGAAGGACTTGAGGGAGATCATAAGCCTTCATACAAATGGAGGGAGATTTCCATTTACTTATTCACTTAAAGTAGGTAGATTTCCAGTGGTCACTGAGGGATTTCCCCCACCCCTTGAATAGTGGGCACATGGTCAAGTAAGTAAGGGAACCTCTGGTTTAAATCACATTAGACCCTCCTAATAACCACCAGGAATTACCCCTGAGCACAGAGCAGGGTCGCTTGAGCACTGCCAGGTGTGGTTCACAAACAAAATACAAATACAATACAGCAATAGAGCTGGAGAGATAGTTCAGCGGGTACGATGCTTGCCTGGCATGTAGTTGTTCCAGGTAGCCTCTCTGTCACTATATATGTTCTCCTGAGCACCACAGGGGTGATCCCTGAGCCAGGAGTTAGCCCTGAGTACAACCTGGTATGTGTCAAAACAAAACCAAATCAAGAAAACTGTGAGGTACTTTACAAAGTAGATCCCAAAGATGTTCTTCCTCACTCCAGAAATCAATCACTATGAGATGGGAAAGTCATGGTAGATGGTCACGAGCCTGACCACAAAGTCTGGGTGTGCTTCATCTAGTCATGCACACCCCTAAAAATGGACACTTTTCTCTGTCAGCTACGCAGGAAGCCAGAAAAATCTGAAGTGCGAAGGTATAGATGAAGCCACTGGAGCTTGAAGCAGGAAGAACCCTGGGAGGGTCCCCTAAGTAGCTCCTACACTAGAGAACTGGAGCTGCAGACAGCTTTAGTGAAGCAGAATTTAGTGGACTACAAGTTCAATACAACTAGGGAGCCGAGCTACAGCTTGTAGCAGCTGGGTTCTGCCTACTGCCCCCAGACCGTTGGCATAAAATCGGGGTGGAGTCTACCTGGGCTTTGGACCAAATAACAAAGGGGTGTGGAGGGAGGCCACCAGATTGATGGGAACTGGGTATTTGGACACAGCTAGAAAGATATCCAATGCTTGGTATTTGTTTGCGTGAAGCCATGTAAATGGTAACATCACTATCTAACCTCCCTGGTGAGTTCTGTTGTAGAAAAAGTGAAAACATACCCCAAATACTTAGAAAACACTTAAAAAGTGTTGTTTCTTATTTTCATTATGCTCCTTTTACAGATAGAAACAGAGTCTCAGATAGCTTGAACACCATGCGCAGGGCCACAGACGGCGAGAATGTGCAAAAGCATCTCTCTTCTGATAGTTCTGGAGACCAGTGAGTTGACGATGTTCCTATGCAGTGTTCAGGGAGACCCAGAGGCCACTGGTAGTACTTAACCAACTTAGCCAGATGGTTCAATGCTAAGGCTCACAAGTATGGTGTTGGGGCTCCCAAGGCTACAACTAATAGTGCTTGGGGGCCACTCAGTGCTGGGGAGGAGCTTGGGACCTCATCATGCTAGATTGTGTGCTAGGGCTCCACAGCACTGTGCACAGTGCTACCTATTCAGTCCACACATATAAGGTTTATGCTCTGCTACTGCCTTGTAGACCAGTGACTATTTTGCTTGTTTTTCTTCTTTGGGTCACATCGGGCAATGCTCCTGGCTTAATCCTGGCTCTGTGCTCAGGGATCATTCCTGGCAGAGCTTGGGGAACCTTATGGGGTTCTGGAGATTGAAATGAGTCAGCCTGATGTAAAACCAGCACCCTAGCCATTGTCCCATCTCTCCAGCTCCAGATCAGTGATCCTAAATCATAAATGCTTGTTGGCATTTTCAACTGACTTTGCTAAAATAGGGATTCTGGAAATGTTGACTTTAGTCATAATTCAAGCTCTTGGGTGATCTTAGGCTGCTATTTTTCAAAGCCTCAGAGATGCTTTTGATATAAGTACTTCTAGAGTTATTCTTCAGACCCCTTACCTTGACTTGAGGGGGTTTAATGCTTATGCTCACACCAGAACCTGGTACCTATAGTACTGTATATACACATAACTACATAGGTGCACATACTTTGGAAAATAGTCACAGTAGCTCTCTATATTTAATATTGTAGCATTGTATCTTTACAGATATATAGGTATATACATGTATTTATACACACACTGCCCTTTCAATGACTTGCTGAGCTTTACTGGTCTTGCTTATAGTTCCACTGACTTTGGGCCTTTCTTCTAAATCACCCCATATTGGCTACTGTCATTGTGAGCCTGACATGGATTTTATCTGACACTCTCAAAGATCCCCATTCTGTTCTGCAGCTCCCTGCCTCCCCCCCTCACAGCTAGTATATGTTTCTCTTTCGTTTCTCAGTCCATGCAGGAGGCCTTGCTGCACACCTGACAGCAGTGGGTTCCCAGTGAGTTTGGTAAACAGAACTGGAACTTGCAGCTGGCAGAAGGAGGTTCCCTTCTGCCAGGGCAGGGCTTCTGGAGAAAAGGCAGGGAAAAGGCAGAGTGCGAAGGGCCCACTCATTCCCTTCGAGTGGGATCCCAACTCGGAGTGTTGGCACTTGTTTTTCTCAGGAGTGGGTGCGAGTGTCTTTCTGTTTTTCCTACTCCACTTTATATTTAAAGCAGTTCTTCTTTCTCGAGACAGCCCACACAGTCCCACCCTCAGTGGATCATGCACTGGAAACCCTTTGCGGAGACAGAGGAGAGTAACTGAATTCCTCCAAAGCACTGCATATATTCTTCGACACATCCACGCTAATGACAGTCCCATGCTGAAAAATTTATGTTTCCTGCTCTTCCAAAAAGAATTGCATTACACTGTCAAATTCTTTTCGTGGAGCTGTTGACAATTGGAATGGAGGACTAAAGAATCTCCCTTTCCTCAGTGCCAAGCCTTTTGAAATGTCCCTGCATTCATGGCGCCTAATAAATGTCAGCTCACATGTTGCTCATCAGATGGGCGCCATCTGGTGTATTAGAAAGAAATTTCACTTAGGCATGATAGAAACTGCCTTTTGCTTAATTCCTTCTTCTGGGTCTCTGTTTCTTTCTTAACAGTGGGTTAATGATGGGAGTGTTTCCATCATTTCCAAGGTTCATTTAATCTGTTAAAGTCAGTGTATGAAGAATGTGAGTTCCTTGAGACAGGTGTGCCGTCTTCATGTTCACTGCCGTTATCTCTGTTGGTTTGCTGTCATGCTTGTCAGGCAGCAGTTGGAGAAGTATTTGCCAGGCATCAAATGGATTAAAAGTAACATCGATAAAGAAAACCTCACATGTATCCATGTCCTTTATGCCCATTTTGAGGGGGATTTATGCTAAAAACAAAGGCAGCTGGTACACTGCCTTTGAAAATATATCAGCTGGTGTGGTGGTGTGGGATAATGTAATTGTTGCTCTTGGACTCATCAAACCCTAGATAACCAGTTCCATTTTTGAACTTCTGCTTTGCATAAAAATTCTGGGTTATATTGTCAGTCTGTGGATCATTTGTCCTGGACCTGGGTAGCACTGGACTCCCGAGAGAACTTTGATTCAGACATCAGGCTTAGATTCTAAACTGGGGATTTCTTTATATGCAAAAGATTTTCATCTCGGGCAAAACAGAGGCACAACAAGGCAGATGGTTGCAGAAACCTACAAGTAAGAAAATCAGGCAAAATCCTAAAGAAATTGGGGACTTAAAGTGAGGTCAGAGATGTTTCTGGGTGAGACTGAAAGACATGATTCATTTTCTAGGATTCCAGCATGAGGCTCTTTTCCCTAAAAGTGTCATACTATGGGACAGGAGTGATAGTACAGTGAGTAGTGTGCTTACTTTGCACACATATGACCTGTGTCTCATCCCTGTCATCCCATATGGTTCCCCCGAGCACTGGCAAGATTAATTCCTGAATGCAGAGCCAGGAGTAACCTTTGAACATAGCCAGGTGTGACTCAAAAACAAAAACGAAAGTGTCACATTGCCTACATTTTCCCCCAAACTTAGTTCATGCGTGTGATTATAGATCAGTAGAAAGAATGAGGTCTTCCAAATCAGGGTAAAGCTGATTAGAAAGCTGGTACCATCTATGACTAGTTCATTCCCTAAATGATTTATCTTTCTGGGTCTTTGTTTTCCCATGTTTATTGACATGTAATTAACATTAATACCACCCGCTTCATAATAATATTGCAAGAAATCAAGTGAAGCATGAGAAGCACCTGGTTCTGTCTGACACACAGCAGGTCATCAGTGAGTACTTGTTTTGTTTCTCTTTCTCATTTCCGAGTCATTCATTAAATATTTATTCTGCACCCAGTGTTTGGGAGGCACCGTGTTTGTTGTTATAAGGATTCAGACATGAAAGAGACAGGGTCTTCTTGTGCCGTTCACAGCTTAGTAAAGAAACAGACAAGTAGTAGTAAAGGGAACAACAAATGACAACCTGGTTAAGTTACATCTTTATTAGAGACCCAGGAACAGAAATAAAGAGTCTTGGGGAGCAAGGGAAAGCATCCATTAAACGCTAGCTCATATATTTAGAGGACACCTATTTTAGCACAATTTGGGTAAATTTTTTTCTTTAATAACATATCTGATTGTATAGGCTTTCCTTTAAAGTTTTTAAACACAGAACTTTTTCAATTGTGGGCATTGTGATTGAAAATACTGCTACTGTAGGATTTCATGCATACAGTGTTCCAACACCACACCCTCCAGTCGAGTGTCCCCACCTTCCACACTCCCACCCTGTCTTCCACTATGGGAAGCTCAGTTCTATAGACCAGTTTGTCAGATCCATTGTAGTTGGCCATTGTTATTTCCTTCCTATGTTTCTTATATCCCACAGATGGGAGAGATCATCTGTATCTATTCTCCTTCTGACTAACTTTACTCAGCATGAAACTGTCCAATTCCATCCATGGAGCAATAACTTGCCCGATTTCACATTATATATAATATATAATATATTATATATAATATATATAATGTATTATATATAATATATAATATATATAATATATAATATATATAATATATATAATATACATAATAATGTATTATATATATAAACATCTGAGTAGTTTTCCATTGTGTGTGTACCATAGTTTCTTTGTACAGTCATCTGTGGACACGATTTGTTCCCATATTTGGGCTATTGTACAGAGGGCTGCAGTAAACATGGGAGAGTAAATGTATTTTCTGAATAAAGTATTTAGTCCCTTAGGGTAGATGCCAAGAAGTAAATTGGCAGTTCATATGGAATTAGAGGCATCAGAGACTATTCAATGACCTACTGAAAGCGACGGAAGGTTTCATATGTGTTAGTTGTAGTGTGGTGATAATAGTAGCTCTCATAGACAGCCACTAGGAATGTTACTCATAATTAGGAATTCATCTTTACTATGTGGCTAGTATTTTCTAAGTGTTTTGCTTTATCATTTGAGATGATCCTCATCAGATTGCCATAACATTTCTTTTATTGTCCCATTTTATAAAGAAATGGAATTTAAAAAAAGTTGATTCTTCCACAAAGTGAGAAGTGAGTCATTTGTAGATTTGTGCCTTTAATCCCACGCTGTCTACCTTTAGACCACGTTCTCTATGTGAGAATATCATACTGCCTCCAGACATCTCTTTATTTAGAAAGAGAAATTGTGTGGTTAAAGTAATTAGTTGTGAATCCAAATTAGAATATCAGGAATGATGTTTGTTCATTTCTATGTAATCATTTAATTTTAATGATCCCATTTCCTTATCAGGATGACATTCTTTTTCAAGATATGATAAGTATACTTGATATCTTTGTTGTCATTGAATTCATTGAGCATCTGGTGTAGCTGTATTTCTTTTTGTAAGGCGTGATAGTTGTAATCTTTAGGGAATTTTTTTCACTTTGTTCCCCACACATTTCAGCATTGAAAACAAAACAAATGGTTAAAGCAATCTTTGAGTGGTAGCTTACACATTTTCAGAGTAGATATTAGCTTAAAGCATAATGTAGACACTGTCAGAATGAGAGTTAAAGAGCTCAATTTTAGATTGCTGGAGAAATCATCTGTAATCACGAGAAAGATTACTTGGGTGTTCATTGAGTTCAGAACTGAAATAGAGAAGGCTACGCAACAGTCATCCATTTTTCATGCGTTAGGAAGGAGAAATGTATGCTTCAATAAACAAGTCTTGATTGCAAAGACCAAATAAGGAAGGTGGGCACTGTGCATAGCTCAGACAGTCCTTGGTCTCTTGTGGATTCCCTGGCCTATGACTGGAGAGAAAGAGTAAGGCACCAAGCCCAGAGCTCTCCTTGCAGACAGGCCAATTGGAAGACTTTGATTATTTGACTCCCACTGACCCCACCTGGCAAAAGAAAAAAAATTACTTAACTCTTCCGACAATGAAAGTAGTGTGTTCATTTTTGCATGAAGCAGAGGATCTTTTTTGTTATTATTATTGAATCACAGTGAGAAAACAGTTACAGAGCTGTTCATGTCTGGTTTCAGGCACACAATGCTCCAATACCCATCCTCCACCAGCATGCATTTCTCACCACCAATGTTTAAGTTTCCCTCCGATAACCCAACCCTGCCTGTCTCTGTGGCAGCCACTTTCCCTCCTCCCTCCCTCTCTCTGTCTCTCTCTCTCTCTCTCTCTGTCTCTCTCTCTCTCTCTTTCTCTGTCTCTCTCTCTCTCCCTCCCTCTGGGCATTGTAGTTTGCAATACAGTTACTAAGATTTATCATATTCATTCCTTTATCTATTTTCAGCATGCAATTCTTATCCAAAGTGATCACTTCCAACTGTCTTTGTCACATAGTGGCTCCTTCTCTATCCCAATTGTCTTCCCCCAGCACTTGAGACAGGAGAAGCATCATTTTGGGAAGATGCATGTGGCTAGCCTCTCCTGCAGATAACCAGAACAGGTAATTTCAAAATACTGAAAATGTCTCCTTTGCAATCCAATAAACTATCCTGATGTTTTATGATTGCTTTTCAAATTATGAATATTGTAAGCAAAGATAAATACAAACATGATTAATGTAATAAACATCAGTCGACTTACTACTAAAACTAGTAGTCAAGGCTTCATGTCTTGCCTAATTTGCTTCATATTGTTTTTCTTTAAGAACTCAAATATCAATGATGTCAATAAAATCCTATGTGAATCCTCCCTTTGATCCGTCCCATCTTTCCCTATATGGAAACCAATCTTACTAGTTTGGCCTGTAACAATTTTTAGAAGGTTTTAAAGCTCTTACTTTGTATATTATTCACCTTTGGTGGCTGTACATTTTAAAACTTTATAGGCCTGGAACAGTAGTTCAGCATACAGGGCACGTGTCTTGCACACAGCCAATACTGGTTTGATCCCCAGTACCCCACATGGTTCCCAAACACTGCTAGAAGTAAACACTGAGCAATGTTGTGTGTGAATAAAAAGCAAAAAATACAATGAAATGCTTTTAAAAAATGGATTCATACTGAACATGAAGATACCTCTGTCTTGTGAGCACAGCATTGTTTTAGAGACTTACCTATATTGAGGGAGTAGTCATAATTCATTTAACTACTTATTTAACTGTTATATATACTTATAGTATTTGGCTGAATGAGTATAGCAATGTTGATTTATTTACACAGTTGTCTGGTGATGGGCATTTAGATAGTTGACAAGGTAGAACTTTAGAAAGAAATCGTTAATAGGCACTCCTTTCTCTAGTCTACTGGCCGCATATGAGATGATGCCTAGGGGTAGAATACACCTAAGTAGAATACCTAAGAGCATATTTTGTGATCTCCAGCAATTTTCACACATGAATTTTCAAATTTTAATAAATATTTAAGTGCATTTTCTGAATTATATATCTACCGCTGGGTATGAGAGTTTCTTCATATTCATTTAAAAGCATTAATTGCATCATTTGGTACTGTTAGACTTTTAGTTTTTATCAGTTAGTGATTCCTCCTATGTTTTAATTTGCATTTGCTTGAATACATGCAACTTTATTTGATTTAATGTATTTAATGAGTATCCAGGATTTTTTCCTTCTAAGTTTCATATTCATATTCATTGTACTATTTTTATCCTGGTTGGTTTTCCTTTTTCTTTTTATTACTGATATGCAGTTAATTCTTTGTGTAATTCTATATACAAATCTTGGTGCCCTTATAAATATTGTTGTTTTTGCAGATGCTACTACAGATCTAGTGTAATCTAGATCAAAATTGTCAGATGTGTGGGTGTGTTTGTGGGCAATTTGACAGATTCTGAAATTTATAACTGAATATAGATTTTCAAGAAGAGTGTATACTACAGAAGCTCCTCACTTAATATTATTGATAGTTTCTTGGAATCTAAGGCTTTATGTGAAGTGATGAAGGAGGAAAGAAGGTTCTTGAAGAAGTTTTCTTCAGTGTCACCTGGGATTTTTGCTTTCATTTGTTATAATGAAAGTACATTGAATCAAATGCTATTCCTTGATGACCTGCTTGTTTTGAGAAAAGAGCAAAGTGATCCCTTGTATCACTTAGGATATCACTTGTTACACTTGGAAGCATACATTAAGATTTATGCTCCCAGATATTAAAAACTTATTGAGCCTGTGCTATATGGTCTTTCTCAGGTTGCATGATGGACAATTAGCAATGATTCTTAGCCAACTACTCACTATGAGTTAGAGCATTGACTTCCCCTTCAACATACTCTCATCTTCAGCCTCAGAATCTCTGGCTCTTGCTGTGGGTTCAAAACACTAAAGTCATCTCTCTCTCTCTTTGTCTCTCTCTTTCTCCCTCTAATTCTCTCTTTATCCATTGTTTTGCATTTGTTATATTTTATGATCCCTCTCTTTACCATGCTGTATTAATTATACTTTATACTTTATAGTTATTAACACAACATTTTGTTTTGCTGTATATCCCTGTATATATGCAGGTAGATGTATGCTACCTGCACGGCAGAGCCTGGCAAGCTACCCGTGTTGTATTTGATATGCCAAATACCAGTAACAATTATAGACCTCATTCCGGAATGGATTGAAGCTCTTTATGTTCCTGGAGCAAGCAGATGCCTTGGGCTCTACTAGCATGAGACAGGACATATGGAGATGTTACTGGGGCCCGCTCGAGCAAATCGATGATGAACGGGAAGACAGTATATCCCCCCTCACTCAACTCTGTGGTAAATACCTTTTGTGTTCATTACCAAATCATCAGATCTACAATTGAGCCAGACAGATTATGGATTCTCAGACAGAATTTACTGAATGAATGGGTATGTGAATGAATGAATCTAGACTATAAAAATCTTGTCCTTATGAAATGGTGTGTTTCAATTCCCCACAGGCTTCACGTTTACATGTGTTTTGCATTTTAAGCACGGATGGTTTCTTGGCAGTCTGGATTATGATTAAGAGTATGGGCTCTGGATGCTGAAGGAGTTGAGTTTAAATCATTCTTGTTCCCCCACTTATACTTATTGGTGGTGTGACTGTTTACTTAACCTTTCTAAGTTTGTTTCCTCACTTGTAAACATTGACATAATCTTGTCACACTTGAGTGACGAGATCTGACTTGCTTTTACAGACACATGCTGTGGTGGCTGCATTGAGGTGAGGGAAAGCGAGTGGAAATCAGGAGATGGGGTGCTGGGGGCAGGAGGACAGAGATGAGCGTGGTTAGGATCTGGTGCAGGGGTTGAGAAACTAATTCCACATAAAGTTCAAGGATAGAACCTGCAGAATATTTGTCCACATCTGCATGCCAAGCTGGCACTGTAGAGGGCGTATTGTATTAGGCACAGGATATATGACCATGAGAAAGACCAAGGTGGCAGCTGAGTTTAAGGAACATTCAGTCTGGTTCAGGTTAACTGCAAATCCAGAACCATACTAAAAACGTCAAAGTACAATGCAATGAAAATTCGCAAAAGGAAGATGCTACTTTAAGTATTAATAAGGGGTAGTTTACCTATAGTCACTTGGCTTAAAAAAGCAGGAGCGCAGATCTCCAGAGCTTTTCTTGCTCTGGAGCTTATTCTTTAGCAAGTCACCTCTCACCGGAGAGCAGTGTGGTGGGAGGCAAGAAGCGGTGCTAGCCAGAACACCACTCACATACCAGCCTTGGGGAGACTAGGAACACCCAGTCTGGTTCGGGTTAGCTACTGAGGCGGCAGCCCTTACTGAAGACATTTCTGCTTGTTGGTGGTAGCTGTGCCCTTGGTCACTAGCGGCATCTCCCCTACCCTGTCCCCACCTTGCCCAGAACTGATTGAGGTTGCCTGTACTGGGATGGGCTGGACTTTCCATCACTCTACTAACAAGGAGACGGATACAGAGGGAATGTGGCTCTACTAAGCAGACACACCAGGCACAGGGCAGTCAGGTCACTCCACAATAAAGTGGAGCTGGTTTGCACCATAAGCCTGGGTCATGGTCTCTGGCTGTGTCCCTGCCATGCTGTCCCCACAGAACTGCTGCCCACTTCACAGGCAGTGCCCCTGTCTGCTCAGCGCCCGCTTCTAGTCTGTGTCGCCTCCAGTTCATGTCTGCACTTTTCTCTCAGGGGACCTGGCTCAGCTGTACCTTCCCGACCACTTGGTCTCAGAATCCACCTTCATGCCTTCTTGGTTCCTGTCTTTCCCTCCATCAGCGTGCCTAGGATACTTATGTAGATTGTGCATTGAAGCTCCTTAAGTTCTCTAAGCTGAGTGCTTTAGAACTTTCCATTCCCATGAGCAGATATTTGTTCATGTATTGGAAACAAAGAGAGTATGTGGAAGGGAAGGGAAGCAGGAGGAGGGGAGGAAAGGTGAGAGAAGGGAAAGGGAGGGGCAGGAGGGGTGAGAGGGGAGGGGAGGGAAGGGAAGAGAGAGGGGAGGGGAGACAGCCAAGAAATCTTTTTCTTTTCAGTTTTCAATATATTTTACTATACCACCATGAGATAAACAATTACAAAAATGTTCATGTTTGGGTTTCGCCATACAGTGTTCCAGCACCCATCCCTCCACCAGTGCCCATTTCCCACCACCAATGTTCCTGACTCCCTCCCCCTCCCCTAGCCTGCCTCTATGGCAGTTTCTTTATCTCTTTTTTCTCTTTCTCTTTCTCTCTCTCTCTCTCTTTCTTTCTTCCTTCTCTTACTACTTGTGGTTTGTAATACATATACTTGAGGTTATCATGTGTATCTTTTGAGACAGCCAAGAAATCTTAAGTACTTTGGTCCCGTTTACAGCTTCTCTGGGTAAATACAAGCAGATTCCATCAACTTTTGAATATTTGTGTGTTCAACTAAAAAATAATTAGGGAAGCAATAATAATTTTGTTCACTGAGTTGTTGTGAATATCTAATGAGAAAACGTTTATAAAAGGACTAACCGTGTCTGGTCCTGGGAAGGTAATAAATACTGGCAGGCTCCTGGCTCGATTCTCCTTGGTCACTCTGGGTAACAAAAAATGGTGAGGAACTCATGGGAAAGGAATTCAGAGAAATCATCTATAAATCACCCAAGTCGAGGTATCAGTGCTCTCCGCAGAGGGTGACCCACTGGTGTCCTGTGCTTTGGGAAGCAGAAGGTCGTGCTCTGGGAGGAGACAGTGACTGGAGCTGTCTAGAGTGAGGGGGAAAGCGAGGCCTCTCTGGTGTTGATCCTGCCAGAGAAGTCTCGGCCAGGGTTGTCTCTGCTTCTGAGGGCCCCTGAGGTCAGAGGTCAGGGCTCTGCATTCCCACTCCTGAGGGCAGGGCTGGGAAGAAACTGCGCTAGCCAACACACTCACAGCCTGACTCCGGGACAGCCGGGCATAAGAAAGTCGCCCAGCTGTGAAATGGAATGTCTTTGCACTTACAGACCACGTGGCCGTGTTTCCTCTGGGCTGCAGGTTCCTGGTTCTGCACTGGACCTGCGCCTAGGGACTCCCACACTCAGAAGACTACCAGAGATGTCTGTGGGGTGTCAGACAAGCTATTGTCTGTCAAATAAATGTGTCTGCCGTTCTGATGTTGGTCGTACTGGCTGGTCCCATCCATGCCCCGCTTGCCAGCACTCACAGCTCTCTGGAAACTGATCTCATATTTCAGGATGAAGCTGTGCAGTTCACTGAGCTCCAGCTCAGACCTCTCGCTTGACAGCTGCTATGTGATGAGTGTCCTTGGGAAGATGTTCCTGGTTTTCCTAAAGGATCAGTGCACAGCCTCCATAGCTCAGAAGGGCACTCTCTGAGGTCTTTTGGAACTGTGGAGACTGAATACCTCATACGACCGCCACCACATGCCAGCCTGGACAGTGGGGCTATTTCTTACAGTCTTACATTCATGTGGGTTTGCATGTGGACATTGCTCTGGCATTAATGGGCAGGCAGCCATTCTCAGACAGTCTGAGCTCTTTCCTGGACATGTCTGAGCTCTTGGAGGCCAACGGTGACCAGGCTGGTGTCCTCCAGCTGGCAGTATCTGATCCCTGACCATGAGTTCGGGTGATGGTTCCACAACTTGCATCCCTTGTATGTCGGACATGTAAAGAGAAAGAGTTGGGTGTCAGGGGATGCCATCACATCACATAGCAGGGAGGACTTGAATGCCAGCTCAGCTAATGGTCAGACACAGGACACCTGGGTCGCTGTTGTTAACAGAACAGAGGAGACACCTCCAGAACTCTGACTGAGACCCAATAGGATTATCGGGAAGTGAACTGAGCCACGCAACTGACAGTCCTTGTGCCAAGTGCCCACCACCCTGAGGCTTGCTGGGTCCCTGCCAGCATCTTTCTCTAGCTGTGCCCCCCTTTTCTCTGCCTATTTGTTCCTTTGTCACATTGTCATGTTTTCAGAGCGTCTCTTTATGTTTCCCTTCTGGGTTCTTGTGTTAAAGGCTACAAATGACAGTTAGTGCCATGTCATTTC
The DNA here is from genome assembly GCA_021461705.1 of Cryptotis parvus. Lineage (NCBI taxonomy): Eukaryota > Metazoa > Chordata > Mammalia > Eulipotyphla > Soricidae > Cryptotis > Cryptotis parvus. The sequence continues at coordinate 255,068 of JAJIBD010021603.1, forward strand.
CAATCAACAGGAGCACACATTTCATTCACAGACATCACTGCCCACAAACACCTGGACTGTCCCTGGTGTTTTATAGGAGGCTGTTGGGAGGCTGGCTTTCCTGCTGTACCCGGTAAGATCTGTCTGAAGTCTCGGAAACAGCCTTTACATTTAACTTTCCTCTCTTAGAGTTGCTTTCAGGAGCCTATTAAGAGGTTGCATATAGTTCTCTGGATTATTACAGGACAGGGCGAGACAGATGTTCTCCTTTGTGGGGGCTCGTTTCCTTTCCTAGGCACCCATCCAGTGTGAATTATCCAGCCTAAGAAATACATTTTTAGAGGCTGTGGAACAGATGCACCCCTCCAAGTAGTAAGACCCAAGTTCTCTGCTACTAGAGAAAAAAGGGATCTCACCATAGTGACAGGCTATGGGATCTGGGTGCCCACAGACAGCTCTGGAATGAATGAATGAAATTTGCATAGCATGAATGTATCCTGGAATTTCTCTAAGGGAAAACTGAGAAGAATCTCTGGCTTTATCAAAATAAAATCAAGGGCCAGGGAGATGACTTTGAGGACGTGCCTGGACTCAGGTTTGAGTGTTAGCACTACGTGGTCTCTCCTGGCCATCAGGTATAGCCATGGTGACACACTCAAAGAGAAGAAAATCTGAGAAGAAACCCTAAGCTTGCCATAATCTGGGTTTATGGATTCAGAGTTATGATCCCCATTTTTTGCATATGTAAAAATTCATAATTTTGAGTTGTGATCCCCAGTTTTTGCATATATAAAACTGGAGATCATGAACTGTTTTGTGAGATAATTTTTTCAAGGAAATGTTTATCAGAGTACCTTTCTACTATGATCTGGTATATGTGGTATGTGTGGTACATAAATATAAAGGACTATTATTAATATATTTGCTTTATTTAAACTTTCACTTTGATTGAGATATTTCTAAATATGCCCTTTCCCTCTCACTTTGAATCAAATTGAAAAACCTCTTGAGGAGAGGGTCTTTGCTTGTTGAAACTATGGGAGCTGTGTTACCCAGAGCTCAAATTAGTCATGTGTTATCTAATAAGAACACATTTTACTTATAAACATGTAAAATTGAAGAGCAACCAAAGAGAATGTCTGAAAATAAAATCACGGTAGGAATTCCAGGATGCCCGTAGAACTTTTCATGTTCATTAGAGGACCTGGCATAGTGCTACCACCGTACTAAGTGTTGGTGGACTTAGATTTGCATACCTTATAAAGGAGCCACATTCCTTAACAACCTGGTATGTGCCACACCTGTGCAGAAGTCTCACCTGTGTCTCTCTCTCTATTTTGGGGATTTGGAAGCCACACCCATAAATGCTCAGGGCTTACTCCTGGCTCTATGCTCAGGGGTCACTCCTGGTGATAATACTCAGGCAATAACATGCAGTGGTAGACATCAAATCCTTTCAAAGCAAGTGTCAGTACTTTATATGCCCATCAGGTGTATTTTATTTTTGCAGTGATCTCAAAGAGGAAAATATTGCATTTATAAGCAAGGAATTTGAAAGAGAGGGTTAGTAAGTAACCTTACCAATATCACTCAACTGACACAGTGAAGTGTATAACGGCTGCCCACATTTTACCACATTAAATGCTCACCTTTTCCCATACCCTTAGCAGTGAGACTGTGAAAGGCTGAGAGTGAGTCAGAGCATCCTTTTCTGGGACATTGTTCTCACTCTGTGCCTTTCCTTATGCCTGCCGAGGTCTGCGTGATGTTTCTCCACAAACTTGGTCCTGTGTCTGGGAACAGCGTGTCTTCAAGGACTCTGAGGCACACTTGCTTACAACACCCAGTGGGTTCTGCCACGACCCACCTCCCTATGCCACGTTTATTTGTAGACAGCTGCTGCTCACTGGGCTTGTTGGCCTGGTTCTAAAATGGGAATTTTCTAGAATTCATAACCCCCCAGCATCAAAGTCAGCATTTGTAAAGAGAAAAGAGCTAAGAAGTCTGGTATGTCCCTGGGCCTTTCTGGGGAAGAGATGGGGAGAGGCATGAAGCAATTTTTTACTTTCAGTGATCACTGTGTTTCCATTAGGGCTCGGATGACCTTCTCAGAAAGGTTATAGAATCGTTATTAGAGATCGTCAGAGCTGACTAGACACTGGATTAATGGGGATTTGGTAGATTTCTATAAAGAGTGCTTTGACGCAGAATTCACAGGTCCACATAAAGGCATTGTGTTTTTCAATGCCTCAAAGACTGTGCACTTAAAGTTTATAGCTTCAGGCAGCCAGGATTGACCGGTGCCCCAGGAGCAGAGTTTTCAGGTGAAGCTTCAAGGCCAAGCCTTGCATCCTTGGACAGCTCTTTACTTGCCTCTTTCCCACCCTCTGAGGAGTGTCTCTTATAGACACAGAGGGTTTGTTTCAGCAAATTCTCCCAGGGAACATATAATGCTTCTTTGGTTAATTGCTTTAGGCTCCTTCCTGATCACCTTCCTTGCATCTGAGCTGGGAATGAGGCTCTTCCCCTGCGTGTTTCACACTGAGCTTCTGGGACTAGGATGCATGGAGCAAAGTGGGAGGTTGTGAGAGCACAGCTCAGGATCACACTCCAGATTGAGCAGGCTCCGGGGGAGGAAGGACCTGCCGAGGATAAATGTGAGCTGTGAAAAGAGCAAGCGAAGGAGTGTTGGGCTACACCCCCCTCCCTGATATCAGCCCTGGGCTATACCTCCCCCCCCTGATATCAGCCCTGGGCTACACCCCCTCCCTGATATCAGCTCCCTGTGATGACTCAGTCCACTATCTCCCACCCTGTACCTGTGTTTCCTTAAGGGCCCACTTGGAAGGCATCCTGGAGTCACTGTCTCTGTGCATTTTGTTTCTTTTCATTTTTTTAAATTTCAAGCAGAAATCATGCCCTCTCCTCCTCAGACTGGCTTGTCTACAATCAAGTCGCCCACTTTGGCCTGGAGTCTGCCTCGTCAATGTGGTCACCCCGGGGAGCTCTTGATTTACACGGGCCAAGAAATCTGGATGAAGAAATGTCGAGCTGGAGAGATAATGCAGGGGTAGGGTGATTACCTTGCACATGCTTGACCCTGGCTCAGTCTCTCACTTCATAGAGGGTCCCCTAAATGCTGCCAGGAGTGAATCCTGAGCACAGAGTCAGAAAGAAGCCCTGAGTACTGTCAGATGTGGCCTCATTCCCTCCACCCAAAAATTGATGGAGCCACAGGACTGACACACACTCTTCCCTTGAAACTCTTCGTTACCCCTTTGACACCAAAGGGACAATGTTATCTCCCCTGGCCACTATATTATACTTTGCAGCCCTCTCAACTGGTTTCCTACCTGCACCTCTTCTTCTCATTGCACCGTAATGAAGGGGCCAGGGACTTTCACTCCTCTTGGCCTCCCAGTAACTGGAGCAGGGATTGCCTGCATCAGGCAGGGGATAGTTTATTGAGAGAACCAGAGAGAAGACTAGAAGAAGCCAGAGTATGTCAGGCTGAAAGACACAGAGACAGAGAGATCATAATTAGCTCACAGGATTATAAATGATGAAGTATGAGAGGTCCTATCATGTGCAGGGTAAGTGTCGGAAGAGTTGGGGTATAGCTGCAATGTGGATGCGAACATCCTGAGAACCAGAACAGTTGACGGTGTAATTCTCAGGCATGGCAGGCGATAGACCAACACCCAGCTCAAAACTAAGCAGAGGGGAAAGAAGGAGTAAGAGCTAGGGGACGATGAGATGGAGAGAAGGAGACTCAGTGTGAAATCTTCCTTCCCCACCTTTTTATTCTGTCCAGACCTTCAGGGGATTGGCCTCCTGGAGATCATGCGCTTTGTTCAAGGTGCTAACACAAATGTTAATCTCTGCCCCAATCCTTACAGCCACACCTAGAAAAAATGCTTACTCTGATATCTGTACCATTTCCTTCCTCAAGCTGTCACATGAAGTTAATCCTCACAACAAATAAAGGAAAGATATATGAGAAATAGTGATGCGGTACTGGACCCATCAGCTCACCTAGTTTTCTGTATAGAGCTAGAGGGTTTGAAAGAGGTTCCCTGCCTGCCAGGTTAGTTTGCAGGTTCAGTATTTTATGACCAACTCTGGGCTTGAGGAGGGAAAGAGAAAAAGAAGGTTTGTTTTTCTTTTTTAAAATATTTTATTATACCACTGTGAGATATACAATTGCAAAGATGTTCTTGTTTGGGTTTCAGAAAAAGAATTTTGAAGTAAGGATGGAACAGGCTTCTCCTGGGGCTCCTTTTATATAACTGAGAGCTCCGGGAGCTGTAAGAAAGCAATGCTTTGCTCCTCCTTTTGTATTTGCCTATGACTCTGAGGTCAGGATGGCTCACTCCAGACCTCAGAGGGAGGTGGAGGCCACAAGCTATGTGTGGCCGAGGAGCTCTTTGAATGGGCTCTTTGAAATTGAGAGGCACTGTAAAGGTGAAATTATCTAAGATTTCTACACCTTAGTATATGGCAAAAGAGACTAGAAAGAGCATGTGAATAGTTCTATATTGGACACATTTTGGAATGACAATATTTTTATACATCCAGTTAAATAAAAGGATTGGCAACATTCCACCTGGGTTTTATGGCTTTGTTGTTGGCTTTTAATTTTTTATTATACCACCGTGAGATATACAGTTACAAAGATATTCATGATTGGGTCTCAGTCATACACTGTTCCAGCACCATCCCTCCACTAGTACCCCATTCCCACCACCAATGTCACACATTCCCTCCTACCCACCCCCCCAGCTTGCCTCTATCACTTGATGATCACTTGACGTCCAGTTATTCATCGATTTGTTGAGCGGGCACCTGTAACTTTTCCATTTGTCCCTATCATGTGCCAGTGTAGCCAGTGGTATATGCTTGCTCCAGGAATTGTGCTTGCCTCTATTAACAGGCACTTTTTCTTTTCCTCTCTTTCTCTCTCTGTCTCTGTCACTTTCTCTGTCTCTCTCTCTTTCCCTCTCTCTCCTCTTACACATTATGGCTGGCCCTACAGACATTTAGGGTTTATCATGTATGTCTCTGTATATATTCATTCAATGATGAGTTCTAGTCTGGCATTACCATTTTCCACAATTAGTAGAACACGTATATATTTATATCTCATTCATGAATGCAATCTTTCTATATCTGTCATTTTCCTACTGATTAATTTCACTCACACAGTGGAATACTATGCAGCTGTAAGAAAAGAATTTTTTAATACATGTGGCTCCTAGAGAATCTTGCATGGTCTCTGAAGTTCCATTCCATTTCTTTGGGACCATGCTGCCTTAAGTTCCATTTCGGCTTGGGGACCTTCCACTCTTCCTCCCTAGGCCTCTGTTCTATGCAAGCTGTTGCCTGGGCCTGACCCCTCAGTCCCTCAGTGTTTGGGAACTGAATGCAGGAGGGAGAAAGGAGCCGGAGACTGGGGCCCGTAGAGCCTCAATGCTAACTCACAGACACTTAATCCTGGGATGGCCTTGCACCTCTTACATCTTTACTTCTTCATTGATTTATCGTTGTCTGCAATACTTTGTTCCATCAGGGGATTAGTATTCTGTGTGGAGAATACTCACCACTGCACCACCAAAGTTCCAATGTCACCCCACAACAAAGATCTTCAACTCTTTTCTCCCACCCCCTCCTTTTTCCCTCCACTAGCCACTCTTTCACCTAACTATATGAGGTGTTTACGCTTTCTTTTACATTTAAGTTTAAATTTAAGTTCGTTTTCTTTGGGGATTAGGTCACATTTGTTGGTGCTCAGGGCTTACTCCAGACTCTGTTGTCAAGGACCATTTCTGTTGGTACTGGGGTGGGGCGCATGAGATGTTTGCTTTGCAAAGCAAGTGCCTGACCCACTGTCTGTCTCTTCAGCCTCTTAGTTTATTTTTTATTTATATTCCTCATGTGAGTAAAACTGTTCAATAATTATCTTTTGTATCCTTAACATATTTCATATCATGTAATCACGTAATCATCTTGATAAAGATAGAATCATTTTTTCCCAAGCCATCCTTTTGAACAGTAGAGTAGCATTCCATTGAGATTCTATACCACATCATCTATATCCAGATACCTGGTGATGGACATTTAGGTTGGTTCTGTGTCCTAGTTATTGAATTAATAGTGCTTATAGTCACTATTCACATATAAGGGTCATACGCCATTAATTCTGGCTTCTTATTATTAAGTGGAGCAACAACAGCTAGCTAACAGCTGCTAGGACACTATTATGATAAAACATCAAGACAAGTGAGTTCATTTGAACGTGTTTCGTTAGAAATAAAATAGCAGGTAAGTGTAGTATTGCCAGTACTTAGACTTTTATTTTTATATCATAATAGTAATGCTGTTATTGATTTCCCACCTTTAATCCCTATTTACGCAATTTCCCTCTGTTGGTGTCTGGTCATTTGTAAACCAAGGGATGGGTCAGTCTCCTTCCTGCACTATAATTTTAGGGCAGGATAAAATGTGACAGAGAGAACAACTGGTGAAGCAATTCATCACATTTTAGCTCGCCCTTCCTGCTATGTGATATATCCATTCTCTGCACCATGTGGCTCAAGAGCTCTGTGGAACAGATGTGATCACATGATCACAGTGGTACACAAATCTCTGAGACACTGCTCTGTGGTAAAGCAAAGGCTTTGCGTATTAAATCCTCAGAACTACACTGAAATAGTAATAATAAATGGGAAATGTGTAGAGCCCTCAGTGTACAATTTATAACCTGCAATTTTTTTTGAGATGTTAAAGTTCACTTTTACTCCTGCACTACTTACAAGTTTTCATAAAAGCATCATTCTTAACTTGGAGATGGCAGAAGTTGTTAATAATGTTCCACTTCCCTGCACATTTTGGTGAATTTGATGTTCCCCTATAAGGCGAGGCAATGCAACATTGCTTACTTTTGGAGGTACCACCCTCACCCCCAGAGGTTGTCTGAAGCTTTGATACAGAATTGATTCAGTCCATCCTGTGTTAACTTAAGATACTGGAAGACACGCGAAACTCCTGGTCCCAAGCATCAGGGATAGAGTATAGCAGAAAGGGGCCAGGAAGGTGCTTTGGGGCAACTGAGCAGGGTCTGGCCAGGAGTGTATGTTCTTGTTGATACAAGGTTATGGTTCTAGATGAATAACAGGATAAACCAAGACAGCTCGAGCCCTCCCGCTGCTAACTGCATCTGTGGTGCCCTCTGTTTTCCAGTCTACCATATCCGAAGTTGAATCTCTTTCTGGTTCTTTATATGAAATCATTGGCCTGGATGCTATTCCACTGAGGTGGACACCGCCATGTCCCCAGATGGCGCTAGGGACAGATGCTTGGATATGCATCATGCTGCAATCTACCCAGGCCTTGGTCACTACTGAGTTGTAGCTCTGCCAGATGACAAGGGCCGTGGAGCAAGATTTGCTCTGCCACGCCTATAGCACATTCTAAGCACCAGGAAAAAGCCCTTCCCGCCTCTCAGATTCATGAGCCATGGCCCAGAGTGGCCACTTTGCATCCCATCAGCCTCTAGAATCACCAGGGTCCTCTCTGGATTTTAGCTGATCTAGTTGCTGGGAGCAGGCTGGGTCAGGGCATCTGGCCAAGGACTCACTATAGAGTCATGTGATAAAGGACCTCAACCAGTTCTTTCTATTTGAATGTCTCCAATACTTTCAATTATGTCTGTTAGCCCAGCTTGCAGATGGCTAGTTGGAAAGGCTGATGGTTAATGATGCCCCAAGTCAGGACTGAAATGTGAATCGCAGGCATTTGAATGCATAATGCTCAATGCTCTGCTCTTCACATTTATCTTAACTCATGAGAATCTTCCCTTCTTAGTGGTCTATTGCATCACCATACCCATCCTTTTGGCACTGGGGGAGTTGATACCTTCCATACTGTCTATGGGAGTCCTCCCAGCTTGCCAAGTGTGGGGCCAGAAGGACTGGAGTGCTTTCCTTGAAAATAACTCTTGCTGTAGAGCCTAAACGAGCTCTGAGTGTTTTCATTGACTTTTCTGATCTTCCAACTCAAGTTAAAAGCATCATTTTGCTTCACTGTCAGTCAATTTCACTTTTGTGGGAATTTTAAAGATGTATAAGCCCCCTAAGGTGACAGTCCCAGCCTGACGCTGTCACACTGAGCTGTGTCATATTGAATTCTGTCACTGAAGAGAAACAAAATGAAATGCACCCAGGTGTAAAATTCCAGGCCTTGTTCATTCTTATCAATACCAGATTAGAATGGCAGAGTCTAATATTATGAAATTGATAGAATGAAGATTGATGTTTTAACTTTAATGGGTTGGTAGTAAAATGTTCATGTATGCATGTACTTACATATGCATGCACATATGGGAAAAACAACTGTATTTGTTCCCCCTTTTTAAAAATTTTTAAATATTTTCTATCGGTAATTAGACTAAGTACCTGTAAAAATATAAATACTTTCTATGCCCTCTTCCTGAAAACCAATGGATTTTATTGCAACCACATGGTGTTTGCATCAAAGCTACAGTATGAGATGTGCATATTTGCATTTTTGTATGGCATTTCTCCGATGAAGATCATTTGTGGCGATAGCCAGTTGACAAATGGGACCTTTGGTTGGCACTGATGAGATATAGCAGTCTCAGAGCCAGGAGGCTTTTATTATATTCTCTTCCAGTCTCCATGCTCTTCTACATTGGGCCCAGGAAAGCTCCCACAGACTTTACAAGTAGGACCCAGGCTGACATATCTTTTTGTTTGTTTGTTTTTAATTTTTATTATTCCACCATGAGATATACAGTTACAAAAGTGTTCATATTTGGATTTTGGTCATACAGTGTTTCGGCACCCATCCCTCCACCAGTGCCCATTTCCCACCACCAATGTCCCCTGACTTCCCCCCCTCTCCCAGCCTGCATCTGTGGCAGGCAATTTTCACTTCACTCGTCCCCTCTCTCCCCCTTCTCTTACACATTGTGGTTTGCAGTACAGACATTTAGAGGCTATCATGCATGTTCCTTTGCCTATTTTCAATGCTCAGTTCTATGCTGGTATTATCATTTACAATAACTATTAGCACACTGTTCCTTTCTTTGTATTTTATTCATCCCTTTTGAATGTAATCACTATCATTTAGTAAAATCATTCATATATATTTACATATATATGGATATGTATATATAGTCAGGCATTTCATAGCAAGGAGAATTTACATCACCAACCTATGACAGAGGCCTTTTCTAATATGGCTTTGGGTGTATTTTAAAATTAGAGCAAGAGACATTATTCTCTAAAATATTACTGGAAGTTTTAGGTCTTCAAATCACTCAATAATGATGACTCTAGCAACACAATGCTTATTAATATTGATACTTGCGCTAATGAGGGCAGCTGTTATGAGTCATATTTTTGAGCACTGACTCAGATATTTTTTCCACCTTCCCTTTGAACATCTGCAGTAATCCAAATATTGGACATAATCATCTCAGTTCTTCTAATGAGGACACAGAGGTTCAGAGAGGCTACGCCGTTTGTCTCAGGTCAGACCATTTGTAAGAATCTGAACTGAGATTTCCATTGAAGTCCTTTAAGTCCAAATTATTCAGCTTTTCTGTTAGCATATAAATGCTATTTTCTATAAAATTGGGTGTTGATAGTACAGCAGGCTTGATGAGTTGAGAGTGTGATGGTGGATGGAGGAAGGTAAGTGCAGGTGTTGGGTCAAGAAGAGAGGAAGGTTTGAGAGTCCTTGAATTAAATAATAGCAGGAGGGTGGTAGTGCTGTAAACTAGGCCTTCTGCATGTGATTTCTCCCAGTTGTTGGTTCTCCAGGAAAAGTAGACAAAGTTTGAGAGCAGATTAAGGACAAATAAAGCCGTAGAATGTTAGCTGTCAGATGTGTTCAACTCTAGTGATGGGATATGTAAGTTACATTGCAGGGTGGTCTGTCAGGCTCACCAAGCTAAGGTGTAGCATGGAATCGAAGCTGATCAGTAGCCCTCCAAGCTTCTTGGTGATCAGGGAAAGGGCAGGGTCAAACACACCCTGCTAAGGGAAGGCTTTTAGCAGAAGTTCTTTCAACTGCTAATACTCAGCTTGCAAAATCAACTACAGCCTTCCTGCATTCATTCTCCTGATTCTGCAAGAGAGGGAGAGTATGGATTTTTGCAAGGATAAAATGGACTGAAAGCATATATTTGGGGCTTGTTTGGGTGGTGGGGGCTCTTCAGTTTTGGGGGTGAGTATAGTGAGTCATATGCACACATACCCCTGTGTTCATTGAGCCGCTAAAATTCTGTAACTGTGCAAATCAATAACAAATCAATTATTAAAAAGAAAAGACATTTGTCTGCGAAAAAAGAAAGAGCTGTCTCTTTAAAGCATATCCTCCAGCACTTTTGAGGAAACCTAATCATCATTTTCCCTTTTCTCCGGGACAGAGACAGAGGCACAGAGCTTGAGTCTATACTCTGTACATGTACACTTGTTTTCCTGTGTTGGCAAACTGACTCTGACCTTCCCCTTCCCTTCTTGTGTGCTCTGCTTTTTCTCTGAGTGTTAATTATTTTACTTATTTAATTGTAATTCTGTGATTTATGATGCTCTTAATATTTCTTATGCACATAACTCCAATATGTGATGGGTGGTGTCAGTCTGTTTGGAGGTGGTCTCTAGGTGGAACTACATACACATTTGAGGAATTTACTAGACTTTGCTGACCTCTCCCCTGTGTACAGGAACCTCGGCATGCTGTGAATAAACACCTCATTATATTCTTCTTTCATAAAAAAAAGAGTGGGATGTAGTACCTGTTTGCAAAAGAGACAAAAGCTCTTTCTAGAGACACCACAGGCAATAATGCCCCTCTGCACTGTCCCTGCATCCCTCCGAGCCTCTCATCCCCTGTCCACCACTTAGCTCCTCTACCCACATCTCCTCCTCTCTCTGCATCACTCACTAGGCCCGTCTGGCATGCCAGTGTGATGTGCAGGGCCTGGACACAGAGTCGGAAAGGATTCTTGATGTTCCGGCTACCTCTCTCTCCTTGTGGCCTGCAGCACAGGCCTATTCACCCCAGCATCTCCAGTGGTCTCAGAATTCCCAGATGCACCCTGTAGAGTCAAGGTTTCTCTTTTGTCGTCTGGCCTAGCAAAGGACTTTGAGAACAAGCCACCCAAATATTGCTTCTTTGGAGCTCTTCCTCTTTAGGTCTTAATACTTCTAGTCCTCAGTATCCTCACCTGTAATATGGGGGTAAAATTCATAAATAGAAATAAATAGAAAGTCATTATAACTAGAAAGAAATGTTCTTTCTTTCTTTCTTTCTTTCTTTCTTTCTTTCGTTCTTTCTTCCTTCCTTCCTTCCTTTCTTTCTTTCTTTCTTTCTTTCTTTCTTTCTTTCTTTCTTTCTTTCTTTCTTTCTTTCTTTCTTTCTTTCTTTCTTTCTTTCTTTCTTTCTTTCTTTCTTTCTTTCTTTCTTTCTTTCTTTCTTTTCTTTCTTTCTTTCTCTTTCACTGTATAGTTTTTAGTAACAAAAGCCAGTATGACTGCCATTAGAGTGCTGTGTCTCTGTCTAAGCTTTTCCCTGTATCTCCTCGCCACTTCCTGGTAGAACCCTCCATGGGGACTCAACTCTACCCAGTAGACAGAGTTGCAGCACAAACCAAAGGGCCAGGGACTTGTCCAGATTGGATTTAGTCAGCAAGAGCATCAGAGCTGAACTTGAACTCAGGAAAATGAAAGAAAAAGCTTCTGAGCAGGACGCTGGCACCCATTTTTTTTTCCTGCAAGAGGAAAGAGCGGGACTTGTAACTGGGGAGGAGACATGGGGATCCTGAAATCCGATATTGAATTCAGAGGAAAAGAAGACATAAGGATTTGGTATCCAAAACAATCCTGTCTTTTTAGTAGAATCTTGGATAGTTCCCATGTTTTATAGACTGTTACTTGGCTGGAGATAATATCCTGATCCTGGTTTGGGGCTGGCTCGAAGATGGAGACCCCATTTTATTCTCCAGGCTAGAAAGGGGTATCACTTGTATCACTTGTCTTCCTGTTTATCATCGATTTGCTCGAGCAGGCACCAGTAACATCTCCATATGTCCTGTCACATGCTAGTAGAGCCCAAGGGCATCTGCTTGCTCCAGGAACATAAAGAGCCTCAAACCATTCCATCAGGTCATGGGAATGAGGTCTATAATTGTTACTGGTATTTGGCATATCAAATATGACACGGGAAGCTTGCCAGGCTCTGCCGTGCGGGTGAGAAAGGGGTGCTAAGGAAAATAATCGCCTTCAACAGCGCTGAATCTCTACCTCCCTTTTCAAATCATTCTTTCCTCGCCTCTTGCCTCCCTCCTCCACTCCCACCAAGCCATTCTAACAAGCTCTTAGTTACCTAAATTACAGAACACAACCAGCTTCCTGCTAACCCCTTTGGACTTCAATTAAAGACATATTCAAATGTGCTCCACGCTCGAGCGCCATCAGCACTAAATAGCATATAAGCACTTTTGCAGTGCTTAATGTAAACTTGTTGAAAAATGTGCATTATTTTTCATTGACTTTAAATTGGATAAATGCTCATTGAAAAGAATAAAGTGAATTGGTATTGGAGAGAGCATTAAAAAGGAGAGAGGGGGAAAGGAAGAACCAATCAAGGCCTGTGGTTTCTAAATGAGGATCAGGTTCATTTCTCTTTGTGGCAGCCATTTGGTCTGTACTGTTTCAATGGATTTGGAGACATTGTACATAGTAATGAAATTAGGTTGGTGAAGCCAGTGTACTGGAGAGAGGCTTGGAGGCCAGATGGCCTGGACTCGGCAGCTCTCTAGCTCTGGGACCTTGATTAAGCAAAGGGTTTTGCCTCTTTGAAGGTAGTTTTCTCATCTGTAAAGTAGAGACACAAGACCCAGCTCCTGCCAGAGGACAGGAAAATTAAGTGGTCAAGTTTGGAGGCTGCAGCCCCCGGCACACATAGTAGTGAGCAGTCATAACTTTGCATATCCAGGACAGTAAAACTGCTGATTTTTCAGAAAGCCATGGACTTCTCTGACTTTTGGGGTGTTGTGGGGAGAAGCATGTAGAACTGTCTGTCCCTGGACTAACCTCAGAGGGCAGAGATCATGCCTCTTGGCTTCTCTGCTCAGTGCTCAAAGCTGCACCATAAATATTCATCGGGAGGAATAAATGAATGATATTCAGCTGAGCAGTGAGCCACTACTGAGGTGGGACCGTCAGGAAACGCAGCGTTGTGGCAGAGTGTGGCTTGCAAGGCTCCTGTGGACCTTTGTCTCTCATTAAATTGCTCTCACCAGTTCTCCTTTGTATAGAGTCCCTTGTGTGTTTTGCTAACCAAGGGATGCTGCAATAAAAGAATACACAAGGGGTTCTGATGGCCTCTGAGACGAATCCCTTTCTCTGAAATTCCATTAACACCCTCAAATGGATGGGCTTTAATTTCACACAAAGCAGACTTATTTTCTAAAGGTGAGATGTTCATACGAGATAGTGCTTTCCGCCTTCTTTTTTCCTGGGCATTGAATACTCTTTGAATCATGGGCTTCCATTCGTATTTCAATTAAGGGTCTAGGTCAGGAGAACTGGACAGATGCCAGACTCCCAGAGTAAGGCCACTGTGTGAGAGAAGATGGCAAGAATTCACAGCACCCAAATCTCCAGCACAAACACTTGCTCCACTTACATGTGCTTCTTGGTCTTAGGTGAGGTGCTTTACACACATTCTTTTTGTTTGGGGCCGCACCAATAGTACTAAGGTTACTCCTTGCTCTGCACTCAGTAATTACTCCTGGGGGTATCCAGGGAACCATATGGGATGCCAGGGATTGAACCCATGTCAGCTGTGTACAAGGCAAGCACCCTACCTGCACTATTGCTCTAGCCCTTGTTACATACATTTTGTTTAATCCTCAGGGAAATTCCAGCATATCCTTGTTTTGGTTTCCCCTCTGTATTCCATAGACACAGCAGGGAGCTAAGCTGTTATGTCCACCATGTACTGGGCAGGTCAATAGCCCTACCCAAGACCACACCAGGGTAGATCCTCTCCAGATTGAGCACTGTTCTGCTGAGTCTCCGGGCCAACCCTTGACTTCCTCTTAACTGGACTCACAACTTTATGTTCTGTGAACTCTGGGGCCCATGGTGGAGCCTGGGAGTATGAGGTTGAGGGGAAGCCGGAAGTAAAATGGTGCCCACTGTCCCCCATTCTCACCTCCACAGAACTGAGTTTTATGGTATTGTTTTGTTTTGCTTTGCTTTAGATTTTTGAGAAACAAAAAATAAATTCTGGAATCTGTTTAGAAGCATTTACTGCAACGTGGAATCAAATTCAGTGTTGTAAGATGTGCTCCCTTGTCGAGGCCACCTGTCTAGAAATAGGAATGATTGCGGAACGTTCTTCTAGGAGATAGGCCCTGAGTGACAGAGAAGAGCATCAGTGCACAGAGCCGAGCTTGGGTTGGCACAGAGAAAGAATGGCCTGATGCAAAGACCCTGTGTGGGCATCTCACTCCAGAGCGTTCTCAGCATTTCAGAAGGATGTGAAAGGATTTCTCTCCCTCCTGGAAGTTTGCTCTTCACTAATTGCTTTACAGGCTGACCCAGGGCTGGGGCCCGAGCAATAGCACAGCAGGTAGGGTATTTGCCTTGCATGCAACTGACCCTGTTGATTCCCGGCATCCCGTATGGTCCCTCGAGCACCGCCAGGAGTAATTCCTCAGTGCAGAGCCAGGAGTAACCCCTGAGCATTGCCGGTTGTGACCCAAAAAGAAAAAAAATACAGGCTAACCTGCAAGTTCTTATGACAGTAGTCGGTGAGGGATGTCCTAGCTACCAATGAGAGAGACAAAGTGGGCTGCATGGGAGACTGGTTTCCATCTTCCCTGCACCCCTCAGTCACTGTTTCCAGCAGTGGGTGCTGCTCAGCTAACCCAGGATGGATCAAATCTCTTCACTCTGGAGATTACTATCAAGGAGAGTGGATTCGAGCAAAATTCAGTGGAGAAATAGATGCGTTCAGGAGGGAAAAGACCCATAGAAACATCAATGAGTATTTACGTTGTGGAGTATGGGCTCTTATAGTTTATTCAAGATTCAGAGAATTGGACTATTGGGGATGGTCATTCAGCAGTGGTTGTGGTGGAGGGTGTGACCATTTTCCTTGAGCTCCTTGGCCACCCTGTTCCCTGAACCTCTCCACTGTTACTCTCACCTTCACAGTTCACACACTTTATTCAGATCTCAACTAACAGCTGCCAACTGAAACCTCCTTTCCTCAGGAGTCCTTGTTGGGCAGACAAATGTGCCCTTGCTTGACTTGTGTGTAGTCCTTCCTTTCTGGAAAACCAGTAGAAAGAGCAGAAGTCCAAGCACAGGTGGGCAAAGTTTAACTATGATGAACCTTCAATTTGCACTTCATCCTAAAAGTAACCTTAGCCCTCTGATAGGACCAGATTTATATAAATGAAGGGTAGCTGATAAAGTGTGAGAACATTTTCATTGGCTTGTAGTGAGGAGAGAAAGAATGAAGAGATACCAAAAATATGGTTTCTAAATAATAAAGTGTTCATCCAACGAGAAAGTAATGGATACTCTGCCTTCTCCACACCCCCCCACACACACTTTATTCCACCCCCACCCCCCACACACACTTTATTTCACTTTGAATATTTTCTTCTTTAGTTTCTCATCCAGATTCAGCTGGGAGCTCAAGGGTTAATTCCACCATACGTTTTTTCTCTTCCTCTAAAGTGAAAGCAGGTAAAGGGATCCTATTTTAGCGAGCTGGCCTCTTTTTGCATTTCAATGGGTGCCCAAGAGGAACTGCCAGATTCCAAAGTGCTATTAAAATGGGCTGCACACCAACACAAATCTGTCCTCATCAAAAATTCTGGAAAATAAAATAAAAAGAGGTAAGGCCACACTTTCAAAAGAATTCAGCCTGACCCCCTTGTAATTTTCGTGTTTGCAAGATGTATTTTTTTGCACCTGCAAGCACAGTATCTATAAGCCAACTAGAGCCTCCATGTTTGCCAAAGCTAAAATAAATAAATAAATATCATCCTGCCTTTCAAATTCAAACCCAGAATTCCAGTAATAAAACAAGGATAGGGTGGAGGGCTGCCTAAAACTATTTATAGGGATATTGGGGGAGATAATTACTACCTTGTGGCTTGTTCTGAAATACCTCTGTTTGGCAGAAATCTTTGCTCCACACATGAGAGATTGAAGGGAACCTGGAAAGGTGGAGAATAATTTGTGACACTGGTGGCTTGAATGACTTATTTTTCCCTTAAAAATATGTATAAGCTGCCTGGGGAATCGCAGTTGTATTCATGCATGCATGAATCTTTCATCTGAACTGCAGAGAACTAACTTAGAGGCGCTCACCAGGTTTTGGGTTTGGTGTTTGGCTCCTGGGAGCTAGTAATGAACCCAAGGAACTCCTTATTCTCAACTGTCTTCCCATTTAGTATGAAATATAGATAATGATCTGTAATTAACTGCCATTATATTATTGCAGCAGATCTTGGTGTGGGGAATGTGGGTTTGTGATATTCTCCTAGAATGAAAGTTCTCCATGAATACAGAGTCCCACCACGTGGAAATCCCATACCCTATATACCCTATAACAAAAAGTCTTGTTTCAAAACTCACTTCACAGAGTCTTGAAGACTATGCAGAGTCTGAAGGTGAGGGTCCGCTCACATAGACTGAGGTGATTGCTACCAAGGGGGAATGCCGCCAGGCTTCTGATCTGTGACATCTGAGCCTAATGTCTGCTGGGAAATGGGTTCATCCGTGCTATATCTTAAAGGATCAGATTCTGGGAAGGCTTTTGGAGGTTGAGGACTATCATCATTAAGCAGAGGCTGCAGGCACACGCAACACCAGGCATACTAGGAGGGAATAGTAAGCACTTAATGAATGAACTCATAATGAATGGAGTAATGTGGATTCATGGTTCTCATGAGTGCCCCCACCCCGTGCCAGGCAGGAAAAGGGTCTTTGATAGCAGCAATAGAACTGGGTAGGCAAAATAAACTATACAGCTTTTTCCACAGGTTTGGTAGAATTGAGACAGGGCATATGAAGATATTACTGGTGCCCGCTCTAGCTAATAGATGATTAACAGGAAGATAGTGATAGTGATAGTGATTGGTAGAATTGACTGAGACTTCTGGTGTTTTGTTTATTTAATTAGATTTTGCACCATAGCCAGTGGAGCTCAGGATTTACTCCTGATTCAGCTCAGAGATCACTCCTAGTGGTAGTTGGAAAGCCATCTGGGGTACTGGGATTGAACTCAGGTTGACTGTGTGCCAGAGAAAGGCCCTAACCGTTGTATTATATCGCTGGTCCCTGTTTTAAAGCTCAAACCACGATGCTGCATCTTAGACTTTGAGGAAGTCACTTGCACTCCTGGAATTAAATGCATGTAGAGCATTAATTGCAGTCACACTCTCCTAGCAAATGCCACCTTGAACTCTCCCTTGCCTTTACTTATTCAACAAACATTTGTCAACCTACCTTGCATGGAGCTGAGTGACCCTGGTTATGTAGAAAGTTTCTTATAATGAATTAAAATAGTAAGAATGTCTTTCTTTTCACTGTTGCTTACACTGTCTAGATGAAGTTATGAAAATTGCCTATAAATGGATGGACATGGAGAAGATCATGTTGAGTGAATTTAGTCAGAGGGAAAAGGACAGATATGGAATGAATGTATTTATTTGAGGGATATAAAAAATAGTATGACACTAATATCCAAGGCCAGGCAAAACATGGATCAGGAGGAATTGTCAGTGGGTGGAATCTACCGCAAATGTGTGGGAGTGAGAGGTTAGGGGTTAGGCAAGACAGAGAAGGGACCAGTGTGCTAATAATTGTTAGAAATGATAATACCAGCCTAGAACTGAGCATTAAATGTAAGCTAAGGGATATGCATGATAACCTCTAAATGTATGTATTACAAGCCACAATGTGTAAGAGAAGGGGGAGAGAGAGAGACAGAGAGAGAGAAAGAAAGAGAGAAAGAGAGAGAGGGGAGGCAAGAAGCCAAGTGCCTGCCATAGAGGCAGCCCGGGGAGGGTAGGGAAACAGGGGACATTGGTGGTAGGAAATGTGCACTGGTGAAGGGATGGGTGCTGGAACACTGTGTGACTAATTCCTAATTATGAACAGTCTTGTAATTGTATATCTAAAGGTGGCATAATAAAATTTTAAAAATGAAGAAAAATAAAGAAGAATGTCTTGCCTTTTTTACCTACTTCTGGTAACTTGTTTTGATTATCAGGTGAGAATATGCATGAAGACATTTTGTAAATTGGAAAATGATGTAGAAACATGAATTGTTCTTGTTCATGTCTATTTATTGATCCTCTCTTTCTGGCATTAACCTGCAGTGTTATAAGTGAAATCACTTGTGAGACTGGTCAAATTCAATTAGAAAACTTTTTTAACTTGCATCTGCTTTATTCAGAAACTGTCCTAAGGGCTTTCCATGTATAAAGCTCATTTATTCCTTACAACATCCCCTCGGGAAAAAACAGTCCAAAAAGATGAACACAGTGGCCCCCAATGCATTGACAGAAGCAGCAGCTCAGATCGGAACACAGGCTCTTACCTACAAACCACAGGCTGGTTTCCAGTATGTAACGCTCAGGACCAAGGCCAACCTGCGTGCGTGTGTGCGTGTGTGTGTGTGTGTGTGTGTGTGTGTGTGTGTGTGCGCATGCATGTGTGTGTAAAAAGGGAGAGATCGAGTATTGTTTATAGCCTGCCTTTCCTTCATGTAACAAGCATGTGATTCATTTGCATGCTGCATATGAAGAAGGCTGAGACAATGTTTTCCCACTGAGTCTACAACTCAGTATCTACAAGTATCACCATATAGCATATGTTGAATAAACATCTGCTGATCCCCAACACCACATGTGATCCCCACCACCACCCCCAGGCCCCTGCACTAGTAACCCCTGAGCACAGAACCAGGAGTAATCCCTGATCACAACCAACCCCACTCCCAAAAAATTATGGAAGAAAAATAAATCAATAAATCATAAACTTGGAAGATATACAAAATGAAGTAAGTCAAAAGAAGAGGGAGAAACAGAGGGTGATACCCTTATATGTGGTATATAGAATAACTGGATGAGGAAATGAAATGGTTTAAATGGAGGGGTGCCTGGATTACTCTTGGTCCCAGAGCATAGAACCGAGAAGGAATGAAATTGAGCAGCAGTGGAAAGAAGAGATAGATGATAAGTAATGGGGGCAGAGATCAAGGGGATTCGTGAGCATGCGTGGTATTAAGGAATGATGTGGCTAAATATCCAAACCATAGAGTTAACAACACTGAAATTGTGAGACCCAAACTTTAAAACAAACTTAAAAAGATGGGAGTTGGGGGTGAGGGAGAAAACCAGGGAACACTGGTTGGGGACAGCTGACTGACACTCGTGGCCGAATCAGTGCTGGAACACTGGGTATCTCTAAAACCCAACTCTGAATAACTCCGTAAGTCATGGTGTTTTAATAAATTTTTTTTCAGAGAAAGAAAAAAATAACATCTCCTGACTGATTGCTTTCTAGCTGCTAAAAGGACTCGAGCATTAACAGAGAGCAAGGTATGAGCTGTTGGCAGAGGCTAGTTTTGTGTCTCGGAGAATGGTAGATGAATGTCTACCTTAGGGATCAAGCGGTCCTAGTCGCATTTGGGATTGTACTCTGAATATAGTAGGATGGTTTCATGAGCATTCTTACCCCCTATGTAGTTATCTTGTTTAGGGATCATGTCCATTTTCCCTCTGAATGAAATTTTTTAGGGTAGTATCATGTTTTCAGCTGCTTTGTAGAAGAGCAGGGGTTTTGCAAATGTTTAGTATTTAGCGGACCAAATACAGAAGGGATGTGTTAATGCCCCCACGCATGCTAGAAGTTGCCTTCACCCCTTCACATTTCTCCCAGCTCATATTTACTATTTTTCCACCCCACTGGTGCAGGGTTGGCAGGCAGTTTATGGCAATGCAAGTTTTCGTTTATTGCAGTTTATGTTTATTATATGTACTATATTCTCATTATTTTATGTGCAAAGTATGTTTCTTCTGCACACTCTTTGGGAAGATAATATGCAACGAGATCTTCTATTTCATTTTTACTAGCACCACTGCAATTTGCTAAATCATTGCCTTCAAACCAGAGTTTAATTTAATCCACTTTATTGCTTTCTAAAGCATTTCCTATGAGTAAGATTACATTCCCTGAGTTTTCAAAATAACCGACTCAAAAATATACAAGGAAAGTTAATTAGGTGTTTGTCTCCGGCAGCACTTTGGTGGCTGTGTATCTTTCTCATATAGCTGAGTACTGGGACTTAGTGCCTTCAAAAAGAGGTGGGGGTGGGTTGGGGGCATTCAAAGACGGTGTCAAAGCACACAACTAATGAATAGTCTGTAAGTTCAGGGTGAGGTGACTCTCGCTCTGAAGTCTGGCTAATTAACAGTGTTTGATCTTGGATAAATTACTTACTATGGGGTAATTGTACCCAGTTTGCGTTGTGGTTTTAACATCCACTTTGGCAAAGAGAATATGCAAAAAGCTTGGAAAGTGCTAACACACAGTAAGTGCTAGGAACACATAGTTGTTACTGTTCACAGTGAAATGCTGCTTCATGCCATATGGTGTCAGTTACTAGTGAACGAGCATGTGGAACCTCCACATCCTCATCTCTGAAATGGGGCAAATGGCAACCTGCAAACAGTCTGCACCTTGGATTTGCTGAGCGGATTTAGCTGGTGCTGCTGCTCAAGACTCACCCAGTATACAGACTTTCCTGAGGAAACATTAAATCCTCTTGTGACTAACCTGCTACTATCACATATGGTAGCTTCCTGCCTTTTAACACCAACTAAAAGCGAATGTTTACACTCCCTAAGAATTTCATTTCACCCAAGACAAAAGGGCCATACGAGACAGGACTGCTTCCTCACCTAATGCGATATGCCTGCGAGTCAGAAATACTTTCCATTTCTGATTTATCCAAGCAGTCACCTTTGCTGGGTAATGAGGAAAATCTGTAGTCACCATTGCCACTTAGCTTCATTGACTCCACTGAAGGTATCCAATGGCTCAGGTAAAAGAAATCACCTTAAATTAAAATTGTCCAGATTAGTGCTGGGCAAGCACCAGAGAATTATGAAAGCCTTTTCATTTGCAAAAGATTTTTCTCATATCATTCACAACATCACTTGTATCACTTCACTTGCATCACTTGTCTTCCCATTGTTCATCAATTTGTTCAAGAGGGCACCAGTAACATCTCCATATGTCCTGTCACATGCTAGTGTATCCCAAGGGCAGCTACTGGCTCCAGGAACATGAAGAGCCTCAAACCATTCGCTCCGGTCATGAGAATGGGGCCTATAATTATTACTGGGTTTTGGCATACCACAGTCACAACATCATCAAACAATAAACCAGGTCTGCTAACCTCATGGCTAGTCCATCACCTCCCTGGCTGTGCCTCCTCTCTGCCACAGGTCCAAGGAATAAAGAGAAGTGCTTATACTGTGCTCCAAAGCTCTGTTCTAGAAGACTATAGAGATAAAGCCCCTGTTCTCACATCTGGCATACACACCTGTGCCAGAAACACATTTTCAGAAATAGCATTTGAGGGTATAACTGGTCCACCACAAACTGCACACATTGAAGTATGCAATCTGATTTTTTTTGTCATACATATATACCTGTGTGACTATTACTACAATCAAGTCGTGACAGAACATCTGTCACTGCCTGGAAGTGTCCTTATCCCTGCCTATTATTCTTTCCTTCTGGATCTTCTCCTTATACTCATAGCAGTAACCACTAAATTGCTTTCTGTCACTGTAGATTATTTTTCTAGAATTTTCTTTTCTTTTTGGGGGATTATGGAGTCTGCAGGAAGGGTTGGGCCACACCCAGTGGCATCTCGGGCTTAGCCTGACTCAGGGATCACTCCTAGCGGTGCTTGGGGGACCAACAGGTTGCCAGGAAATAACCCCAGCTCTAGAAATTCTCCACTCTGAATTTGTGCCATGTGTACTCTTGGCATGTTTGACTTGGGATGATTATCGCTGGAAGAGAAATGCAAAGTGCTTATGGCAGCCCACAGAACTACCCACAGGACTTACTCTGCTCCTCGTGGCCCTGTGCTGTGTAGATCTGTTCTGTTGTAGAGAATATGTCCACAGCAACCCACATCTTCACAGACACCAGAGGGTCATCCCACCGACAACTGGGGAGGTGAAGGGTGCCCAGTTCCTACAGTCCCTCAGGAGCTAATGTGCTGACTGCCCCTCCCTCTCCCTCCAACGGTGGCAGGCAATAAGTGGGATCTGGTGAGACCCTGGCTGAGGGCTCCCAGCTTTGCACAAGCCATGCATGCCATTTACCTGAGTTTCCTCTCTCTAAAATGGGACCAGGATGCTTGAAGGTACAGTCTTGCAAACACAACACGATCAGGAGTGGGAGTTCTCTTCTGACTGTTAACATGTTTGACTTCTCAGTACTGTGTGTTGAAGGAAATCAGAAAACATCCCTTTCAGTCATAAGCAGACAACCTGTTAGTATCCACGGAAGCCTGAGCTGAGGAGCAGTGTTCTAAATGGTGAGAGAAGAAGAGGATAGAATATCACATCGAACCTTCTGTCACTGTTTCCACACAGTGGATTATTGCTTGGCTGCTGTGAGACTCAATAAATGTTTGATGAATCAGTGATGGCGGATGAAGGACCTAGTGTTGTGTCAACAGTAGCGAGGGAGGGTAAGTTGGATTAGAACCAAATATATGAAGTCCACATAGCCCATCCCAGCTAGGAAAAGCCATGAGTTATTTTCAGTTGGTTATCCCAAGACTTATCCCAAAGGTCATTTCCCTTGCCAGTGTCACTAATTACTATATGTACAAACCCGTGCATGAATAATAACAAGTCCTGTCCCACCATCTGTCTGTAAGCAAAGCAAAGGAGCTGTGCGGGTTGGTCCTGAATAAGAATTAATGAACCACCAAGGAGGTAGGACTGGTTCAGTGGGGACCTGTGTGCCTTCCTGGCCGGAGATATGCTCCCCACATTCTTGTGGAACTAGGTCTAAGACGGTTCCTAGTATTAAAGATATTCGTGTTCATTCCATTTCTTTAGACAAATTAGGGGAAAGGGGTTTGTGGAAGAATGAAGAAGGGCCGTGCCTGAGCACCAGGGAGGCAGTACAGGAAGAGTCATAACTGACTCAGAGAAGGACAGGGGCTTAGGTTCTTGGAGGCAGGATTCACAAGCATCCATACAGGCCAGTGACTCCCCTGTCTGTTGTCAGGAGATGTTGTACTTGACTCCAGGTTCTGAGTATCTCTACCTGGCCTACCTATGTCTAGTTGGGGTAGACTGTGGTACGCATATTCTAGCAGAGCTCAAGGATGTCTGGCCTAAGATGGCGAGATCCCAGTTACCACTACCCCAGGAGGGTTGTCAAAAGAGGGTTGTGCAACTGTTTTTTGGGAATTAAACCCAGACCTCCTATATGAAAGCACGTGCTCCAGCCTGTTGAGTGTTCTCGCCAGCCTTGGAATCTCTATGAAGTTCAAGTTCTCATGAAACTACCCCAGACTTGCTGAAAAATACAGTTCCCAATTTGATCTTTAACCCTCTCTCTAAGCCATTGCTAACTTTAGTGATCCCTGCCCAAGCTGAGAAGCTCTTCCAGAGGTCCCCCACTTTTCCCAGCTACTGATCTTAGAGCAAATACTAATCGGACATTATGCCTTGGGCACTGCTCTCCATGAAAACAAATTCTGTTTGGTCTTAGCATCAGCAGCTAAGGCAGCCTAAGAGATGTTTCTTGACCCAGAGGGGCCCCCATGCTAGCTCTGTTTGTTCACTTTTCCCCTTTGCTCCTCTCCACCAGAAAATGTTGAGATCATCTTGAAAGTCCGTCAAATACCCTGTTTGGGATAAACTTCCTTAATGCTTTAAATGACCTCCTGTTTGCCTTCTCCGTGCCGTGTGCATCCATCCCTGCTTCTCTCCAGATGGCTGGTGGACAGGCCAGATTCTCTTCATCAGTGTGGTGGCAACTTTGTATCTCCAGGCTGGAAATGGTGACCGGCTACCCTTTACTGTCAGAGATGATGGGGGCGTGGGTAGGCAGGTGGCAACAGCTCCAGAGAATCTATTAGGGTCGCTGATTCCAGCAAAACCATTTGCTCCAGACAAGAGATTGCTTACAAATAGGTCTATCTCAACAAGCAAGGGTCTGTTATCCACTAATTATTTTTGGATTAGGAAAGGCTAACAGGACTTGACCTTGGAAGGTCAGAATAATTTGAGCAGATAACTAGAATGCTACAGTCCCCTGGGGAGAGGGGCAAATAAAGCATCTGTGAGACCAAGGTTTCAGCACTTCGATTGAAAGGAAACCATACAACTTCCATGTTTTTCCCTGGCAAATCTGACAAAAGACTATATTTATTTGAGTTTCCAAATGTCAGTGACTAAGGCTTGTCGTTGAAGCCCTGGAGGACAGTGTCCCTATATCATTAGCTTGAAAGTTTTTGCAGTGGAATAAGACTAGTGAAGTGGGAGGCTGGAGAGGGTGATTAGATGAGCCGTTGGAAGGAGGTTAAGGCAATGAGGGTGGGGACCAATCCTGTCTGGGCTCTGGGTTTGAATTTCTGTCCCCATGCCTCACCCCGCCTGTGTGAGTCCCGGGGTAACCACTGAACTTTTTTGAGATTCTGGGTGCTGAATTTTCAAACAAGAAATATCTATAACTCTCCCTATGGCGCTGTTAGGAAGATTAAGTAAGGATGTGTTTGAAGGAGATGCATTTTAGCAAAGTACCCAGTACAGAGTATAGACTCAATGAATGTTAGCTCTGATTATTTTTAGTGTAGTGGCGTTAAGGAGTTAATGGGGTGAGTAAGGCGAAAAGTACAGTCTGGAACTGCACCCTTGGAGTCCTTCTCGAGTCACTGGTTCAAGGAACAGTTTTGGGTAATGAGAGTAAAATAGAGGAAAAACCCAAACACCAGAAAGTGGCCCTGTAGATGTTACATAAGAGACAGGCGCTCCCTGTTTCTCAAGAGAAATGCAACACTCTCCTTGATGAAGTGGGATAAATGATGTGTGAGAATATGCCAATGACTTATCCTAGTTCTGTTTCTCAGGGTCATCATCAAACACTCCAATTGGGGGTGGGCACTGATATCTGCTCCTGCTTATTTTCATTAGTTTGGGACACTTCTTCCCCCAAAAAAAGAACTATTGAGAAATTCTTTGTGTTTTGCTGGTTTCTCTGGTGTTGGTCACATGGATTATGATCTGAGAGAAATTTGAGCATGCCCAGTTCAGAAGCTAAGTGGACAGTGCACTAACTCAGGGACTGGGGACAAACTATGAGTAGATGATCTGGTGACAGTTGGCTGAGGGAAAGGGGTAGCGTGGGGCACGGGAGGGTGAGGAAGGCTTCCAGGCAGGGGCAGCTGAGGGTCCTGAATGGACATGCCCAGCAGGCATGATTGGGACCAGCAGGAAGAAGGTGTTATCTGACAAGAACCAACCTCTCTTTCTTCTGGTCATTCTGCCTCTCTCTTCCTAATTCCCTCTCACCCTGTCTCCCTCTGATCTATCTTTCTCCCTCCCTCCCATCATCTCTTTGTCTCCTTCCTTTTCTCCTTCCTTTTCTCTCTCCCCCATTTTCTCTCCTCTGCCTTCCCTCTCTTCTCTCTCCCGTCCTCCCTCTCTGCATCTCTCATCTCTCTTGCCTTCCCCATTTCTCCCTTCCTCTCTTTCCTTTCATGACCTTTCCTTCCCCTCTCCTCGCTATCTGATTCTTTCCTCTTTCCCTTCTCTCCCCTCTCTCAATTTATCTCTTGTGTACTCAGATTGAGTCCAGCTGGAATCAGCTGAGTGGTCCCTAACGTCCTCACTGGATACAAAGCACTGTGGACAATAAAGGCATCCTGGATCTTCCTCCTTTGACAAAGAGCAGGCAGTTTTTAGGTAGAATCTCGGCTCTATCATTTACTATTGGGCAAGTACATTTTGGCCAATCATTTAATCATCACCACTTGAAGCTCTTGGTGGTCACTGGTTACTCTAGTGTTTTGTTACACTATATTCCCCTGCTCCCTTTCTGGGACCCAAGACAAAATAGCTGCTCAATACGTAAGTACTAACTGAGAACTAAGCAGTCCAACCATTATGTCAAATAATATCACTTCGTTCATTATTGTTTCATTATTATCTGGACAAGATAAAAAAGAAATCATAGCAGACCTTGAAACAGGCAATGCTCTCTGTATTGTTCCCCACTTAAAGTGTGGTTTCCTGGCATCCATGGGGGAGCCAAAGTGAAGACTCCTGTCTGTTCATAAGCTGCTTCACCCTGCTTCACACACTGTTCAGTGCACCAGCAGCCATCTCAAAGCGAGCCCATGAAAAGATCATCCACCTACCTGAGCGCGGTCCATCAGCAGCCACATCCCAAAACACAAAGCAACTCAGCCCAATTATGTTTGCCTTTGAAGAGAAGGGGGAGTCTCTGCTCTCTAAATCAGAGCTGGGAACTCTTGCCTCCTGCAGTGGAAAAAGCATTATTTCATTTCATTTTTAGCAGTCTTTAGACTGACTTTTGTTATGAGCAGCCTTTAGAATCTTTTGACCATGTTTCTTCCAAGACTTCCAGGACAGTGGCTATTCTCACATTGAACGTAAGCAATGGAGGGGGCAACGTGAAAGTCCACAAGGAATATCCCATCTCCAGCATCACAGCACCAGCAAGCCAAAGTGCTGGAGCTTGAAAGCAGAGTGGCCTGACTTCCCAGCTCAGATTTTCAGGATAGTGGAGGCCTCTCCTGACACATATTTTTGTGATGGTCAGGGCTTGGTTGGGGAAGAAGAGAGCCACATTCAGTGGTGCTCAGGACTTATCTCTGGCTCTGTGCTCTGTGATCACTGCTGAAAAATCTCAGGGGAGCCTATGCAATACCAGAGACAGAACCAGGGCCAGATGCGTACAAGACAAGAACCCTACCCTCTGTATTATCTCTCTGCCCCACCCTGAATCCTTTGGAGTATTTGCTCATACATGTTTGCCACTGATTTTCCCATTAATATTAATGAACACATTTGCATTGAGGTCATAGAAGAAGCAGAAGCATTCACATGGGGTTGAGGTTGATTAAGGAATACATGATCCATATAAGGAGACAAGATTCCTTTCTTTGATATACACAACAGACTTCCCTCTTTCTTTACTGGTGAACAACAGAGCTGACAGTTCTGTTCCTGTTTTGTGAGGAGTATTTCAGAGGCACCTGGGTGCAAGGGAAAGGACTTTGTCCTTTCCAGATTTGTTTTTTACTTCCAGCTTTCTGAGACTTTATTCTGAAATTCACTTAACTTGTTGCTTTAGTCTCCACTCTAGTGTTTTTTGTGGTTCTTTGTGGGTACTCTGCAGAGTAGAGTGGCTTGCTTGTGTCAAAGGACAAGACATCAAAACACAGAGGTCAGGCCGGAGTGATAGCCCAGAGGGTAGGGCGTTTGCCTTGCACGCAGCCGGCCTGTGCCGGCCCGGGTTCGATCCCCCAGCATCCCATATGGTTCCCGAGCACCACCAGGAGAAATTCCTGAGCATCGATCCCCAGCATCCCATATGGTTCCCCGAGCACCACCAGGAGAAATTCCTGAGCAAAGAGCCAGGAGTAACCCCTGAGCATCACCGGGTGTGACCCAAAAAGCAAAAAACAAAAACAAAATTTAAAAAAAAACACAGAGGTCACCGTCAGCCCTGAAGAGGTATGCAGTGACCACATACCCCAGATGTCCCCGATATATTCCTCATTTTAGTATCTTGTTCAAAAGGTTCATGTTCTCATTTACACTTTTGATATTTATATTTTATATTTCTTGGAACCATATGCAAATGGTTGCATGGAACACAGAGTCTTTGCTGTAAGATGTTGCATAGGGTCAGAGAGATAGAACAGTGGGTAGGGCTCTTACCTTGCATAGAGTCAATGCAGGTTTGATCCTTAGCATTCCATGTGGTCCCAAGACCAAAGAGAAGTGAGCACTGAGCACAACGTCTGGAGTAGGTCCTGAGCACAGCTTCTGGGTATTGCCCCAAAACAAAATAACAACTACCACCACAACAAAAAATGTTGTGTTTGTTCTATACCTTGCCTTGTTCAGAGTACTATATTAGGTAGAGGTCAGCGTTATGAGATGCTAGTACCAGGGCTCCAGCCCAAATTCTTCAATTCAGTAATAGCTATCTTTGTACCACTGTACACTTTGCATTCGATTTCCCAGTAGGAAATTTTGATACTAGTCTAACTTAAGAAGAGAAGCAGTTTCATCCTGGTATCTGTTAGATAACACCTTCTCTTGGGGGCACGCAGCCATCACAATTTAGCACTCTGCTATAAAATGGAAATCAAGCAGCCCTGCGGAGCTTCTAGGAATTTTCAAGTCCTCTTCCATTGACAAACAGTCTGTTATTCAATTAAAGAGCATATATTATTCCTTATGTAATTGAAACAGAGCCATTAATTTCCCTGCAAAGAGTCCTAAGGCTCCTGGCAGGCTTTCATTTGGAATACAGAACCTCTTTACTCTGCTAATGAAACTTTGCTAATTATAAAATTCTTAAAGTCGAGCACTGGAAGAAGAATGTTTTGCACACTTTAATATGCCCCTGTGGGGGGGCATCGCTGACTCATGTGTTTCAGATTTGGGCTTATTTGGATATTCATAAGGGTCTCTCTGCTGATTGTGTCAGCACAACCTCTTTATTGAATTATGGATTGGGTGTTTAATCAAGGCCCATGCACTACGATTAGACATGTAATATTCCATTGTTTTTGTGGAAAATAAATCATGTAAGACCACATTCACATCAGAATCTTCTGGCCCGATAATAGTAATGTTGTCCAGGGCCTTCTCTAATCTCCCTCTCAATTATTGTCTAATGGAGAAGTGAGATTAAATAATCCCACCCGGCTAATGGACTGGACTAGCACATCTGCCAAAGTGGTGGCCAGCTGGAACCCAGGCATGAGATTTTTGTGCCTTTACTGCTCCCATAGCAATCATGGACTGAAAACTCGGGACTTTTAGGAAAAACTAATATAGATTGAAGAATATCAGTGATGCTCAGTGAGGAGTTTGATTTACTCTAGTGATTCTGACCAGGAGTGTGACCGTTAATCTTACATGGAGCACTCATCATACCAGCCCCTGAACCTCACTCCAGACACAAAACACACCTAATCCTGGTGTCCTCAAGAGATACCCACATCGTCTTCATGCCTTCTTCTTTGCATATATTTTGTCTTGAGTTGTACATAATATTCCAATTTATGGAATATTATTTTGGAGGTGTTTAAAAGAGTTTGCCTCCCGCTCGGCAAGCCTGGCAAGCTTCTCATGTTGTATTTGATATGCCAAATTCCAGTAACAATTATATTAGGTCATTCCCATGACCTAATATAATGGTTTGAGGCTCTTTATGTTCCTGTAGCAAGCCAATGCCCCTGGCTCTACTGGCATGAGACAGGACATATGGAGATATTACTGGTGCCTGCTCTAGCAAATAGATGATCAATGGGAAGATCGTGATCGTGATGGAATATTATATATTAGTATATAATATATAGTATATATTAGTATATATATTATATATTAGTATTATATATTATATATTAGTATTATATATTAGTATATGATGTATTATTATATATAGATATATTATCTAGTATAATGACTCATATATTTGGGATATTATACTCTCAGAACTTGGGGTGAGAGCATGGTCATTTGAGTTGGGATCAAAAAATCGCCTTTGAGTGGGTGATCAGGAAGAAATGTGTGTGTGCATGTGTGTGTGCACATATGTTCATGTGGGTTGGTGTGTGTGTTTGTTGTGTGTATGTAATCAGATGTGGCACCAGGCAGCGGAAGCACATAGAGACCCAAACACACCCACCAGCACAGGCCCATGGAACATGTGATTCAGATGGCTGGTTAAGTTGGAGAGACGAGAACGTCACCAAGAGCAAACTGGATGGAGAGGAAAACAGAAACAGCCTTTCCTATACAATTAACCAACCCAGAGTAAATAGTTTAGGGCAACCTTGCATGCTTTGAATTGAATTCTATAGTTCTGTCGTATTTTTCTAGGAATATTTTGCATTATCTGGGAAATGGTCAGATCCCAGAGACATTTCAGTATTTTGTTCACAATGCAGTTGTGTGTATCTGGGGTGCAAAACGGATGAACTTCAATTTCACTTCTCTCTTTTTTCTTGTCTAATTAAAGAAAACCTTTTGCTGCAATATAAGTTCCATTTTCCTGTCTAGAAGAGACCATCAGGATGTGCCCAGGCCCCACACACCTGTGGTTCTCAGGGTCATTTCCCGCATTCTGTCTTGGTGGACTGTGTCTTCCCTACTAGGGCGTCTCTCCTGTGCCCCTCAGGCATGACTAGATGTGGAGAGGTCAGGTTTCCAGCACTTTCTCTGCCTCTGTTTACCTAAGGGGCTCTTAGTTCTTTTTAAGAAAAACTGTCTTGATTTTTCTTTTTTAAGTAACAGTAAGAAAATGTGGAAAGCAGCAGGGAAAATTGATTTATTCTTAGTTAGCTCCCTCCCTCCATCGATCTTGTCTAATAATATCCTTTCAGGCCTTAAGCCAACTGCATCTCCTCTGCTCTCTACGAACCTGCCCCTCATTGTCCTCTCCAGACACACAACCTTGGCGAACCTTTATATACCCTTCTCACAGCGGCCTCTTTTGTGAGTACCCTGAGAGAGGGATCCTTCCTCATTTCTTCTCTCTTTCAGCCCACAGTGGAGTGGCACACGGACAGTTTGTTGCTACCAATGAGTGGTTTATAGCCCAAGTTGTAGCAGCAACTGCACTTGGAAGATGCTCTTTTAGGGTTTCTGCCTCTAACTTCCCAGGAAACATCTCCCTTAGAATATGCCACTGGCAAGAGAAGAAACTTGTCCAAAAGAACTTGCTAAGTAATGTTGCCTTTTAAACATCTCCTTGTGTGCCCGTTTTGTATCCCACAGGATGGTAATCTTCCTGGGCACTGCTGAGTCTCTGTTCTCTCATTCTGCCCTATGCTGCTTTTTCTTTTTCTTTTTTTTTTAAATCTCCTCTCTACTTTTTTATATCTTGCGTGTTTTTCTATGCATTCACACCTCCCCCTGCCATACTT
Organism: Cryptotis parvus; assembly: GCA_021461705.1. Lineage (NCBI taxonomy): Eukaryota > Metazoa > Chordata > Mammalia > Eulipotyphla > Soricidae > Cryptotis > Cryptotis parvus. The sequence goes on from JAJIBD010021603.1 coordinate 286,346, forward strand.
CCCATCTCTCTTCCACAGCCCGGAGTCCCTTTCTGAAACTCAGACCTACGGATGTCTTCGTTTTGCCTCAAAGCCCCATCAGATCCTTCTCATCACGGGACTCCGGGGGGGCAGGCCCTAAGCCCTCTCTCCAGCCTCTTCTATCGTTCTCTCTCCTGTTTTTCATGTTTAATCCAAATAAAATATTCTAGCGCTCTCTGGAGTGGTGCAGATGGTCTCTAACTACACAGTCCCATGGTAACCAGCAGTACCTATGTCTGCTGAGCATCTCACATGCAGTTTGGCCTTGCAGAAGAAAGTCTATATTTCACTTCACTTTGATTAGATTCACAGGCACTCAGGGCTGCCACGTTCATCAAAACAGTCCTAGATATTGAACATACTAACACTGTCCTGCCCATCTGCTCAAATTTTCTCTCTTTCTCTGGAATGCTCATTCTTATACTCTTTCTCAAGAAAGCTCCATCTGGGACCGGAGTGATCGTACCACAGTTGGGTATGTGCTTTGTATGCAACTGACCCAGGTTCAATCCCTGGCATCCTATATAGCCCCCAAAGCAGAACAGGAGTTATGTCTGAGTTCAAAGCCAAGTGTAAGCCCTGAGCACCACTGGATATGGTCCAATAAATTAAAAAAGATCAAAAAGAGAACTTCTTCTACTCCTGTTGGAACCATATCAGGCATCTCTCTCTCTCTCTCTCTCTCTCTCTCTCTCTCTCTCTCTCTCTCTCTCTCTCTCTCCCCTCTCTACCAATGTTTTCCTGACTGAAACTGAATTGGTGATGCCTTAACCCTGTACACAGCTCCACCACAGGACTCACTAGATACTGTTCTGTTATGTTGCACCATTTTTGGCTTCTTTCTCTTTATTTTAATTCATCTTCCCCACTCCAAAGTAAGTTTCTCCAGAGTGGAGGTTGACACTCTCTTTCTTGTCATGAGTCTCTTTCCTGTAACTCAAGACTGGCATGTGTCTCTTTTCCAGTAACAAGACTGTCACATGGTCCCTGCTAGCCCCACACAGCACAAGGTCTCATGATAGGAAATAAATAGATGAAGGTTCCATATTCCGTTTCTGTCACTTTCTCAGTGCACCAGGCTGAGCCTTCTATTTTTTTAACCTGAGATGGGCCATTTTGATTCCTTCATTGTTCAAAAGGTTGTGAGAATTCCAATAGCTGAAATAGGTATGCACTCAGCAACTGAGAGCTGCTATTATTAGATGCTCTGTAAATATTGGATCTTGGAGCTTTACTGCTATAATTCCTCACATCACTGAGTGTCAGTCAGTATGTTACATACTTGATTAACAGCATAACATTTACTTTTTACAGTAACCTCAATAAGGCAGTTATTGCTGTCTCCATTTGAGAGCTGCTATTACTTTTCTTATATTCTGTGTGTTTGGGCCTCCCTGAGGCCCCTAGGGAGGGAACAAGAGGACATCCCAAGAATTACTTGAGGGACTACAGAGATAGTATAATAGGAAAGACACTTACCTTATGTACAGCCAAACCTGGGTTCAATTCCTCATTCTCAGAGCCCCACCGGGAGTAATCCCTGATCAGAGAGCCAGGAGTAAGCCCTGAGCACTGTTGGACATGCCACCCCCCAAAAAAAAAAACCAAACTTGGTCACTGAACCAAATTTCACTACTGAAATCTAAAACCTGCTCATACCCTGCAAAGCCATACACACATCAGTGATAGGGGTGAGCGAAAATGTAGGGGAGGCAAGAGTGGCAGGTTTTTGTCTTGGGACTTGAGGTGGCCAGTTGGACTCACAACCCAGAAGTACTCAGGGCTTACCTCTATGTGCTCAGAAGTCACTCCTGGCAGTCTCCAGGGTCCTCACTCTCCATCTGTACAATGATTATTACAGCTGGAGAGGCTTAGATGGAGTCTGGGATCTTGTTCAAATTTTTTGAACAGTGGTGGTTTTCTTCCTATATGCCTCCTTTGGTTTTATGAACCTCACTTCCTTTCACTGTTAACACTTCTATCTGCTACATGCGGGCACTGAGTTTCCTCCTTTTAAAAGACAATTGTCATGAGATACAGCTAGAATTCGCTATTTGAACAGAGGACAAAGTAGATATCACTTTATTCTCTGTACATAATATAACACATAAGATCTTACAACATACAGATCTTTGTCATATCTACAGGTCCTCATCTAGTCACCTTAGGCACCAGCTACTAAGAGCCCTGTTGAAAGTGGGGGGCAGTAGACGCAGATCATTGACAAAACTTGCCAGAGATAACATAGTCAGTAAGCGTTCCAACTGGGATCTCAACCTGGGCACCCTCTGGTAAATTGCAGCGCTGGTTTCTGCTGGTTTAGAGCTCAGGGACTTACTGGGTTCAGTGGTTTTCAACTAGTCAACAACTCAAGATTAGTCAAGTCACTTTTCAAAAAATATCACTGCCATCTCCCCGCCTAGGCTTGCTGCATTATCATTGCTGAAGAGGGCACAGAAAATAAGGATGTGTGGTTGTTTTTGTTTTTTTGTTTTCTAAAAAATCTTGCAGTGATTTATTTGGGCATCTTGATTTGGGCATCACTGCCCAAAATGTACTAGGTAGTCTGGCAGTACATAGTAAGCAATAAAGTAAGTTTATCCTTGCATAGAAGAGTGGCGTGGAGAAGGGTACAGAGAGAGAGAACTAGAAAATGATATAAAGTACAAAACGGGGCCATGGTGGCTTGGTTTCTTCTTCCAAGAGAAACTATCTAGATCATCCACGGGGGATGAGAGGTCATGGTGGCGGGGTTGGGCTGGGAAGGGGGTGACAGAAAGCAAAGCACACATGCTCAAAGCGTTCATTTAAGTATGCATGCTTAGGCGTGTTGATTGCTGTGCGCATGCTCAGGCATTCATTCCTGTGCGCATGCTCAGGAGCACTCATTGCTGTGTGCATGCTTGTGCCTTGGTTTGTTTATACGTTGACTCCTGTTTCAGTGAGAGTGCGGATAATTCTTGTTTTCCAAAACCAAAATCCCCAGCCAAAGGCATTGCCCTGCATGACTGGGGTTCAGGGCCTCCCCACAATGGTTTAAAAAACGTTGTCAGCCACTTGTCCACAAGACTAGATGTTTCTCAGAGGCCTGCTGTTTAGTCTTAGCCTATGCACCATAGAAAAGCCGAGTCCTGGAGAACTGACACATTCTAGCATGAGGCATTAGCCAGGGATATAGCACAGCAGAAGCAGAGGCTCCCGACCTGCTTCCTCCCCACGCCAGCAGGAATGAAAAGGAAACAGGAAGCATCAACACTTACAAGTCTTTTAACCCAAAGGGCAGGTTCCCTATGCATGTGTCAGAATTGGGGAGGGTGTGAAAATCACTACCAGCCAAAATAAGGTCTGGCATAAAACTAGTGGCGAAAAGGAGCGAGGAGAGCTTTCGTGGGAAAGGGGAATAGAGCATTTCTCAATGGCTTGAGAACAAGTGATTATAAATTACTGGACACTTAACTGGCAACCAAAACTTCGTAACATCCCCCCCCATGCTCACTCACAGACACCCCCTGTATTCACACAAACAGAAAGAAAAAAGTCACTTTAGTAGCTAATCATTTTCTTCAGAGCTCAAAAAATGTTTCAAGCATGTATTTTTTAGAAGAGTTCACCATTATCACTCCCTCGCCACCGGATTTTGAAAGCAGGTAGGATTGAAAACTCAAGATGATTTATTTTGATGATTTCAAATAAAACTCAAGGAGAAAATTGGTTGATAGTGAACACAGACACTTTCCATTAGATGAATCTGAAGGCCCAAGAATGGCTCAGAAATAGGTAGCAGCCTGGCTGTTTGAATGAGAGACAAACACCGTTGGCATCTGACATCAATTCTCTGAAGGAGGCTTATGAGCTGGCCAGCAGGGAAGGAAAATGACCCCCTAGGGTACGACTTCTCACCCCTGTTGTACTTCCTGACCTATGATCTCTAGCCATTACTCAGGGCTGTGGGCACAACAGCTAAGCTGGAACCCTGCACTGAGATGCTTGCCTTGCTTTAGGCTTTCATCCGCTCTTCTCGGCTCTGCCAGAATCTTCTTTAAGTAAAAGTGGCAGGGGCTTCTTCTTGGAGTGCCCAGGAAGGCAGCCTCACATCATTTCACAGGATAGCTATGGCTCATTCTAATCAATCCCAAGCTCCAGAGCTTCTGGGCTGCTGGAATCCAAATAGTCAGTTTCTCGGTTTCTACAATGACTTTGAATTTGATGACACTCTCCTCCAATCTCAGCGCTTCATTAATGATAAGTCTCTAGGTGACCAGGATGGCTGAAAGCTGCACACCTTTTTACCCTTGATAGATGCCCCATGCTTTATCAGTGATTTCTCTATGTAGCTGCATGCTTTTCTCTTCTGATTTTTAGTTGTATGATATCATAAATGTACAGAAAATAGAACTAAGAAGGTTGCTTAAGAGTCGAGTTTAAGTAATGGGCCTGGGTCCTATCCCAGGCACTGCTTGGTGTTTCTAGTACCCCAATATCCCTGGCAGCCCTCATCCTCAGCCCTCTACTCCCACCAACATCACCTCCCTGGCCTGGACCCCCAAAATATATATGAAATAAAGAAAAATAAATGAAATATGAACCTCATGAATGATTGTAAAATGAACACACTAAACCACATACACAAACCATATTTGCCCCCCAAACATAGCCCCCCAACCCCAGATTACCCACTTGCCTTCCAAGTCAGAATCACATCCTCCTTTCTTTGCTTGTATGGTTCTTCCATGCCTTCTTTTGTGTTCCTTTTATTTTAAGGTGTTGTTGGGGATGGAGTCCCTCCCAGCAATTCTCAGCCCATGTGGGTAGGAGGAAGAATGCATTGCAGTTGCTGTTAGGGTCTGTGGAAGCACTTGGGGCTACACCCAGAGGTGCTTGTTGGGGAAACCTTGGGGTCAAACAGGAATCTGCCACATGCTTGGCATGAGCTTGCACCTCTGCCTCTCTAGTTCTCCTTCGTACTTTTATCCATTCATCAGTCAGTCCATTACTTTCTTCTAGCCAGATTTTGAATTTCACGTAAAGAAGACACTGTGTGTAACCTGTTGTGCTTATGGAAAAACCATCCATGTAGTCACATTATTTATAGTTCATTTATTTTTATTGATATATGATCTTCAATAGTATGAATATGGCACATTTAAACAATGTCCTATAAAGTCTGGTTTCAGAGCTCTGATTTCTTTTCTTTTTTACATCTACCCACATACACCTAAGATAGCATTTTATGAGAGGCCATAACTGGGCCAGGGGTGTGCCTTATTTAGCTCTAGATGGGCTATGTCTATTTTCAGCTTTATTCTAGATTACCAAATGTTTCCAAAGTGAGTTTTTTCCAACTTTCAGTCCTAGCAACAGTGAGTGCCTGTTGGGCAGTTGTCTCCACTTTGCTGCTGCCTCTCTCCCCAAGCCCCCAATTATAGGAGGATGCTCTGGGGTTAGGAAAAGCTAAAACATACTGGCCTGAGCCCTGCGGTTTGGAGGGTACGACAACTTCTCTCTAGGAGATGCCTTTTCCTTACATTCTTTTAGCATTAATTGGGTCAGGACAGAATTTTCAGAATTCTTTTGCACTGGTAATGCCCCAGGCTCCCTGGCAGGATAATACTAGCCAGTGGAAATGCACAGTAGAGCCTTTTTGACTTCCAGTTATCATCCTCTTCATTGCATACTAAATCCATGCTCCTGGAGTCACAGTGATGCTGCTGGAGCTAAGGCATATGCCTTGCCTGATGCCAACCTAGGTTGATACTTGGCCCCTGAGCACCACCAGCCTTGGCTCTCAACACTGCAGGGCACCTGGGTGATCCCCAACACTGTGGGGCCCGAGCAGCTCTGCATCCCCCTGAACCCACAGCCAGGTTGGCTGATAGTCACAAGAAGAGGCCCCCAGTTACCCTGAACTTTCTTGGGATGCCGCCTCAAAGCAAATCCCTGTGGCATTTCTCAATTTTCCATACATCAGGTATATGTTCATAGTATGCTCTTCAAGTGTACAGGCACACAGTTCTCCCTCATGAATGCGTATGAAGTTCCTGAAAAAAACTGCTAGAATATGTGTGAACTGTTATAGCACTCTCTCTACCAGGCAGAGGACCAGACCCAAGACTCCCTCTTTGAAGCTGTTTTCCAGCCTGTGCTGGTGGACACCTTTCCCAACTAAAGTTATTCTGATAGTAAGGTCCCCCCTTCTAATCATTTGTTCAAGTGCTTAACTTTTTTAATTGAGTCACCATGTGATAGAGTTACTGAAGTTGTTCATGATTGAGTTTCAGTTATAAGTACTCCAACACTTGTCCCTTCACCAGTATAAATTTCCCATGAACCATGTCCCCAGCTTCTTGATCACGTGATCACTTGACTTCCCGTTCATCATCAATTTGCTTTCGAGTGGGCATCAGTAACATCTCCACATGTCCTGTCACATGCTAGTAGAGCCCAAGGGCACCTGCTTGCTCCAGGAACATAAAGAGCCTCAAACCATTCCATCAGGTCATGGGAATGAGGTCTATAATTGTTACTGGTATTTGGCATATCAAATGCAACACGGGTAGCTTACCAGCTCTGCCGTGCAGGTGGGATACTCTTGTAATCACCTCTGATCTCCAGCATTTATTGATTTACCTCCTGCCAATTCTGATATCACTTTTCATCATTTTTTTACTCAAGCCAATATATATTTATGCAATACTCTAAAGTGAATAGAGCCCCATTTCACAAATACTGGAGCTATTTCTAATTTCCTTGTTTGCTTGATGCTCAGGGCTTACTCCTAGTTCTATACTCAATAATTACTCCTAGCAGTGCTCAGGGATCAAACCCAGATTGACCACTTGCAAGGCAAGTGCCCTATCAGCTCTACTATTTCTCTAACCCCACAATTTATACTTTTTTAAAGCGATCACGATCTCACGATCTTCCCGTTGATCATCTATTTGCTAGAGCGGGCACCAGTAATATCTCTATATGTCCTGTCTCATGCCAGTAGAGCCAGGGGCATCGGCTTGCTACAGGAACATAAAGAGCCTCAAACCATCATATTAGGTCATGGGAATGACCTAATATAATTGTTACTGGAATTTGGCATATCATATAAAACACGAGAAGCTTGCCAGGCTTGTCGAGCGGGAGGCAAACTCTTTTAAACACCTCCAAATAAAGCATTTATTGATGAACCACGTGGCCGCTTGCGGCAAAAGCTCAGGCTGTGATGGGCTAGTCTGCTGGGTGGAATTCTGACGAGAGGGAAGTCCGAAAGTGGAAAATGGCGGCGCCGTGGAGTGAGGAGGGGTGGTCTGGCTTGTTGTGAGGCTCTGCCGAGGTGGTGGGCCAGGGCTAGAACCCGCCATGCCTCCCGACTGCCTCATGAACGGCTTTGCACAGGGAGAGCAAGGAACAGCTCTGCCCCATGTGTGAGAGTCTCTGGACCAGCATACCTGGGCCGGATTGAGGAAAAAGCTGCTGCAGGGTGGGTGTCGGTGATCTGGGCTGTGATGGGCTGGTCTGCTGGGTGGAGTTCTGACGAGAGGGAAGTCCAGAAGTGGAAAATGACGGCGCCATTTTTTTTAAAACAAGATTCTATTAAAGTAAAAAATGTGAAAGTATAGAGACCATTACTAAATAGTTAAGTCATGTCAAATGGCTAATTTTTAACTTCTAGTTAGATTGTGATTTTGCATAATCATGGGCACTCAAACATTTAAATATCATGGGCTTTCCCCAAAAAAGCTTTTGGTAAAATATTATTGGATTGGTGTATATGGTCAGAATGGAAAATAAGTAGTGCAAACACACAAGAAAAATAAAATGAAAATAATGATGATAAATAATATCTTTGCTTCGCTTTTATGGAGCACTGATTCTGGACTAGATGTTGGCCTGAGCAATTGCCCTAAATTGTTCCCTGTTGGCCTGTTCATGACCTTGTTTGCTAGGATTCTTGAATGATTAAAAGAATCCGCATTTGTAGCCAGGAGTAACTCCTGAGCATCACCGGCTGTGACCCAAAAAATAAAATAAAGAATCTGTGAATCTGTATTTGTAATCCTTCAATTTAATTTTACAGTTAGGGTGGGGTGGGGTGGGTGATGAGGGTAGTTGCAGCTCACAGCCAGAGTAGTGCTGTTCAATTCTAAGTGTTAATTACCTACCTGGTTTCCTTAGAAAGAGAAGCTCCTTCTGCTCCTCTTGTCCCTAGGACTTTGAGCACCTCTGTGTTTGCTCCTAAGATCTCCTCTTCTAGGTGTTTTTGCAGACTTCAACCTATAACCAAAGGATCAGGGATCAAACCCAGATTGGCCACTTGCAAGGCAAGTGTCCTATCAAGAGATTTATCTGGACTTCGCTAAATCTCTTGGTGCTCAATTGTTAGTTAGCTCTGCTGGTTAGGAAGTCTTATAACCCTATTAACACGTTTATGTGTCAGCTCCTGAGAATAGTATTTGATATTACAAAATAAAATCGGCTCTGGGGTTGCTTAGTATAGAAGGGTACCTGTTCTTCACCTCGGGTTGTGCTCACCAGAACATGTCAGATTGTCATGGGACGCTGAGAGTCCTTTTCTACCATGTGTCCTTTTCCTTGACCCTTTTTATGTCCCTTGAAGTGGATACTGCCATAGCCACATTATACATGGGGGAAACTTTGCTTTAGAAAGGTTAAATGACTTGTCACAAATCACCCTCAGAAGGTGACAAAGTCTGCATTTGAATTTTGCTCTTTTATTCCTGTGCTTTAATGTATCCCAACCGGGGAGGAAAATCAAGCAGGAAGCCTGTTCAGAACCTCAGCCTGGAAGCAGCTTTCCTGAAAATTAGACTGTATTGAGTTTGTCATTCTGATGGGCTTTTGAACTGAGTAGCCACTATTTGATACTCTCTGCACTGTTCAATAGTATTTAACATAATTCTATTGTCAGAGAGCAAACAACTGCATCATCTTGGAGACTGTACTAGAAGACTATGATCTTTCTAAGAAATCTCCAAGTTGAATTGCTATTACTCTTTTGGGGGGCCTATTATTTCAAAGCAGATATACTATGCAAATATATTAATATTTTTCCAGTGCTCACCAAAGATCTAAATGCAAAAGCTATACTGTAATTCAGATGTAATTTTTTGCAGTAATATAAATATAATTCTGTTTGAAATGGGTTGAATGAGAAAACTCATGAATAAATGCTTTGACATAATCAAAATTATATAGCAAGGAATTGACCTACTTTGCACAAGACTCCCCCAGAGTTTTTCTTCAGCTAATTGTACATTAACCCAATAGAGATATCTTCCTGCTAATGGCAATTATCAAAAGAGATTGAAGCCTGTAGTTGGTCAGGTAATCCAAAAAAACCATTTAAAGTATGGAATCATTAGAAATGGAAAAAAATATTCCTTCCTTTAAATTTTATTTTAATTAAAATATATAATTAATGTATCTCATTTTTTGGATCTTTTGATGTCAGCATAAGAATTTATTTGGCCTTGGAATACAGCTGTGCTACTCCGAATGCACTTATCTAACAAAACCCGTAACATATCCTGTCTTATTTCTAGTTGGTTTCTTTAAAGAGGCATAAGGATTTAAAAACACCTGCAAAGCAACTAGAATGGAGAGCTCCTCTGGGTCCTGGGATTTCTCATTTAATATTTGTTGTAGTACTTTCTTTTTAGCCGCTTACCTTTTTTTTGATTTTTTTCCCCTAATAGTGAATTCCATCTTTATAGAAATGATAGCTCCTTTCCTTTTTTGAACGCATGTTCCACTGATTAATATTTAATGTTTATATACTTACAGTAACAAGTATAACTCTTATAAAGTGGAGAGGCGAATATATGGGATTCTTGGCAAACATCTGACTGAACAGAATTGGAGAGGAATTAAATCATTTAGTTGTGTGAATGTTCTGAAGAAATCCAGCAGTTGGCAGTGGGAAGGGAACACGCCAAAGCCTTGTTCTGCTTCTTCTGAATCTCTTGAATAGACTGAGCATTTGAGATCTAGGAAATCATGTGTGTGTGTGTGTGTGTGTGTGTGTGTGAGACTAACTGGTGCTGAGTAAACCTTAAAATATTAAAGCATATTTTTACCCTGTTCGCTCATCCCTGTCTGTTGGAGAAAGGTAGTTTTATCTGATTGTTGTCATTGGCCTAAACCTCTGGGGTTGTTTTAGTAGATTATGGTCCTGGTGGGGAGACATGGTTTGCCAATCTCTCTCATGCTCCTACATTTATTAGCTCCAATAAGTCTTCTGGAAATGTTCCGTAATTCATTGTAACCCAGATCGGGATAGGATATAGGCGAGGGCAGGAGAAACCAGCCAAGTTGCTCATGACTTTGGGTTAGGAACCCAAAGAGACTAGATATCGAGGTGTGGGAATGGATGGATGAGGAGAGAATACGAAAATACCAAACACAAGAAGTCCAAAAGGTAGGAATCACATATAGGGATTGTTACTCAGAAGTTTCACTTGAGACCAGTTTTCTCCAGTACTGGCACCTTCCTTTTGATTTCTGTCCACCCCTTGACAGTTAAAATCCATGAAACTATTCCACAGAGGCCTCCTATATTGGAGACTAGACTGGAGAATGCTTAAAAAATAAATAAATAGATAGATAGATAGATAGATAGATAGATAGATAGATAGATAGATAGATAAATGTATATATATGTATGTATGTATGTATATATAATATTCCAATCCTGGATGCCTCTTCAGGGGAGTAACCTCTTCATACTTCATTCTAATGCAAAATCTACAAAAAGACAAGTCAGAGATGCAATTAGGAAAGCCCATGCGATTTTTTTAGACTTTTGCCTCACTAGTAAGACATATCACCCCCTCGGCCCGGTCCCCATGCATGACCTAAAAGGATTTCACTTCTTTCTAGTGAGAAAAAAATACTCTCAATTTCTGGTAACTATTAATAATAAAAGTCAAATATTCTTTATCAAAACATATCTAAATAGTAAAATGCTGTTTGGGCCCTAAGCCAACTAACAAAAAAAAAGAGCCCTTAATGCCCTTGCTAAAATGTCAAGAAGAAACCAGTCTGGCTTTTGCTGGCTTTAGTGTAAGCAAGCTCCCTGGGGTGAGTAGCAGAATGAGTTCTTCTCTCTCATCTGTATTGTATCTTCTCCCTTTTCTCTCTACTTTGTCTCTCTCTCTCTCTCTCATAATTAATCTCCCTCTTTGCTTCCAGCTGTTTCTAACTTTAATAAGCCCCCTGATTTGGCATGAACCCAGTTTGAAAGGTAAGTAGCTGATACCAAGGACTGCATTCTTCTCTGATCACTGTACCTCCAGACAATTATGCCTTTCAGATACTTGAGATTCAAGAAGGTCTCATACTCAGGACCACCCATCTGCCATAGTATGTAGTCCAGGTACTTAGTTCTGTACTATAGCTTGGATACCTCATATTGTTATTATGTGGTGGAAAGTACACAGACCAGCTTGCTAGGTTCAAGTTCAGAGCTGGGCTCCATCCTCAATACCCAGGTCATTTGGCAGTCTACCTTCTTGAACCTCTGTTTCCCTCCTTGGAGCAAGGGCAGCTGAGAGTCTGTTCCTTTTCTGGAATTGTTTTCGAAGAGCAGATGACCTGACTTCATACAGGCCCTTGGCTTGGATTGAGTTGTTTCCTGCCACCCATGCACCCTTCTGCCCATTTTTATATCCAGTTCTAGCTCTTCTCATGAAGAGAAGAGCTCTTTGAGTCACACCGGCAATGCTCAAGGGTTATTCCTGGCTCTGCACTCAGGAATTACTCCTGGCGGTCTCAGGGGACCGTATGGGATGCCAGGTATTGAACCCTGGTTCCGCCATGTGCAAGGCAAACACCTTCCCTGCTGTGCTACCGTTCCAGCCCCCTGCCTTTTGCCTTTTATATGACTGTCCCCAGTTGATGCCCAAGTACCTGAGTGACCTGAGAACACAAAGCCAGGAGTAGCTTCTAAGCTCCCAAGCACCACCAGGTGTAACCCCAAACTCTCAGCTTCGCCTTTTCCCAAATTTTGCATGTGCTCCTTGATAACATTATATCGCCAGCACGGCAGAGCCTGGCAAGCTGTCTGATGCGTATTTGAAATGCCAAAACCAGGAACAACAATGTTTGTTTACACTGACACATGATAGAGTCAAATGGAAATGTTACTGGCGCCCGCTCAAGCAAATCTATGAATAATGGGGTGATTAAGTGATCAAGTGATCTAGCTCTTCATTGTTCAGAATGTGCCAGACTGAAAATAAGATCATTGCAGGTATGACTTAGAACAAGGTCACGGATAGAACTTCATCCCTTATGGCTGGTGTCCTGCCAACAAGGGGAGGATGTAGAGACAGACAGGAAGAAGACAAGGTGTTATAAAGGCAGAAGTTTGATGCTTCCAGGCTCCCATGAGAAGTCAGGGCAGAGGACAGACTGATAAGGGACCTCTCCCAGCACTCAGAAGGACCCAATCCTGCCCACACTTTGATTTTGGGTTTCCTAAGCCTCCAGAGTATTGAGACAAATCAACAGTTGCTAAAGCCACTGTGTTGTTGCTACATGGCTACAACTGCCCTACAACTGCCCTCGGAAGCAAAAACACATGGGTCCCTTTCGTATCTGTACCTTTCTCCCCCTTTCACCACCTCTTCCAGCAGCCGCATTTAAATATAGTCAAATCAGTATGCTGTAGGACCCCGGGGGACATCCGGGATGGCATGGAGGTGCGCTGTGTGTGTATCCTGGTTCTGATCAGCACAGAGAGTGTGCAAGCCCAGTCCTCTTTTCCTGTGATACACAATATGCGCTTTTCAATCCTCGTGGTAGTGCCTGCAGGAATCTTCCGCGCACACATCATGCTGCTGAGGATTTGACAATAAGAACTGCCTCATGAGGCCAACCTGAAAGGAACAGCAGTCATAAACATGTTGCCATTCTTGTCATTTTGAAACAATATTTTCTTTCAGGCATTTTTTTCTTTCAGGCACTTCATGCATTTTTTTTCAGGCATTAGGAAAGGAAGGATTCTTTTCTTGTCAGCCTCCCTTTTCTCCTAGAGCCAGGAAAGATAAGTCACAGGTGTGTGGAACCAGCAGGAGGCAGCTGGAAGAGCAGGTTCCCTGAAAACATCCTGAGTGATTTGCATTGTATTGCAGAAGCAGCCCAAACCCCTCACTTAGTCATTCTTATTAATGGAGCAATTTTCAAATTTAAAATAGAGCTTTGGGTATGTGACCAGGGTTTTGGTGGTTTGCCTGGTCCTTGAATTTCGCCGTAATGGGAGAGAGTTTTGCTTTCTAGCTCATATTCTATGAGAAAACTCTGCCTGGCCTGATAAATAGTGTGGGGCGGGAAAGCATCAATACCATTTCTCTCAGCAACATTATTGTCAAGAAATTCAGTTCAGGAAACCAGCTTGGCGTATCCACTCACTTAAAGGAAAGTTTTTCCAGACATCACAAAACCCAGCCTTCAGTATCAAGCCAGATTGAGCCTGTTGCCTTGATCTAAGGACCTGGACTTTCAGCTCCTTCAAGTGTTCTGGACAGCAGTCAGGTGGCTGGGAGCCTGCAGTGCAAGCCTCCTGCAGATTGTAAAATACCCGCAGAGAGAGGATTTTTGAAGCTTCAAAGCTTCCCACCTGTGGGTAATTTCCACGCAGAGACAGAGAACAAGAGGAGCCAACCTGTGACCCCTCCAAAGCACACATCTATCTGGCTCTTTGAGGAAGAGAGCCAGTCCTTCTGTTTCCTAGACACAGCAGGAATTCAAAGATGAGGGTGCAGTGGGTTGGGCAGAGAAAAGATGGCAAGGTCGATCAGAGGGCACCGGTGCTGAACTGGAAGACCTTGTGTGTGACTTCAGTGGTGAACCTTCCAGGTTTCTAGTTGGGAACGCACAGAAACCTCACATCTGCCAGAATCTCCCTTCCTTTATTTGTAAAATAGGCAAAATCGTTAAGTCACTGGCAGGTGTGTTGTGAGGGTGTTGTGCAGTGAGGTGTGGGAACGCACTTTGCGCTTGTGTGTGGATCTGTCAGCCTGTTTTCGTTTTCCTCTGCCCATATATCATCCCTCACATTTATTGACTGATTAATACATGTCAGGCACTTTGCTGAGTACATTATCTTCATTAATTAAAAAACTAACAGAGGCAGAAGGGCGTTCCTAGGGAGAAAACACAGTCCTTGAGACAGAATAAAGAGCTGTCTGTGTAACCTTGACTGAGCCCTTTAGCTCTGTGAATCTTGGTTTTCTCATCTGTGAAGTGGGGATGATAGTGAAACAGGGAATAGCGAGAAACAAGAGATCAAGGCAGGTTATGCTGGGGGGTGGGGGGGTGGAACTACATGAGAAATTGCCTTTAGAATGGGATGGGTGGACTGTCCAAGGGCCAGGCCTGATAAATGACCAAGTGATAGCCATCATAAACAGACTGTTATTACCTTCTTTCTTTCATTTTCTAATAAAATCTGTTTGGATTTGACCATTTTTCTTTTGTCTCCTGTTTCTGATCTTTGGTGGCTGGAGACAAGGGCCGGCCCTCATTTACAATCAAAGCGTCTAAGACATAAGGTTTTGTGTGGGAGTAAAATGAAGTGATATAGTAATATTGTTACAAAGCCTTTGCATAGGAAATGCTCAACCAATATTGGAACTGTCGGTGTATGCTGAATACCCCAACAAAATATGGGAGCACAGTGTAGGGGATCCCCTTTTGCCCCAGGAAAATCGTTGAGAATCCAGCAAAGTTTCAAAAGACTTTACTTACACTTGTTCTGGCATGCAATCCAACAATAGGAAAATTCCAGACTTTAGGTTCCTGGTCGGGCCCGGAAACATGTAGGTTTAGAATCCTAGGCCAGGATGGCTGCCACCACGAGCTAAGGCCCAACAGGGAAGAGAACGGAGAAGTGGAAAACAGAGGGAGAAGGCAAAAAGGCAAAAAAGGCCAAAAGTCATAAAGGCTACATGCAGCTTTTTATAACTTTTCAGTCCAGACTGCCCATAGCAGTCTGGGTTAGTTAGACCCTAACCCTAAAGCAGTTAGGGTCAACCCCCTCAGGTAACTTTTCCCAGGACCCCACCTAGCCCCATTGAATGTTAATAATTGCCTAGCCAAGGCTGCAGGTCCTTGGTAGATGGGGGAGGGGTCTGAGATGTATCTCAGAATACAAAGGCATGCGTCTGTACCAATAGATATTCTACAGCCAGGTATATATTTCTTCAGACCTTCACAAGATTCTCATCTTCATAGTTGTTCTGTATATTAGCCTTTAGACTTATTAGAGAACCATGCTTGCTTGCTTGGGGCAAACAGCATTTCTCTCTGGTCTAATTACTTAGAGATCCAATGTGGCCAGGCAAATATACTGGTAAGATCTGTCTAGTTCCACGGTGATTGTGGTAGTATGAGAGATAATATTTATACCAGCTAACATAGACCACATGGTAAGATATACTGCTACAGATCAAACTGTTTTCTTGCCCCTTATCTACAAAGTGGCCTTCAGGGAGGTAACTCCAGGCAAGATGCAGAGGCTCTGGGCAACAGTGCACTGCAACAAGAACCATGACAAGAGCAACTTATTAAAGAGTGAATTTCCTTGTAACCACTAAAGAAAGGGAGGAGGGAAACATGACGTGTAAGTTGGCAGATGACACCATCCTGGACTAGATTTTGGTTGTGCACAGAGAAAAAAAAGTATGTTTTGGGAATTTTTTTCATTCCTGTGCTCTAATTCACAGTTGCCTACTTGTATTTATCTTTTTTATTAAAAAATATTTCAATAGAAAAAAGCATTGGTAATGTCTAGAACTGGGGTACCCAGTATTTAAGGAGAACATTGTGAAATATCCTATTGGAAGAAGCACAATTCAGTATAACGGGGGAACTAAGAAGGAGTAATCCAAAGATTTGAACCACAAATAGGAATGGGAGTGTCCCAGAGAGGACCTCAATGATGAGATAAAGAAGCTTTTGTTTACAACAGAAGAAAAATGTTAGAAAAATGCACAGATATACAGGCATGAAGGACCTGAGTTTTGCTGAAACAGATTTCAACAGGCTGAAACCAAGAGCATATGTTGAAGAAAATGAGGTTAAGAAAGAAAAATTTTCCCCCTTCAAATGGGAAAGACTGTAATGGGTGAGGGTATATGTGTGTATTTGGTCTGTGTATGTGTGTGTGGGGTGTATCTATAATGTTTGTCTCTAGCTTCCCAATGTTTAACAAATTGGTGTCTGGGAAATATTTGCTGGAATGTTGAATGAATGAAAGGGAATTTCTGTCCAGTCATCTGTAGTGGGAAGTAGAATCTCCAGAGATTTTGGAGTGTGAGTGATAGGAGCAAGTGATAGGAGGTCATTCTGTACTGTCTGAAGCAAACTCTAATTTTTCATCAAGTGAATAAGAGCAAGGAAACACTGGAAAGGTAAACCAGCAGGAGGACCAGAGACATCTGGGAGCAGGGAGGAACTTCACAGGTCTGCGGATCTGAGCGAAAGACTGACTAAGAAGAGGGGTCTGCCCTGGGTGTCCATGAAGGTGGAAGTTAGTAGGGGAAAGTTTGAACAGAAGGTGAAGGGCAGCCTGCCTGTCACGTATCACAGATGTCATCTGCATTGTGCTCGGCACGCTTCTAGACACAGAATGCCAATGACGAGAGAGAATTGTCACTGTCACAGCAGCACTACAGAGATCTGTGCAGTGTGGTGATCTGTGGCCCAAGTGGCCAGAGCTGAGCTGTTAGATCATAGTGACTCAACTTACTCGTGAGAGGTGGTGGTGAAGCTGGGCCATGAAAGGTGTTGAGCCAGCCTGAATAAAGGAGAAACAGTCACTCTAGTGCCAAACATCGGTGCTCATAAGGAAGGCAGATGCCAGTCTTTCCAAGGATGGTTGTGTGGACATGATGTGTGGGAGAGGTGTGAGGGTGAGTGGTGCTGACAAGGGTGTCACCCAGGAGAGGGTGAGACTGTCAACTGGAAGAAGGTCTGTATGGAAGCAAAGGACAAAGTGTCCTTCTAAAGGCTACTCCCAGGTCGGCCAGGCAGTCAGATGAGGATCAGATTAGTAGGGGAGAGTTTTAACAGATTTGACTGCATAGGTTAAATCCCACTGTTGGGATTGATGTTGCCCAGATGGTCCTCCTTAGGGGCTTTGTCTCCATTTCCCTGCTGAGTAGTTCTGAGGGAACAATAGTTGTGCAGGAATGAGTTTGTCCAGCTTTCAGGATTCCTGTCTAGGTTTGCTCTGGAATCATCTGTCTACTGACCCAACTTCTCCACTAGACTGCAGCCAGCCTGTCCCAAGTAAGAAAGTGTGATTCTCTCCATTCCCCTTTTCACACGCCAATGGCATCTCTCTTTATTAGATCGTGCACTGCCTTTTCCAAAATTTCACTTCATCCACTAAACAGGGGTCCTTCTAAAGTGACTGCTTTCATTCATCCTTCTTTGGAGAATCACTTAAGTAGCCTCAAGGCAAGGCAATACCCAGATTCTTCTCATCTCGTTGGTTCTGTGAACCCTGAACATGCTCCTTGACCTTAGTAGAGTCTAGTTCTTCATGAAAATTCTTCCCTATGACCTCATGCAGGGCTGTAGTCTGGGTGAAGTTGAAAGGCCATGCTAAGTCCCACTCCTGGACCAGCCTGGCTACATCCAACCCATCTGCGTCTCCATCACTTAAAAGATGCTTCATCAGTTATTGCCTCAATAAACTAAAAGGGACCTGGTACTAATTTCTGGTTTCCATGATCTTTTATTGTCTCCTGGTTTTCAAAATGTTTCACATGTTCTCCTTGGAGAACCATTTTTGCAGTGTCAGAGTTAGTTCCAATCAGGTTTGTGACCATCCAGACCTCTTTGGAAGGGAGGATTCTTGTCCACACTAGCCAGGCTAAGGAGATATCCATCCCTTAGTTGTCTGATTCTGGTATGTTTTCTTGCTGACACAAGAAACTGAAGTTGTTTAGAAGATCATTGTCTCTTAAATAATAAATTCATTGAAAACCACATTTTCCAGAAAAACTAGCTATAAAATTAGTTTGAAATCTGAGGTCCTAGAGCATAGAGAGCAAGGTAAAGATTATTTAAACTCAAATGGTTTCTTTTTTCTATAATTTATTTGGTGGAAAACTAGGGGAGAAAGGAAGTGATATCTGGAGACTACCCTGGACAGTAACTAGCACTGGCCCTCTATGGTCCTTCCCTAGCAAACACTCATTCCTACATCCCTACCACTGTCCATGGAGAGGGGCCAGATAACAGAAACACAGGCCCATTCTTTATTAAAGATTTCTAGTGATGAGTAACAAAAGCCTTCTTGCATAGACTTCCAGTGCAACAGGGCAACATCGTCAAGACCCAGCAGTGTGCCACAGGATCTAAGGATGGCTGCATAGGTGCTGAACTTTTGGAAAGACAATCCAGGGATTTGGAAACAGTAAAGGATTCCAAGAAAATTGTCTGTCTCTGGCCCCTTCTGGTATATTCCTCTCTGAGCTTCAATTCCCAATTCCCAAGACTGGGACTCTAAGAAACCCAGCTGGTAGCAGGTGTCATATTCTGGTTCAATCAAGAAAGGCCAAAGGGCAGGGTCACATTGTATTATCATGACAGGGATGAGGGTCCTTCCTGGGAGAAGGTGGTCAACTGAGGCATCAGTCAATGAGAGCAAGACAGGTTTCTCGTAGGTATGTGCTCTGGAAGAATAAGAGACAGGGCCAGCTTTCACGTAGTAAGATAGAAATAATAAAAAATAAATTGAGGTACTATTATATGTTCCTGTTTGTGCTACAAAGCAGCTGTAACCTTTCACGCTGATTTAGATCAGTTTAAACACTGGTGCTAACTTTAAACTGAGGGAGGGTCAGAGACCCTCCCTCTGTGGGTAGCATACTTGTCTTGCACATGGCTAACTCCAGTTCTATCTCCATCACAACTTAGGGTCCCCCAAGCAGGAGTGACCCCTGAGCACAGAGCTGGGAGTAAACATAGACACTGTTGGTGTGGCACAATAAAATTAACTTAACTGAAGGGCAAGCACTCATGAAGGGAGTCCCCCATGCTGTCCTATGTCCCAGTGCACTCAGAGACTTTAAGGTGGTTTGCGTGGATCCGTATCATGCATATGAATGTAGAGAACGTGGCGAGATCGGGACCTCACATGGAGATGAGCCTTTGCTCCCTATCTCACAGGCGCTCCAACAGCAGAGATGAGAACATCTTTGCTTGGCTCCTCCTGTCTCTAACTTTGTCCTGTTCCCTGATTAGGAGGACTGGGGCTCTGAAAGGGGCTTCATTCTTTTGAATCCCTCAACTCAAACTCAGGAGTCAGACTTGCTCCCCATTTATCCCAGTTTCTCCTGCCAGGCTCACAGCCTTCCTCTGGTTTTGGATCCGTCCACAGCTTGGCAGCTGTAGCCTCTCCCCAGCTCTCCTGTCACGTGCTGTCATAGCTCCTGTCTCCACTTTGCTCTCGGGCCACAGAGCAGCCCAATGAGTCTTCCCAGAATGTGAGCCAGGCCCCTGCATCAGGGCTCCCAGGAGCTTTTGATCACCCTCTAGGCTCTAAAGCAATGCCCCTGACTCCACCTTCACCACAGCACCCGCCACTGCGGTGCCCAAGTTCCGCCAAGTTGCAGGTCTGCTCTCTCCTGCCTCCCATTGCACTGTCTGTTTTCTGATTTGCCAGCAGGCTCATAGCAGCCTTCCCTCCTGGCAGTTCAGGCTTTGTCTTTTCATGTGCATTCCCTTTCAAATATAATTTCCCTCGTGGTGCCTTCAAGGAACAACCTGGCTCCATGGAGAGCTCCCCGCCCATCCCAGGCCTCTTCCTTCCGGTGAAAGGCCAGATGAGCTGCATCATGCTTACCTCAATCTGGAATGATAATGTTAGGCCCAGGCCCATTTCTTCTCATCTTCCCATTCAGATCAGGAGCTCTAAGAGAGAGAAGGAGTATGGGGGTGGGATGAGGGGGATGCCTCTTCTCTCTGTAGTTCAGGACGATTCCCTTGGTACCGAGTCACTGCGACTCACTTGGCATTCAACACTTGCTTGTGGCAGGAATGAATATTAGTCAGGTCGAGTGAGAAATCTAGGGTCGTCGGGGCTGGGCCTGTGCCCTTGCCTTCATTACTAGCAATGTCGGGGAACACTTAGTCACTGTCTCCTCCGGCACATTCCACTTAAGCCCTCGATCACGGAGATTTATCTCTGGGTTTAATCAAATGTAATTTATATTGCAGCCTCCTCGGTAAATAATTGATTTGCCCTCACTGTTGTCTTCATCACAAATACTTCTTTGTACTCTAAAGAAATAATTTAATCAGTCGATAGTATACACAGCCCTCTTGTTTAGAAGGCAGATGGAAGATAACGCCTGAGTCTTGCTCACACCAGAATAGACCAGAACCAAAATAAGCTGCCTTGAAAAACAGTCGGCAGACAACTTGGCAGCAGAGGAACCCAATTAAATCTCCCCGCCCCTTAATGGCGATGACCCCTTGGAAGTTGTAGCTGCTGCTGTAGAAAAGTTCTTGGCCAACTGCAGGCTGCACATGAAAATAGAAACTCTGGTTCGTTCATGCTTTAATTAACCTCTGTCTGGATCTGAGAGCTGGCTTTCAAATGCCCTATGTTGTGCATTTGAACAAAAACTCCAGACCGGGGTTTTTCAGATGCTCTGCCCTATTCTGTGACCTCAGTCCCTGAGGACATGGACTTGTCCAACTCCCCTTTGTCCCTGCTGTCAGGCTTCCTGCAGACAGCTTGTCCACACCTTATTGGGCTTCCTTTGTAGCACCAGTTTTACAAACATGCTTTCCCTTCATGGTTTTTCCTGAAGCAAGATCCTGGGAGAGGGAGAGTTTGCATTTGCTTTACGCATGTGCTGTTCTGACCCCATCCATTTTTGGAGTTTGACAAGTCAGTGATGAAACTTCTACTCTGGTGAGTGTAGAAATACGGTATAGATGCTCTCAGAGGAAAAGCCCTCTCTCCACCTGGTTTAGGATGGAGACTCAGAGCAGTTTTATGCACGGGAATGACTGTTTTGTGAGGGAAGCTAGGGTGGTTGGACAGTGGTGCTTGGGGTGGGGTTGGAGGGACATGAATTTCTGGGAATGGAGCTTGGATTTTCCCTGAGCTATCTCCTCCATCACAAGATTTTCTCTTTTAAACTTCTGAACAATTCAGTTTACTTTTTTAGTTTGTTTTTATTGATTGAGTTTCTGTGGTTTACTCTACTGTTAATAATAATTCTAATTAAGTGCTTGACAAACTGTGACCACATGACCAGTGAACCTGGGGGGTATACCTAGGTTCATCAGTGATTGGAATAGCCCTTTCTCTTTCACCCCCTACTCCCAGCTCAGTTATATGGATCATTTTCCCCATTGTGTTGCCTTTGGCTCTTTTTTTATTCTCTTGCTATGTATCTCTTCAAGTTCCACATATGAGAGAGATCATTCTGTCTCTGTCCCTTTCTTTCCTTCTGATTAATTTCACTCAGGATGATATTCTTTAGCTCTATCTGTGTTGCTTCAAATTGCATGATTTTGTTCTTTCTTGGGAAGCTTCATAGTATAATAATTGTATAATACACTGTGATCCATTCATCCCTAGTGGTACCCATACCTTGTGAAGTGAAGCCAAGAAAATATTTTCAACAAGTGATGTTGGGGAACTGAATAGCAACATGTGCTAAAAATGAAGTTAGAATTGTATCTGACACAGTTCACAAAAGTAAACTCAAAGTGGATTGAGGATTAGAAATTAGGTGTGAATCCATAAAATGCATTGGAAGGAAATGTTGGCCAAAACTCTCCAGATAATTCCACTTATTTTTGCAACTCAAATGGTTCTGCTTTTCCTTTTCTCTATGACCTTGGACCCATCTTTACCCCACAGCTTTTTTTTACTTAGAGGGAGAAGACATGTCATGCTAGGATGGCTGTTGGAGGAATAAGAGAACTGGAAGGATGTGTGTACTTTGTCTGTTGTGAACCGTTTCTGGTCCTGGGACCTCCATGACAGCATTGCACACTGAGCACTTGACTTTCTATGCAGTGACACATGCCCCACCTGTGACTGAGCCAAGTGAGAAAGGCTGTACTTCACTCCTGAGTGAGAGACAGACATCAGAATGACTCACCAGTTATCTCTACTCCTGGGAGACTACTTGTGAATATACATTAAAAATGGCAAAATGTAGGGTATAATTTTTATCGTGAGTCTTTACATTTAAAAAAGAAGCCTGGAAGAAAAGAAATCTCAGTGAAAATCAAAGCTAATCCACCTTGGTCAGGAAGAGGAGAGATGGACCCGCTCCCAGTGTATGTATGTAGGTCCTAGGGACAGTCATGTGATCCTGCCTGGTAACTCAGCCAACCCGAAGCTGATACTGTCCATAGTCATCAGCTAAGCTTTGACAGATCCGGTCTCATAAGGCTGACATGAGACTTACCAAAATCTGAGTACTTGGTCCTTAGGAAGGTACATGGGGCCTCCGGGTGCCCTTTACCCTGTCTTCTCAAGTGCCTCAAAGAACATTTTTAAGGAATAGGTGTGCGCTAGTCGTCAGTTGAATATTATTTTAGCTCTCTAATTGGTTTACCTTTTAGCAATAATGACAGAAACCATGTTCATAAAAACACATTTTAACAGCCCCCTCAGTGTGCTGTTCCCTTATTCTACTCACTACACAGCCAGCTAATTACACAAATCAGCATTCTCTGCCGCACAGCCAGCATACATAATTACATGTCCATTGCAAACCAACACCTGGATAATTGCAAGATAAAAGTCTAAGTGAAGTAAGTTATCTCGGCTGCTGGGTCTCAAGATTCCCTCACAATCTGCTCTGAAGTGGGACAACTTAGCAGACAATAGGGCACAATGAGCCGAATGGGGTTGGACAGAAAGTAGAGAACAAAGGAAACAGAAGCAAAAAGGCTCTCCTGAAATTTCGTTGTCATGAAGATGGATAGCCCAGTGATTCCACACGGGCAGGAGGGAGGATGTCTCCGTTTGGATAGTGGGTTAATAATTTATCAGGAGATCTCCCCAATGCTCCAGGAGGGACCATCCGACTCTTGGTCTCACACAAGCAGAACATCCCCAGTGGCTGGGACTGTAATTCTAATGGGTTCAGTGCCACGGTGGTTCAGTGTGTGGCACTGAACCACACTCAGACATCTGGTGTCAGAGTGTGCTGAAGGCATCCTGTGTCTGTGTATCCTCACATCCTCTCTCCATCCCAGAATGGACACCAATAACTGGTAGTTTACACGTGGAAAGTTACCACTCAGAAAGCTAAGTAATGCACTATGTCTGTCTTTCTCATACACATACTGTTACCCAAGTAAACACACTCTCTCACAGGCACACTCTCTCACACATGCAGACACTCTCTCACACAAAGTACCAAAGCATGAATTAAACCCAGCTCCTACTGATTCCAAAGATCCCAGATCCCAACAGAACAGGCCAGGTTTTGCACCTAGGGCTTTAGTCACCTCCTATTCGGAGTGGGTCGCAGTCTTATACCCTAACATTGTTGTGAAGATCTCTGAGTTTATGTGTCCCTGTCCATTGCATCCTCAAGGGAAGAGCAAGGGGCTGGCTCATGTGGGAAGTATCTTTGACTTAGCCATTAGTAGCCTTCCGCATGTGGCCACCATGTACAGCTGGGTTTGACTCCCTTGGCATCTGTGGGCTCATATAGGACCTGTGCTCTCTCACGCTAGTGGCTTGCTTCTCCCCATGCTGACTGCTGACACAGGCACTTACTTCTGCGTAAGCTTCTGCAAGGTGACTCCCTATGTGGGATGTTGTTCTTGGCCGGGCTCTCAACTTAAAGATGGGAACTCAGTGCTCCTCCTGACAGTATCCCTGAGACCCATGTTCAGAATGGGGAAGTTTACCGAGTGCCCTGGGGACTGCCTTGGTTTCAATTCAGCAGTGAGTTCTGAGCCCTAATTATAAGGTGAACTGCTCATGATGAGGCAGAGAAAAGCTTTTTCCTAATGGCATCAAGCAAAGGCAACGCTGAACTAACTGTGCATGTGACATTTACTCTATCCCATTAGGAACTTTATTCCTTAGAGACACAATGAGTCACACTTCTGAAATGGATTTAAAATATGTGTCAATGGAAAGGGTTTCTAGTGACCCCTGACCCTTCTCCAATAGAAATCCTGACTCCTGGAGTGTGCTGTAGCTTCCTTTGCATAAATCCATAAATTCATTCATTTATTCAATTATTCAGCAGAGCTGGGCACTGGGGATCCATCCTATGCCAGGCCCCATGCTAGGATGAGAGACCGTGGGTGAATTAATGGAAGCTCCGTCCTCTGGAGCTCAAAGTAGAGGAAACAGACATGAAGATGTGGCCAGCCAATGAGATGCTTCCAATGCTCTGATGCTATAAGTAGAATAAAACTGTTTATGTGTCGGAAACCAATTTTGATTGCTCCCTTACCATTTGACAGTCACTGTCATTCTGTATGTTATTTATAAGAGTCATTTCTTTGACCTACATAGTGACCCAGTGTGGGAGCAACTGTTATTATCAACACTGCACTGTAATAGACACTGGCAGACCTTTAAAAGAACTTCCCCAAGGCGGCACAATTAGAGGAGTGGATTGGCAAACAGGGGCTAGAACTTAGGGCCTCTGTGTCCAGAATTCATTGACTGGAACCATTAAACCCTGCTTTTTCCCAGTAGATCTCAGGCCAGGGGGGATGATTGAGATTCTGTTCCCAGCTCAGCTTACAGTGACTTGAATGACCGCTTTGGCTTTAGTTTCTTCCTCCAGAGAATGGATGCTAGTTCCCAGTGACTCTGGGGACTAAGTGAGATAAGGTAGGACAATCAGGCATGGTGTGCTGGTCAGGGACTTGTCTCTGAGGCAAGACACCTTCCCATTTCCCATATGTTTCTGAAGACAGCGCTTCAAATATTTATGACCTGAAAGTAAAATATAAAAGAAAAGTAAATGCTTTTAATAAGGTCTACAATAAGGTCACAGGAGACCCCATAATCCAGTAGTTAAAAGCATGAAATTTTGCATAAGTATTAGAGAATTACAGCATTCTTGCATTGATTGGTCCACCACAATGTCAGCTCCTCAAGTACAGATTCAGGCTGTTGGATTTGAATTAACATATCTCTAAAGAATATATGCAAATGGACAAATCACACATGAAAAGATGCTCAACCTTAGTAGTATGGGGATACTGATGAAACAGAACTCCTGGTGGGAGATCACTAAACACACTGTAGGACAGATGAAGTAAAA
Organism: Cryptotis parvus; assembly: GCA_021461705.1. Classification (NCBI taxonomy): domain Eukaryota; kingdom Metazoa; phylum Chordata; class Mammalia; order Eulipotyphla; family Soricidae; genus Cryptotis; species Cryptotis parvus. Next base: position 311,668 of record JAJIBD010021603.1, read on the forward strand.
GAGATAAGAGGTATTGTCAGTAGCATGGTAGACACACCAAAACCCTTATTCTTTGTGATGGAACTGTATGCTGGTTGAGTTAGACATGGGACTACCACAGAAGCCAGCAATGTCTTTCCTAAGTGCAATGTGAAGAAAATGAAAAAAAAATACACCTATTGAAAACAAAGACACAAAGTACATAGCAGAATTTCCCACAGTAGCCAAAAGAGAGTAACATCTAACTGTCATTAGTGGGTATAGTATGCAATCAATACCATTAAGGAGAAAAAGGAGCGAGGGATAGAACAGGGCTTAGGTGCACATTTTGCTTGTGTGGGACTCTGGTTGATTTCTCAGCATCTAGGCTACACCTGGAGATGCTTGATGGTCCCCCAAGCTTCTTGTCACATTCTTGAGCTCAAGCATGACTGCCTGGCCGTGTTAGTAGTATCTCAAGCAGTGACTCCCACCACCCCCACCTCCCTGAGTACTTGCTGGGAGGCACTCTCATCCTCTGTATATCAAGGATATATGGTTCTAACTACTAACACGTGCCTGAACAGAAAACAACCTTGAAAACCAGACAAAGCTTGCTAGAGGTCCATATCCTATGATTACATTGATCTCATTTGTCATTTGCCTTGATATCATGCAAATCTATAGAGATAGGAAGCGTGTAAGTGGCTGCCTGAGGTTGGAGGAGTTCGGGGAAGTGGGAAGTGAGCTGACGGCTAATGGTACAGGCTTGGTTGTTTTTTTCTGGGATGGTGAAAATGTTATGGAATCAGCTAATTGCCGGCCGTCTGACTCTGTCAATGTTTCAGAATCACTGCATGCATGAAAAGAGTGACTCAGTGACATTGGAAAGCTAGTACAAGAGTTAAAGCAGTTACTGAGCTTGATCCATGGCACCAGTACATCCCTCGTAAAAACTGGCAGGAGTGATCCCAGAGTACAGAGCCAGGAGTAAAGCCAAAGCACAGAAAAGAAGGAGTGAGGGAGGGAAGGAGGGAGAAAGAAGAAAGGAAGGAAGGAGAGAGGGAGGGAGGGAAGGAGGGAAGGGAGAAGGGAGGAAGGGAAGGAAAGAGGCAGGGAGGGAGGGAGGGAAGGAATGAAGGAAGGAAGGAAGGAAGAAAGGAGGGAGGGAGGGACGGAGGGAAGGAAGGGAGGAGGGAGGGAAGGAGGGAGGGAGGGAAGGAGGGAGAGGAAGGAAGGAGGGAGGGAAGGAAGGAGGGAAGGAAGGAAGGAAGGAGGGATGGAAGGAGGGAAGGAAGGAAGGAAGGAGGGATGGAAGGAGGGAAGGAAGGGAGGAGGGAGGGAAGGAAGGACGGAGGGAAGGAAGGAAGGAAGGAGGGAGGGAGGGAGGGAAGGAAGGAGGAGGGAGGGAAGGAAGGAAGGAAGGAAGGAGGGATGGAAGGAGGGAAGGAATGGAGGAGGGAGGGAAGGAAGGATGGAGGGAGGGAAGGAAGGAAGGAAGGAAGGAGGGAAGGAAGGGAGGAGGGAGGGAAGGAAGGATGGAGGGAGGGAAGGAAGGAAGGAAGGGAGGGAAGGAAGGAGGAGGGAGGAAGGAGGGAGGGGAGGGAAGGAAGGATGGAGGGAGGGAAGGAAGAGGAAGGAAGGGAGGGAAGGAAGGAGGAGGGAGGAAGGAGGGAGGGGAGGGAAGGAAGGAAGGAAGGAGGGAGGGAAGGAGGGAGGGAAGGAGAGAAGGAAGAGAGGAGGGAGGGAGGGAAGGAAGGAAGGAGGGAAGGAAGGAAGGAAGGAGGGAGGGAGGGAGGGAAGGAAGGAAGAGGAGGGAAGGAAGGAAGGAGGGAGGGAAGGAAGGAAGAAAGGAAGAAAGGAAGAAAGGAAGGAAGGAAGGTATGAAGGAAGGAAGGAGGAAGGAAGGAAAGAAGGAAGGAAGGAGGGAGGGAGGGAGAGAAGGAAGGAAGGAAGGTAGGAAGGAAGGAAGGAAGGAGGGAGGGAGGGAGAGAAAGAAGGAAGGTAGGAAGGAAGGAACGAAAGAAGGAAGGAAGAAAGAAAGTAGGGAGGGAAGGAAGTAAGGAAGAAAGGAAGTAAGGAAGGAAGAAGGGAGGAAGGAAGGAAGAAGGGAGGGAGGGAGGAAGGAAGGGAGGGAAAGGGCACAGAGAGTACCTCAATTGGCATGGAAATAACATCCCAATAAAACCGATTTAAACATTCAGGCACTGCTGTTGCTTTGAATATTGGTGTTCTGTTCTACAAAAAGACCTGAAATGAAACTGAAACTCTAGCTTATTGACAGACCCTATCTCAAAAAACCAGCATAAAGATTAATGAGAGATTTAATGTTAAATTCTTGGCACAGTGACTGGTATAGAAATGGTCTGGAGTGGATAACTCTGGTGTGGAGTTCCCTTAAGCGTGTGGCCTTCCTCTTATGCACTCTGAAGTGAAGGGTCAGCGATGCTCCAGGCAAACAAGGCTGGGGATTCATGCCTTAGGATGCATGGAGACCAACCATCTTTCCTTCACATCCTCCAAATGAATGTGTCTCTGATGGAACAGTCTCCTTGCTCTGATTTCTTTTTATTTATTTCTTAACTAATATAACAGAGACCTTGCTCAAGATGTGCTCATGAAAAATTGCCCTTTTAATAGGAGAACATTTAATGAGAAACTGTATTATCTACTGCATAAGTGCCCTTCATACAAATTAGCTTGGCCCTGGGTCCTAATCTAGATTGGGCTCCTTACTTTCCTTTAAATGGCCTAATATTTTCTTATTAATCTCTGCCCTTGTTCACCTGAAATGGCTCTGCCTTTTCTTATAACACTCTCCTCTCTGTAGGGTTCTGTGCCCTCACAAATATTTCATTAAAGCTGCCTTTGTATCTGATTCATGAACTATTGGGAAAAGCTATTGGTTTCAGTTTCAAGTTTTCTGTCCAGGAAAGCTTTAATGGTTTATTGTACTGAGTATCAACAGATTTAGGCTGGGTGAGTTTGGTATAAGGTCAAGATGAAGCTTTATAGGGAAACTAGATAGAATAAAAGCAAGTTATCATAGGGGTTACCAGAAGACTTAGAAAAACAGAACACAAGCAAACCACAAGCTTGGGCTCGGATCAAAAGATCTGGGTTCAAGTGACACTTAGCAAGATTCAATAAATCACTTAGGCTCTCAAATGCTCCATTTAATTCATGACCCTAAAACTTGAATTATAATACTCAGATCAAGGCCATTACTGATATTAAATAAGTTGGTGTAATTAGTCAGACTTTTTCATCAAAAACCTGAACGAATAGTTTGAGGCTCTACGTGTTCCTGGAGCAAGCAAATGCATGCAACAGGGACGAATGGAGATGTTACTGGCACCCACTCGAGCAAATAGATGAACAATGGGAAGATAAGTGATAAGTGATAAATGACTTTATACAGGACATGATCAGTACTACCTGTTTGGTTACTAAAAAAATGAGGAATTCATAATGATGAAAGGAATATTGATAGTCACTGAAAGAATATAAACTATTGGAGAGACAGATGAGAGAGAGATAGAGAGAGAGGAGAGAGAGAGAGAGTTCACAAGAAATTTCCCATGCCCAAACCACTCCAAACAAACATAATTCTGCATATGTTTGTAATGCTGCACAAAAAACAGCTTGCAGCGGGCAGCCCTATTGTTGACTGCAGTGTCAATATAGACTGCTTTGTGGCAATGCTCTCTTTGTTTGCAGCTTTAGTTTTTGATATCTATCTTCATGGAAACCTCAGGCTTAATTTTTAAATCAATTATAGTTTCTGAATAATCATGTATGTGTTATATTTGTTTTGTGACACCAATAGGAGTTTGGAACCGTCGGTCTAGGGCCTGGCTCTGCAGACATTTCTCCTATGGGCCTCCTGCCTTCAGTAGACTTAGCTACATGCTCTTGTTACTGGGCCAGTGTTGGTAATCACAGCTGGCTTTTTATAGTATACTTACTATGTAGACTATAAATACATGAATAGATATTTCACATCTACCACTATACCTACTACTTTTACGTTGCTTTAAAAATTACTCTGAATAATAGATATTTTACTGGGGCTAGAGAGATAGTACAGCAAGGAAGGTGCTTGTCTTGCACATGTGTCCAACTTGGATTTAATCCCCAGCACCGCATATATTCATTTAAGAACTTCCAGAACTGACACATGAAAACAGATCCAGGAGTAAACCCTGAGCACCACTAGATGTGGCCCAAAACACAAACAACAAAAGTAACTCAGTAAATATTTTATCCACTTTCAACTGATCATGAAATTGAGATTCACCAGGCAGTTTCATTAACTTCCAAGGAAAGAGGCCATGATTTATAAAAAAGAATGTCTGGTTCTTTGTCTTATTGCTGAGTTGCATTGACCTAGAAAGATGAGAAAGAAGAAATAACGGTAATGCCAGTCATGTTTTGTCAATATAAAAAGTATTAGGTAGTGGTTATCTATTGCTGTTCTTTCTCTCTAGGAACAAGGTATCACTTGTATCACTTGTCTTCCCTTTGTTCATCGATTTGCTTGAACAGGCACCAGTAACATCTCCATATGTCCTGTCACATGCTAGGGTAGCCCAAGGGCATCTGCTCGCTCCAGGGACATAAAGAGCCTCAAACGAGTCCTTCAGGTCATGGAATGAGGTCTATAATTGTTACTGGTTTTAGCATATCAAACACGACACGGGTAGCTTGCCAGGCTCTGCCATGCGGGCATGCCAAACAAGGTATTATCAGTGTATAATGCCAGGCGGTCACAATTGAATGTGATTTCATTAACACAAATTGCAGCACCAGAATCTTGTCCTCAAATAATTCTCAGCTATATGTTATGGAGAGACATTAATTTGCCCATTATGTAGGTCAGAGTTTCCCAAACTTAGGATCTTCCCACTTCTCAGAAAAAACATACTCAGTGCCACCTGGAAATATTCTTAAAGCAAACATAGCAATCCTCACAGAGCCACCTACCACTGCCCTGGATCACTTCAGTGTACCCACTCAGAAACGCTGCTGTGGAATTTACTTAATTGTCCTCAGCTCCAAGTCTGATAGAAAAGGGAAAGTATATTGGATTTGTACTGGAAGCTGAAGTTTAGGGTGCTCCAAGGGATGCGTATCAGATGGCTAGTGTCATACATTTTAAGAAACATATGCACAGTGCTCCAACATACAACCAGTTTGATAGAAATTTGAACTGTGTAGTCATCACTTTTATTTATTGAGTATGCAATTTTAGATAAGATACTTGAAATCTGTGCCCTTCATCTTCATTATCTGGAATAGACTTTGAGCTATTGTGTAGAGTGGGCATAGTTAATAAAACATCTTGTATGACACATACTTAGTTCATAGTAACTTATTATTCTTAGTTTATGTGAATGCATTTTCACTTCTTGGTATAATCTAGCCAAATATTATGTTAATAATTATGAACAAAACCTGTTTCAAAATGAGGGAATATCTTACTGAGTAGCGTAGAAACCTATTTCTCTATACATGAGTTAGCAGACGAAATATTGTAAAAGCATTTTTTTTATGATCGTCTCTGGGTCATTACTTGATAAAAAGCAATTACTCTGGAGTCTCACTATAAAACAGCCTAAGGAATTGGGCTTAAGGAGGATCTTGGACTCTGGCCAAAGTCACATTAAATGCTGGAAAGGCCAAAGCCACTCAGCACTAATACCATTCTAACAAGAAAGCTAGACATGAACTCTTAGTGGGCGATTATCATTTGCTGAATGCCAAGGATGTATCAAAAACCACATCAGGTGCTTTACATGTTGTATGGCCAGTTTATCTTAGTGACCCTTTGAAGTTATTTTTTCTGCTAAAAAAAATCCCAGAGATGGGGCCGGAGCGATAGTCCAGCGGGTAGGGTGTTTGCCTTGCACGCGGCCGGCCTGTGCCGGCCAGGGTTCTATCCCGGCATCCCATATGGTCCCCTGAGCACCGCCAGGGGTAATTCCTGAGTGCAGAGCCAGGAGTAACCCCTGAGCATCGCCGGGTGTGACCCAAAAAGCAAAAAAAAAAAAAAAAAATCCCAGAGGTTCAGAGAGGAGAAGAAATTTGTCACCGGATTTTAAAGAATACTGTGTTTCATTGCGTTATCATTGCCACCATGGAATTGTTTCACCCTGTTTTTCAGTAATACCAGCATAATATTTAAAAAAATTGGCTGCACCCTTCTTTCTGTTTAAAAATAAAGGTATAAAGGGGCTGGAGCGATAGCCCAGCGGGTAGGGCGTTTGCCTTGCACGCCGACCTATGCCGGCCCGGGTTCGATCCCGGCATCCCATATGGTCTCCCGAGCACCGCCAGGAGTAATTCCTGAGTGCAGAGCCAGGAGTAACCCCTGAGCATTGCTGGATGTGACCCAAAAAGCAAAATAAATAAATAAATAAATAAAAAATAAATAAAGGTATAAAATTTGCAATGAGTTCTTAGTAAGGTACAGTAGAACCAAGTTTTGTGTCTGCCAGTATTATTATTATTCCTTTGTACTTGGTCTAATGAATTAGCTTTTCTTGAATGTAGGAGAAAGCAGAGAGCAGCTCTCCAAGTTACAGATGTTTAAGGCTGTTGGAACCTGACTGCCTCATATCTAAACCCTGCTTTTCTCTTTCCAGGTCAGGATCGCAGTGAAGCCACTTTGATAAAGAGGTTTAAAGGTGAAGGGGTCCGGTACAAGGCCAAACTGATCGGAATTGATGAGGTTTCTGCAGCTCGGGGGGACAAGCTATGTCAAGATTCCATGATGAAACTCAAGGTACAAGCATTAGACTTTAGTGCTTACAGAGAGAAAGCATTATGATTAATATGGTGTAAACATTTTACTCATTTATTGGTCAATTACTTGGTTCACTGATGAGTCACTGCATTTATTCATTGGGAAAAGTTCCTAATCATTAGACAAATGTTTCTTGAATACCTATTAAGTGGAGCTATTTTGATAGGCCCCATTTCATCATTATTGAGTATCATAATTATTCAATTTCATTTTTGTTGTACAATGACACAAATACACACACTGTCACATTGTTATGTCTCTCAGCTATTTTAAGTTTCAACACATTGTTTTATAAGTTTAATATATTGTATTATATGACAAACTATGTTAAAAGATGCTGTTAAGATAAAAGCTCTTTTTATTCTTTTTTTGTCTTGTATTTTATAACAAACAGAATCACATTTTTAATGATATATAACTAAAGACTGGTATTTTGAGGTTTATAAAAGAATACTCATTTTAAATGCTCTAAGGAAAATTAATATTGAGAAGTCTAAGAAAAGAAATAGAAAACATTTGAGGGGTACAAATGGTGCTCAGGAGATACCCTGTGTAGTGTTCTGTGATCACTCTTCTTTTTTACTGTTTATATTTATTTTTCTCCCTTACACTTTATATAAACACTGTGGTTTACAAAGTTGTTCATGATGATTTGCTACAGACATTCAGTATTCCATCTCTGGTCCCTCTTGATATACTCAGGTGACCATGACTCAAGTGACTCAAGTGACCATGCAATGCCACGGATTGAACCTGAGCGTTATGCGTGCAAAGCATGTGGTCTGTTGCAGGACTCCTCTAAGAGCCTCTGCATCTGCCCTGGGTTGCCTCCTGCAGGTCACTTCGTAGATAGGAGGGTAGTCTAAATGAGGCAGTTTATCTGACTATGTATTCTGTACTGGCTGGTATAAATATTCCCTCATGCTACCACAAGCATCCTGGGACTAGCTAGATCTTACCAGCATATTTGCCTGGCCACGTTGGATCTCTAAGTAATTAGACCAGAGAGAAATGCTGTTTGCCTCCAAGCAAGCAAGCATGGCTCCCTGATAACTCAAAGGCAACTAAAATACAAAACTAATGTGAAGTAGACGAGACTCTTGTGAAGGCTTGGAGAAATATTTAACTGGCATTAGTATTAGTCTTTGGTACAGAGACATGCCATCTCAGAAACCCCCTTCTCTACCCTATAAGGCGTTTCCAGGCAAATCTTGGCTCAAAACACTAGCATATAATAGGGCCTAGGTGAGGTGCTGGGAGAAATTACCTAAGGGCATTTGACCTTTCCTGCTTCCCATAATAGTGGGAGGTCTGAGTTGCAGGGGTATAAAACCAGCCTGCTTTCTCTCTCTCTCTCTCTCTCTCTCTCTCTCTCTCTCTCTCTCTCTCTCTCTCTCTCTCTCTCTCTCTCTCTCTCTCTCTCGGCTCTCTTTTGGGGCTCTCTTTTGGGGCTCTCTTTTGGGGCTTGCACTCTTCTTGGGAGTCTTGTCTTTGTCTCCTCTTTACAGGGCCTTTATATATATAGTGGCCGCCATCTTGGCCTACACGTGTCTGGGGTTCTAGCCGGGAATCCTAAGCACAGGGTTTTTCCTATTGCTGATTTGTATGCCTGAATCTGCGATTAGTAAAGCCTTTTAAAACTGCATTGGATTCCTGAGTCTTCATCCATTCCCTGCCGGCTTAGGAGGTAGAAGGGAACTCACTTCCCGGCACTGTTGGGGACCCCGGTGGCGTTCCCGACAGTGTTCCAGTCCTTTGAACCATCTTCCTGGCTCCAATATCTCCAATATTGTTCCTTACCATTTTTGTATACATTGTGTGTCTCCCTTTTTTTTTAAAAAAGCAATGTAAAATATTGAAAAAACAAGTAAGGTAGCAACAAGTCTACAAAATATCTTATACATTTAACAACTTACTTGAAAATACAGAGATGTGTAAGGAGGAAAGTTAAAATCATCCACACATCTACTGCACAATGAAAAACAGTGTCAGCATTTCTGTGTACAACTTATGATGTATTTTTATTTTTACATGCATTATATAAATTATACATATATGTATATAAATGAAATTGCTTGCTTTCAAGTTTTATAGTTTTTTTCCTGTATAATAGTATACTTTCTTTTTTTAATCAATTGTCCCTGAGGATTATGGTTAATGTGCTTTTTTTCCAAATGTAGGAAAGGGAAAAAGGCAAGGGAGAAAAAAAGGGTAAAATAAGCAAAAACAAGGCTTCCAAGCTATTCAAAAGTACTAAATGTTAAAATAACACTATTTTATGAAACATTGCCTTCACTCTCTTAGATGATTAAAAGATCACATCTAATATATAAAAAATAGTATAAGTTTCTACTCCTTTTCTCTTTTTTTTAAGTGGGTTTGCATATCATTCCTGGTGGAGCTCAAGAAACCATCTGAAGTATTAGGAATAGAACCTAATACTACATGCAGTATTAGGGTCAGCTGCATGAAAAACAAGTGCTTTGGCTACTGTACTATCTGCTGACCTACTAACTTAATAATTGCCTAGGGAGAACAGATAGTCTCTATGTAAAATAATTATAAGGAATCTTTAGTTTCAAATGTATTTTCTGAACTGTATATCCATTGCTTTATTTTTATGTTTTTGGAGACTTTGGATCTATTTTTTTTTTTGTAACTTGAAGTTTTGGGGATCCGAGTCCTCACATATGCAAGTATACACTTTACTAATGAAGCACACCTCCACACTCATTGATTTCTTTTACATTAATAAGTAAACATTATGTTCTATTATATATTGACAAAAGAATATACTAAGATTGTATGATATATTATACAATATATCATACAATATTGATACTCAATATAGTTTTTATATTTTGATATAAAATATCAAAATCTTGATTTCTGAATTGTCTCTAGAGATCACTATGACTTTTTAAGTAGTAAATTCCAGACTTTTTTTAGGGTAGTCCAGAAATGAATATTCTTCACCAAGTTGAGATCCACTGATCTCAACTTAGGCATGGGGGATCTGAGAGACTCGTTGGCTCATGAACTCATGGCGCTAGCCTAGAGGACATGAGGTAGATCACAGCCATAGTGGACAGTCCAGAGGAGGCAGGCTAGCCATGGGGTTTGTGATGAGTTAGGAACCGAGCCCTCCTGTCCCCACCCGGCTCTTCCCAGAGCAGCACCAGGCACTGCTTCAGGAATCAGCCTCCCTTGCCCCTCTGCTCAGTGGGCAGACTGTAGAGCGGCAGGAGAGAGGAGCATGGAGGCTCAGCTTCTGCAACTCTCCCAACTTCCCCTCCTGCTTCTGCCTCTTCACCGCCACTCACCACACACACTCTCAGCTTCTCCACTTGTCTCTTCATCCCGACCGTTCCTCCAGGCTCAGCTTCTCCACCTCCCACCCCCAAATTCTCCCCCGTTTTCCCTCACCATCTTGTCCCTCCAAGGTTCAACTTCTCCATGACCTTCCCCCACCCCCACATACACAGAGTTGCTTATCAAAAATTTTCAGTCAAGCTGAACCACCCTCCTTCTCCAAGGAGACCTTCGCTGTGGATGGGGACCAAAGCCAGGCTCTTATTTACTCTATGCAAATCCCTTTTGTTTTGGTTTCTGGGCCACATCTGGCAACGCTCAGGGCTTACTCCTGGCTTTGCACTCAGGAATCACTCCTGATGGTGCTCAGGGGGCCACATGGGATGCCCAGCGTCAAACCCTGATCTGCTTAGTGCAAGACAAATGCCCTACTCACTGTACTATTGCTCTGGTGAAAATTCCTTTTTATCAAGTATGAGGCCAGGCAAATGGAGAGCTGCTCATGGCAAATACTAATTAAAGGGCATGAAGAAACTGTCCAGTGGTAGACTGTCTCCAGAGTCCTGAAGAGACTCTGGCACTTTGGAAGAGCAGCACTGGCCAGGTACCTCTCTGTACCATGGTGCAGTACCTCTCTGCACCATGTCAGCCAAGGCACCACAGAAGCCCAGCCAGCTTTGTGGGCCCAAGAGAAAAGATGTCTGGGCTCTGTGCTCTACTTCGACATGCCCACCTCCAGTGTGAGAAGAGACAGTGTGCTTGTGTGTTGTGTGTGTGTGTGTGTGTGCGCACACACATTTGTTTATCCTTCAGTCAGTCACCTCCTCTCATTATGATATCAGGAAGTAACTCATGACCACATACTTGCACAATAGACTGCCTAAGCATCTTAACTGTTGCTTTGGGCCTCATGACCTTAGGTTGCTTCACATGTAAACTGAGGTAATTCTTATATCTCAGAATTGTGCTGTGGGCTAAATTATGTGATACATAAGGACCTTCTAGTGTGTAGTAGGCATCTAAGAAAGTGTTTTCCATTTCTACCAGTGCCACCCAGTTCAGGATCTACTATTAGACCCAAAGGCCTAAAGACACCTCCATCAGTGTCTTCCCATTTCCCAACTGGAGCAATCCCCTGCCCAATTGCTCATCTCCTTAGTTCCGAGTAACAGCAATGAATAGTCTGTGTGTTAGAGTGGGAAGCAGAGACCCTGAGGCATGCTGCCTGGTGCCAGGCCTGCTGGGACTTGGTGTAGTTTATCAAATTATGACTGAGGTTCCCATCCATGGGAGAAACAATCCAATGAAATTGGAGTTTCATTTTCCCAAAGATAGCTGTGTGTGGCTAGTCCTTTTCCATTTGTCATCAAAGCCTCCGCCAGCAGAAATATCACTGATGCATGCATATGGGCCCATCCCGCCCTGTTCAAACACATCTCTGTTCTTTTGGGCAGGGTTCGGTGACTAGCTGGGAACTGGCAGCAGTGGGGGTTGAGTAGTGACCATTCTCTGCTCAGTGGGATTATGTGCCAGGAATGGGGGTATTTGTTGTTGCTGTGCTTCTAAGAGCAAGAATGGGTCTGTTGGGAGGGCTCTGAAGATGGGGATGCCGAAGTTCACTTTCATCTTGTTCAACAACTACATCTTGTTCAACAACAACTACATCTTGTTCTCTCCTCCATTTATACCGGTGCCTGAGATTGAAGATTTAGGGGCAGAGAGATGGTCCTAGAAGTTACTTTACTCCAAATCTGTCCATGAACACAGGTTTCAAAATCAGGAATTTCTAGGACCAAAATCTGACTTAACTGTTACCCCCAGAAAGGGAGAGCCCCTTCATGGTTTTGGAGCACCTGCTGTATGTCAGTCTTTGTTTTCAATGCCAGGCACATAAAACACATAAAACAAGTCACACAGAAAGCTGAGCCTGTGTTCTCCTGGGCAAATGAATCATCAACAAATGAGTGCTGGTGTCAGGTGGTCACCATAGTCCCGGGAGGAGAGAAGCAGGCAAAAAAGAAGGGTGCTTTTGACATGGAGAATAAGAGGGTGTCTCTGAGAGGGTAGAACCGAGTAGAAATTTGTAAGTACCCTGGGAGTACAAAGGCCCCATGAGCATACACAATATCCTTCCTAAATGACTTCCCTCCATGAATTCATGGGAAAGTAAGTCACGTGGTGAGACATCTAGAGGCCTGTCAATGAAGTGTGAAAGAGACAGAGGAGTGGAAGTGAGTCATCATTATCTAATGCCAGGTATAGTAGGAGGAGATGTTGTTCTTCCAATTGTAGGGGTTGAAAGAGGAACCAATGGGGCAGAAGCACAGGAAAGAAAGTGTAAAATAAAAGGAAAGGTGCCTGGAGAGAGAAGAAGTTAGGAAAGGTGCCTGGAGAGAAGAGTTGCTCTATACCACCTCCAGCTGCAGACTGATGAGGAAGAAGGAACTTTTTATGCTAGTGGTTACCCACACTGGAAGTGGACCACCAATTTTAGGGAGCAGTCATTGATTATCCAGAAGAAATTGAGGGATCTCTCTGCAGAGTACTGGGTATCATGTTTATACACGTTTATCTCAGCTCCTCAGACACACAGAAGAATATTTACACCTGAGGAAGTGGGATTGGGAGACTGATTCTTTGGTCCCATATCACAGAGAGCCAGTACTATAATCCTGGTATTTTGATTTCACGGATATGCACAATCCCTAATGTGAGGCTAACCCAGTAATCTCCAGAGAACGCCTCTCCTCATGCCTTCTGGCTCTCTTGGTCTCTAACATTCATCATATTTTTCACCTAGGTAGAAAACAATCTTGTCTAAAAACAAGACAACTTTTTTTATTTTTTATCTCCTAGAATGATAAAATCATGATTTTGACCTTTCTACTGCTAAAAATCCCAAAACTGTATGTGATGAGGGTTGGATTTCATGTCCTTTTCTATGGACACCTGTATTAATGAAGAGATGGAAGCCCCTAGTCAGCTAATTCAGAGTCCCCAACAGCCATGCAGGGAAAGACCTTTGCCTAGTTTCCCTTCTGAGCAGTCCCCTGCTATGGGGCCAGATTCGCCTCTCTCAGGATGACATGGAGGCTAACTTAAAAAGCAAGTGTCTTTGTCTAACTCCCATCCTATCAACTTGAAGGCTACTGGGTTCCTCTAATAATAATTTCTGCCCTTCAGGGAATATTCCTTGGGTAGAGCAATGAACAGAATAATATTCCAGCCATTGGTGAAGTTCATCTTCTAATAATTTCTAATAGTTCATCTTCTTATCTTCAGAAAACATTCAGAAAAGAGGAGAGCTGCCTCCATTGACAAATGAAATGCAGTTTTGGTTGGTTTTTCAGTGGTATAAGAGATCAATCCCAGGGTCTCACACATGCAAGACATATGCTCTATTGCTAAGCTACACCTCAAGCACACATGGTAGGAATAGTCCTCCAAAGAATGGGAAAAGGCAGCAGAAGCTACAGAATATCTGGGAGAAAACCTGCAACCCAAGGGCACACAGTTTTGGCACCCTATTTTTTTCTAATAAAATAGAGGAATATCCTCTTGTAGTAGTGTCTGATTCTTTAAAATCACTAAACTCACTTTATATGACAATGTTTTTAGGAAGTATAAAAATAGTACGCACATTCAGGAATATATTCTGGGCCACACCTTTATAAAAGAGATTAAAACCATAGCTCCAACAAAACCCAGCAAAGATAATTGTGTTTATGTCAGGATCTCCCACTCTTAGTCAAGTGTGTAGGCTTAGAGTAGGTGTGCTATAAATCTTGATTAGTCAAACAAATCAATTCCAGATATCTGTGTATGCAGTATTAGATCATCTGGGATAATTATTTCCTTGAAGCATGGTGAAAACACAAGACCATCAGGTAAAAGACATGGGGGGTGAGGAGCACAGAGCCCAGGGTATGCCTGATTGGTAGCAAAAGGTGGATAAATTATGACATGCCTCTGAAACTAGAGATTTTCAAATGAAAATACCTAAGTAAAAACCATATCCTTCTTTTCAACAGGGCGTTGTTGCTGGCGCTCGCTCCAAAGGAGAACACAAACAGAAAATCTTTTTTAACCATTTCCTTTGGAGGAATCAAGATCTTTGATGAGAAGACAGGGGTAAGTAAAAGAAGCACATGGGATCATGAGATTGAATCTATAGGCTGATGTGATCTTAAAAGCCTCTACTTGGGGCAAAAATATCAAATAAGCGTAAACACACATCAAACAGCTGTCAGACTCCGTCAGCTGTGATCATCTATCACAGGGAGGCTTCCTCTCAGCTTTGGATGCTGTGATGGCCTGTGTTTTCTAGAGTGGGACAGTGATATAAGTGTCACTCCATCCCAATAATGTAATGGGAGATTGAGGAGCTTTGAAGAGCTATGGGTAATGTGACAGTTTAAGTTCAATTACTCTGTGTTGGCAACTTTCAAGCATGTGCTGTACGAGGGAGACACAAGTGGGTCTTTTACTCAGTCAAAGCATCCAGACCCACTGGAGAGTCACCAGTACCACCTGACAATAGCTGCCATCAAAAAGAATGAATGGAATTTTGTATATAACAAAAATGATCACAACCTGGCTGGGGAATGTGAAGGCCTGAAATTTTGGTCACTTGATCACTTGATCACTTGAATCCCGTTATTCATCGATTTGCTCGAGCGGGTGCCAGTAACATTTCCATTGGACCCTATCACGTGCCAATGTAGCCCAATGGCATCTGGTTGATTCAGGAATATGAAGAGCCTCAAACCGTTCCTTCAGGGTCTTTACAAGGAAGTCTGACCATCTTGTAGGTGGGCGGCCACGTGATCTTTTGATATCCCGTGGGATCCAGTCAGTAATGGCTCTAGTCCAGCGGTTGTCTCAAAATCGCATTACATGTCCAGCCCATCTGATTTTTGATGCCTTGGCAAACGAGACAGCGTCCCTGATTCTGAATAGCGACGGAGGTCAGAACTCCGGATTCCTTCTCTCACTTGAGTGAGGCGTGATATTCCAAGCATAGCTCTTTCGATTCCTCTTTGGGAGACCCGAATAGCATTCTCATCCTGCTTTCGTAGGGCCCAGGTCTCTGAGGCGTATATTAATGCAGGGAGAATGGTGGAGTCAAAGAGATGTGCCCGGAGCCGGAGGTTCTTTGTCCTTTTAGCTATTTCTTCGATGCCTTTGAAGGCATACCATGCCGCTCTCTTCCTCCTGCGCAGCTCAGGTTTTAGGTCGTTCATCATGTTGATTTCTTGACCTAGGTACACATAACTGCTGCATTCAGAGATGTTTGTTCCATTGAGAGTGAATGGGGCCTCTGGAACTAGTTCATTGTTCATGAACATAGTTTTCTTTAGATTCAGCTGTAGACCTATCTTTTCACATTCTCGGTCAAAGTCAGCCAGCATTTGTGCCGCTTGGCTAATGTTTGGTGTTATTAGAACGATGTCATCAGCGAAGTGGAGGTGGTATAGTTGCCGACCATCTATCTTCACTCCCATTCCTTCCCATTCTAATTGTTGCATGATGTTCTCAAGGGTGGCGCTGAAGAGTTTTGGTGAAATGGTATCACCCTGTCGAACCCCTCTTTTCACATTAATGCTCACTTCTTTGTAGAATGGTGAGATTCTGGTGGTGAATCCGTAATACAGCTCACGAAGGATCTTGATGTATTGGGTTTGAACGCCCTGTTTGGCTAGGGCTTTGATGACTGCTTCAGTCTCCACAGAATCAAAGGCTTTCTGTAAATCAATGAACGTGAGACAGAGCGGCATCTTGTACTCCCTGCGAACCTCAACGAGCTTGGTTACCGTGTGGATGTGGTCGATTGTGCTGAATCCTTTCCGGAAGCCTGCTTGCTCGCATGGTTGTCCTTCATCTAGTGTTCTACTAATCCTGTTCAGGATGACTCGTGTAAACAGCTTGTAGATGACAGACAACAGGCAGATGGGGCGATAGTTGCCGATGTCGTGAATGTCTCCCTTCTTGAACAGTAGAACTGTCCTGCTGGTTTTCCATTGGGAGGGCACCTTGCATTCAGACAGGTAGCGTGTGAAGAGCCGAGCTAGTGTATTGATGAGTACCGACGGCAGATTCTTCAGGTGTTCGGGTCTGACTTTGTCCTACAAATTAATGAGAATATAGCGCCCGAATGGCAGAGCCTGGCAAGCTGTCCAATGCGTGTTCGATATGCCAAATCCAGTAACAGAAATGTTTATTTTCCTGACCCGAAAGAGCCCTTAATACGGCAGCAGTAAGAAAGGCAAACAAGCAGTGCCTGACAAAATTTCATGACCATCCTAGGCTGCCAAAACGAAGAAGGACTAAAATGACTGTCTGTACTTTCAATGCACGTACACTGGCATCAGAAGCATATATTGAGGATCTGATGCTGCAAGCAAAAAAGATCAAGTACGACATCATTGGTCTGACTGAGACGAGGAGGCGTCAGTTGCATCATGCTGTATTAGACACCGGAGAAGAATTGTTCCTTGGAACAGGCGACCCGAAAGAGGCATTGGTGGCGTTGGTGTCCTTGTCAACACGAACATGGCCGTCAACATTGATTCATTTGAATGCCTTACAAACTGAATAGGACGATTACATTTGAAGAGATGTGGCCCACTGCCAGCAATTTCTATCTTCATTGTCTAGGCACCAACATCCACATACAAAGAAGATGAAATTGAGAAATTCTACATGGAATTGGAGGAGTTCTATAAAAAAGATCACACCTTCTACAAGATCATAGTCGGTGATTTTAATGCCAAAATAGGACCAAGAAGATCTGCAGAAGAACTCCACATCGGGACCCATGGCCTAGAATGGAACGAACAGGGTGAGAGACTATCTGAGTTCATCATGTCCACCAAGACCATTCATGGGAACTCACTGTTCCAGAAAGCTGAAGCGAAACATTGGACATGGGAATCTCCTGGCTGACAGTTCCACAATGAAATAGACCACATCATCTTCAATCGATGGTTTTGTCTGACCGATGTAGCTGTCGTCCCCAAATTCCAAACAGGATCAGACCACTGTCTCCTTCGTGCAAAATTCTACTTCCCGCAATGGGGAGAAAAGGCTGCAAAGTTTAAGAAGAGAACTCCCAGAACGACCACCAACTGGGAACTCTTTGGCACCATTGAAGCAACATGGGAAGATACCATCACTGACGACATCGATGAAGAATACAATCGACTGGTTCAGCACCTCCATGATTGTGCGAAGAATGCTGAGAGAGAGAAAGACACAAAAGGACGCCTGTCTTCAGAAACTCTCGAGCTCATTCGCCAACGTGGCAAGGCGCAAGCCTCAGGAGACCAAATGCTAACATCCAAGCTTGCTAAACAGTGCAGAGAAGCAATAAAAGAAGACCTCAAAGACAGAAGAACAGAAATACTGGAAGATGCAGCAGAAGCTGGGAAAAGCATTCGCACTGCCCGCCTGTCTTTTGCCAACTATAAGACCAAGATGACTGCCCTCCGACCCCCTGATGGATCTATCACATCTTCCAGAAAGGCAATGGAGAAGATTATCCAGGACTTCTACTCAAATCTCTTTGATAGCCACATCCACCTGCCTGCATACCTAATTCCACAGGATGGATATGTCATTCCCAACATTCTCCCTTCTGAAATCCGACGTGCCATCTCGTCAGTAAAAGAAGGGAACAGCACCAGGCCCAGACAAAGTCAGATCTTTTGGTCAAACCCACCAAAGATGTGATTTGTGTTTTTCATGATCTTCCCTGTGGCAATGAGTTCCCAGGCTCATCTCCAAAGCTTGCCTGACCTGTCCCCTTCATGACCATGAGAGAAACAGAAAAAATCATAACAGACTCTGTTTTGTCCAGAGCCCAGAAGGCAAATGGAGTTGTTTTTCCATTTATTCCTTGAGTGACTTATATGTTATGAAATACCTCCGTGTGTGTATCTTTGAACTTCATAAGACAATTAATCAAGTGCTTTGTAGACAATATTTGAAGTAACTTGACCTTAATAATATTCCAATATTATCTTTCATATTTTCGTTCTTCATGGACCTCATGTTAGAAGTCCATTGGGTGGTAGTATGATTATTAACAGTAAAGACACATGTTTTTTCTTGAATACAATTACTTCTAACTAGCTCATAATAGGATAGATATTTGTATTTCCATGTTCAGAGCAGCATTAGTCACACTAGCTGAAAGGTGGAAGCAACCCAAGCTCCCATCAGTGGATAATGGATAAACCCAAGGTGATATTTACTTACTATGAAGTATTCTGCAGCGATGTGATAAAGGGAAGTTCTGGCACATGCAACAGTGAGGGTGAATCTTGAAGATATTTTGCTAAATTGCTAGGAGACAAATTTTGTAGTTCTCACTTATGTAAGGTCTCCAGAGGAGACAAAGTAGAAAGGGTGAATGTGAAAGTTGAATGACAGTTGGTAGGCAGCAGAAAAGGGACCATAGGAATAAGTGTCCAATGAAAACAGGTTTTTAGTTCAGGAAGAGGAAAAAAAAGCTAGAGATGTATGTTGGTGATATACTACTGATCAATCATAGTCTTAAAATGACTAAAATGATAAGTTCCATTTTAAGTTTATTTTGCCGTGACTAGAAAGTAGTGATTTCCTTGTCAAGACCCTGAAAGAACAGTTTGAGGCTCTTCATATTCCTGAATCAACCAGATGCCATTGGGCTACATTGGCACGTGATAGGGTCCAATGGAAATGTTACTGGCGCCCGCTCGAGCAAATCGATG
Source organism: Cryptotis parvus (assembly GCA_021461705.1). Lineage (NCBI taxonomy): Eukaryota > Metazoa > Chordata > Mammalia > Eulipotyphla > Soricidae > Cryptotis > Cryptotis parvus. The sequence continues at coordinate 330,499 of JAJIBD010021603.1, forward strand.
AATAACGGGATTCAAGTGATCAAGTGAAGAAAGTAGTGATATGACTTTGTTTATTGAACTCTACATTAGGTTTATTCTAGTCACTTCATATGTTATTCTATTTTATCCTTACAATCTATCATCAGACTTATAGGTCTTATGAAATAAATGTAATAATAAAGCCCATCAAGCACACGGTGGACCAGACTTTGTGCATTTATTATGGACCAATTCATTCATTCCCCACAGCTAGCCAATGAGATAGCTCCTTTCTTCATAGTGCAGTTGAAGACGCCATCTATAAGTGATGGTATAGATGGATTCAGAAACTTGGTGGTCTGGTTCATGAGCCTTTCCATTTACCCAGAAAGACTATCTCTAATAAGTCATATATACAAAGTCATCCAGCATATAAGAGTTGGGCATGGAATTCAGCCTCAAATCAGTCTCCATCAGAAATTAATACAATCTGGTTTTTGCTCAGTTTGGAAACCCACACTTTGAAAGGGGTGCAGAAAACGAGAGTATCTGGATGAGAGGGGTCAGACAGTAGAGAGACTAGAAACTGGTAGAACCAGGACTTCTCAGCAAAGATATGGCCTCATAGAATCAATACACAGGAGACAAAGAGCTTTGGGTTTAGAGAAATTTAGAGGTCATTATTGATCCCTTAGAATCATTTCTGGGGAACAGCTTATGTGAACTAAGCCCATTTTGAGATATAGTTTCAAGGTCATTCCTATGCCTCTAGTAAGTATTCAACAATCAGTTCTTCCTAGTTCCACACATATCTATCACCACAAGTGGTAATACCCCAAAGGACAGGAGTGAAGAAGATCAGATCCTTTATCTTGTCTGCAGACCATGTTTGGAATTTTGACTCTTCCATTATATACTCAACTACCAAATGAGCTATATCCAGATCCTTAAGGTTCTAATTGTATGATTCAATGAAGAGAGGTTATTGATATTCATCACCTTTATTTAAATCTTCCATTCAAGAATGACTAAACTATCCCCAAAGAAAGATTCCTCCATACCCAATACTGCTCATTTTGTACTCATTAGCTGGACAAAAAGATAACAATGGGAAAACCATTCTTTCAGCCAAAGCCCTTGGACTTTGTGGGCAGGGTGTCTGGTCCCTGGGGAGAAGCAGGAAGAGGCAATGCTAAGTGTCTTTGGGCGTCAGCTACTCTTGCTCTGATTAGCATCAATCAAGCTTATTAACCTCTGGATTCTGCAACCTTAGCCTTACACAAGCCTAGAGAAAAATTTCAGACAGGATGGAGTGTGTTTATGACAAACTAGAAATAATGTAGTCTGGGCACCGACTTAATTGTATCTCTCCAAATGTCTGTGCAGTTGAAGGAGCTGACTTTTTCTGTGTGATCTCAAGGCATAAACCTAATTTGAGTGGCATACGTTTCCAAGAAGTTATCTCAGTTCACCACTAAGAATAAGTTTCTGTTCTTCCGGGGCTAAAATTATCAGGTGAGCCGCCTTCTGTGGTCATGGGTTTGCCTTTCCTAGCAATGTGCTGGTGGCAATTCTATGATAAGGAGACCTTTGAAAGGAAAGGGTCAGGGGGACGATGAGATGTTAAACAAGGTCATATCTATGTTGATTTCTAAGACCAGTTTCATAATTCTGTTTCTCCTATAACACCATCCCTCTTGCTGTGATTTATCTTCAGATCAAAGGGTGTTTTTCAAAACTTCCCTGGGAGATTACAAGCAGGAACCATTTACTTAAACCTTTGTTATGACCCATCAGGGGAATGGCTGAATGATGTAGGGTAAGAGCTGTGAAGTGAAAAAGAAAACCAAGTCTTTGTTATTTGGGATGATAAATCTTAGTTGTTTATCTTGTGTTCCTAGTCAAGCTTGACTGCACTTCTTTTTTTCCAAACCAAGAAAAGAAACATTTGCAAAACGTGACAACTAGAATTTCAAAATCCAAAAGCTGTCAAAAATGTTTTGATCCCAATTACAGAGACCCTGTGCAGCAATTTACACCTTGTCTGAAATTTCAAAGAGCTCCTGATGCCAATTCTTATATATATATATATATATATATATATATATATATATATATATATATATATATATATATATATATATATATATATAAATTATTATTAGCATGTTTCAGGGCTTAAATCAATACTGAAAGTTGCTCATATGCTCAGACATCCAAGTATTGCTAATATGCCAACGGGATCAATGAGAAAGCAGAAAATGCCATATATAAACTTCCTGTGATTATTTATAGTAGGGGCAGTATGTTGTCACCAGTAGAATGGTTTTACTAGATCCTCTAGTCACAGCCCTGAATGGCAAAAGCCTTTTATTCACTTATCAAATAACAGAACTGAGGTTTTGGAAATGTCCTTGGGTTGGCTGTGAATTTACTGCAGATCTTCCAGTTCTAAATCCTGTCCTCCCAGAGTGCTCCACTGATATTGGCTCTCCAACCACAGTTTTATTCTATAGAATAAAAAGATTTTCCTATAAAGAATATAGACAAGGGGCTGTGGAGATTGCTTAAAGGACTGAATGTCTGTCCTGCATACACAGTGCCCCAAGCTTGAACCCTGGCACTCCATGCTCCACCTCAGCACTTAAAGGTGTGGCTCTGGTAGCCCCCAGCATCTCTGAACCAAAGAAACAAACCCTTGAGCCCACAGAATGGGGCTAAATGTCTCCTGGAATAGAGTCTAGGCTCTGTCCAAAACTGCTGAGGAAGGCTACCAAATTAAAGGCAACATTTAAAGAATGTATAAATATTATAGGACCATCCTGAAGATGCTAGATTTTCTTAGACTAGACATCAGTAGTCTACATCAACTTCTCAAGATGACGCACTTCTTTTTGCCACAATCCCCTGTGAATATTACTTGTTCTGTTGTGGCTTTGCCAGCACAATTTCTTTAGCACAATTAGATGCACCACATGAAGTATCTTCAGCTATTTTTGAAGTAGATGCTGTGACTGTTACCAATGTATGGATGTGACAAATGAGCCCCCAGTATTCCCAGTCACAGAGCTAAGATGCAAGCCAGAAGGGTGGTACATAATCCTCAAAGCTAGTAATGCACTGCTAAGAATAACGTTCCTGTCTTTGTCCACCTGGGCTACTCCCACAGAAGTGCCATCAATCAGATGGCTCTGGGGTCTCTGTAGGAAGGATCAAAATCCCATTCACAAAGGTTTTACTCCTATTAATTCATCTCTGTCCAAGGTCTGACTTCTTAATACCATCACCTTGGGAGCAGCAGAGGACCTAAGCAGACTATAACATTATCAAACTTTTTATCAACTTATGTTCTATATATTAGAGCAGATTCGCGTAAAGTTTGATCTTGCCTGATTGAAGATCAGAGGCGTAGATTTGTGACTAGAACTCATTCTGCTTGAGTTGTTTTGTAGCTTGACTGTTGTCCACCTAACCAGGTCATGGCGAGGCTAGGGCTTCCCAGATGGTCATTCTGGGCCATGTGCTGCTTGGCTTCATGGGTTCTCAAAAGACAGATAAAAGGCAGAGGTCTCTGGCCATGAGATGCAGTTATTTGATGAAATCAGATCTCACACAGTGAACTGAGAGCTACTGAGTTACAGATGTGAGTAGAATTGTTGCTATTCAGGCAAGATGGGAAACTTGCTTTGCCTGGAATATACCTAAAGGTTTTATAACTAAAATTATGAAACTCAGCAAATGAACTAACTAAACAAATCAGAGATACCCTTATTTCTAAAGGTCTGGAAGTCTAAGAGTGTGTGTGTGTGTGTGTTTTGTTTTCATCTTCATGAAATAGTTGCTGATGGCCTCTAGAAATGAGTAGATGGGTAAAGGCCTGTCTTCCTGTTTTTCAGTTTTAACCTAGCTAGTTAGTCCAGTCACTTTCACATACTGGTTGCTCAGAAATAATTAATACAGCCCAAATAAATTTACTTAGTTACCAAGAACCAGCACACATATTAAGAATAACACAAGATAACAGGGAAGGACTGTTGAGTGACCCAGTATTGAATAGTATCCTTCATAAATAGAGGGTATCACTGTATCACTGTCTTCCCGTTCATCATCGATTTGCTCGAGCGGGCCCCAGTAACATCTCCATATGTCCTGTCTCATGCTAGTAGCGCCCAAGGGCATCTGCTTGCTCCAGGAACATAAAGAGCCTCAATCCATTCTGGAATGAGGACTATAATTGTTACTGGTATTTGGCATATATATGAAATACAACACGGGTAGCTTGCCAGGCTCTGCCGTGCAGGTAGCATACTATTGTAGGCATCTCTAAGCCCAGCATTTATTGATGAACCTCGCGGCCGTAGCGGCCGCAAGCCAGGCGCTGATAGGCTGGTCTGCTGGGTGGAGATCTTACGAGAGAGAAGGCCGGATGTGGAAAATGGAGGCCCCTCATGGAGTGGGGGGGTCGTCTGGCTTGTTGCGAGGCTCTGCTGGGATGGTGGGCCAGGGCTAGAAACCACCATCCCTCCCGGGTGCCTCGTGAGCAGCTGGTCACAGGGAGAGCCAGTAGCAGCTCTGCCCCATGTCTGCTAGTCTCTGGACCGGCATACCTGAGCCGGATTTAAGAAAGTCTGCCGCAGGGTGGAACTCGATGAGCCAGGCGCTGATAGGCTGGTCTGCTGGGTGGAGGTCTGACGAGAGAGAAGGCCGGATGTGGAAAACGGCTGCTACTGGCTCTCCCTGTGACCAGCTGCTCACGAGGCACCCGGGAGGGATGGTGGGTTCTAGCCCTGGCCCACCATCCCAGCAGAGCCTCGCAACAAGCCAGACGACCCCCCCACTCCATGAGGGCCTCCATTTTTCCACAATAGAGGGTAATGATGTTTTTAATGCAATGGCTGCACTAAAATCTTAGGGCTGATTTAATAATTTATTCCTCACTGAAAACCACATGTCACCTTATTCATGTGTCTTCCAAATTAGGTCTGTTCTTTCTTCATAACTGACTGGTTGCTTAGCTTGGGGGAGAAGTGGGGGCATTGTGGAGATGAGATGAAGGGAAACTGGTCCTGCAGGATGAGACAGGATATAGGGTCCTCCCAAATGGGGGAAAAGACCAGCCAGGAACCAACAGCTATTGGTTTATAGCAAGTTTTCATGGCTCAGACAGCCTACCTTCCTGGGAGGTTTTTATTGCCCCCATTTTACAAATCAGTCAACTAATGTTCTTGCAAAAGTCTTGCCCCAGGTTGCTATGTGTGGCAGGATTGTAAATTCCGATTCACATTTTATAACTCCTAAGCTTGCTTTCTTTCTTTCACTTCAGAATTCTTCACTTGACTGCTTCTGTCCCCAAACGATGTGTTTTAGAAATTGATGTAGACATTTCTGGTGGTTTCCACTTTGGAGAGGAAGGATGTGGTAAATGCAGGAATTTGTTAAGGACCGTGAATGCCAGACATGCTACATTGTACAAATAATCCCATGTGACAACAATATTTCTCATGTCCTGACCTTCTTACGTCTTTCAGAGACATTGGGAGTTATTCATGTAGATGAGAAACCTGCTTGTAATGAGCTCATCTAGAACCTAGCTTGTCTTGCTTTGTAAACAAAGATATGTATACCTTACTTACACTACCAAATGATCTAGAAATGCAGCTAATCTGAGATAAGAATATCCTTGAGTTTCCTTTGGCTGGAAACTCAAGGATATGATGACTGTGTCCATTTAGTATGAATGCTACTTGTCCAGGCTAAATGATGGGGCCCAAGATACTAGTGACCAACTGCTAATTTTCAGACATCACTGTATCACTGTCTTCCCGTTCATCATCGATTTGCTCGAGCGGGCCCCAGTAACATCTCCATATGTCCTGTCGCATGCTAGTAGAGCCCAAGGGCATCTGTTTGCTCCAGGAACATAAAGAGCCTCATTCGGAATGAGGTCTATAATTGTTACTGGTATTTGGCATATCAAATACAACACGGGTAGCTTGCCAGGCTCTGCCGTGCAGGTAGCATACTCTTGTAGTTATCTCTAAGTTCAGCATTTATTGATGAACTGCGCGCCGCTTGCGGTCGCACGAGCCGGACTGTGATAGGCTGGTCTGCTGGGTGGACTTCTGATGAGAGAGAAGTCCGGATGTGGAAAATGGAGAATGCTGCATAATTCAAGGTGGAGAGTAGTTGGGGGGTGTTGGGAGATCAGATGAGGTAAAAATGAGGTTGATGGTTTCTTAAGAGTCTAAGGAGAGTTAAGAGTCTAATGAGAACAATCTACACAAATGCACAAGGGCAATGAGAACAAGGAGCATGGTTTGAGATCCCAACCCTAAGATGGGGCTAAGGTATTAACTAGCCCACTCTTTCATAAAGAAGCCTGAAACCCAGCTCAAGCAGCACCCAGATGGGAGACCTCCCAGCAACTGATAAGCTAGATTCTATGGTATGAACAGGACAGATCTGAGTTGTGCCCTGGTGATCACAGAACAGGAAGTAGGAAGTGTCCTCCTTCCCCTCCTCCTTCCTTGCTGTTCCTTCCTTGGGCTTGTGTAGTCTTTGCTCTCTCTGCCTTCTCTGTGCCATTGGCTCCTTTGCTTCATGGGTTTGCCTTCCACAATCCCCACAGCAGCCCCAGATCCATTTTAATATCAAAGAGACTGAACATCTGAAGGGAAAAATTGGGTTTCTGTATGTTTAGTGTCTTGTTGGATGATATCGGATTTTAATTTATCACAATAAAAAATCAATTTATAGCTCAAAACCAACATATTTTTAGAAATTGGCACTGTCAGGAAGCTGCCTCTGTAAGATAATTTAGGCAGAGGATAATTCCCGACAGGGATGAAGGATGTTCCTATTACCCTGGAAAAGGAGACTGTGAATGTTTTCCTGCAGATCTGGGAAACCCAGAAATGTACAATTTTTCCTCGTAATGAACCATTTTATAAATGTTGGTCTTTAAGGAGGTAAAGTAGTATTTCTGTGCTCGCTGCTTTTGCATGCTGGCTCTCATTTCATTCAGTCTCTTAAGATATCAGCTAGGAAAGTGTTATTATCCCCATTCAACACATAAGGAAACTGAGAGCCAGAGACTTGGGGAGCCTTGTACTCCGCCAGATCTGAAATAAAAGGGAAGAGTGGTTCAGATTCCAACATGGCACCAGTGTGAGTCACTTTGCTCTTTCAAATTCCCTTCTAGGGCATAGTTTCAGATCAGTGTCCATTCCTTTTGCCCTCCAGGAGAAAACCTGAGCTGTGCTGAGAGTTGTCACCATCCACACAGACCCTATAACTGAGGTTACTGAGCTATGGACAGACCACTGAAGGGGTGTGCGGGCCACAAAGCTCACAGATGCACAACCTCCAGTGACCCCAGGGAGCTCCACTCTGGGCCTGTGTTTCTTCAGCTGAAAACCGATGACCCTTCTGCAAACTTTTTCTTCAAGGACCAGTGAATAAACTATAATTTGGGGGCCACAGGGTTGCTCCCAGCTCTTGAATTTTTGTCCTTTGCAGCTCAGTAACCTGCAGAGACAATGCATCTCTCTGAGCAGATGGAGTTCTGCAACACTTTTTGTTTTCTTTTTTTGTTTGTTTTAAATTTTATTATACCACTGTGAAATATACAGTTACAAAGCTGTTCATGATTGGGTTTCAGTCATGTAGTGTTCCAGCACCCATCCTCCACCAGTGCACATTTCCTACCACCATGTCCCAAGATTCCCCCTCCCCAACCTGTTTACATGGCAGGTACTTTTCCTCCTCTCTCTCTCCCCAACCCTTCGATCATACACATTGCAAAACACCTTTCTTTGTCAGAGCAAGTAACTGGCTTTTGGACTGTCACCTACCAGATGGTGCTGAAGAGGCTTCAGCACCCAAGGTGTACTGTGGGGTGAGCACTCTCTGTATATCTCTGGGCTTTATATTTGCTATTCTTTGATGGCTTAACTTGGGATGGGTGCAGATATCTTTGGTATAAATTTGGAAAAGAAATATTTAGCATTGACATATTGCCTTAGTTATTCCAACTGAAGGGTGAGCCTTCATTTCCAAACACCATGCTAGTGCTTTTATGCACATGTCTCATGGCAATCTTACCTCTGAGTTTCGCGGTCAGATCCCATGCTGGAGGGGACTGAGTCTGAGGGAGGTTAGGTTTATAAATCAGCAGTGCTCTGAAGTTTGCATACCCTTCTTTATTCAGCAGATGTCCATTAAGCAACTACTGCACATCAAGTGTAGTCTCAGAGAGGTGCTGACAATGGTGAACAATTCCTCTGCTGTTGTGGAGTTTACATTCAGACATCGGGAGACAGAAAAGAAACAGCATACATGCATAAATAATATCCTCTGTGTGGAAACAAGTCAGGCAAGGCCAGGGCATTTTCCCCGCTGCACTTCGTTGGCCTTGCAAAAGGGCTGTGGTGGCGTGTGTGCATGGTAAATCACAAGCATGAACGTGCTCTGGGAGCTTCCTGTAGTTTTGAGGGTCAACTGAGTAATGGAGAAAGACACTTTTTAAAATGCTCATCCAAATTCCAGAGACCGTTATACTTGATAAATCAGAGCTACCCATTTGGGTATCTCTGCTTTTATTTAGATTCTGATTGCTTTATATGAGGTCTACTGCTTATTGTTTTTCTATCTCAAGCATTTGTTTTAAATTTTAATTTAAAACTCATTTTCCATGACTGTGCCTCGGTTACTTAATAGGCACTTCTGTCTTCTATGAAGCTGCTCCTCGCCCACTTTATATCAAAATGGTGATGCTACAGTTAGGCGCAGCCCTCATAGGATGGTTCTTTGTGCTTTTCTCAAGTACTCTGTAGCTGGTATCACATTCATAGCCCTGGTGAAATCAGGGGTATATGTTAGAGAAAGTGAGCCACGGGGTCAGCGTTCTTACGCTGGCAAAACCCTCCCTGCAGCTGAAAGTTTTGCCTCTGGGTCTTAGGTGACAAGTGTCATGGTCAGAGATAGGATCTTACTATCAAATGCCTGAATTTGAATCTTCTCTAAGACATACAAGTGCAGGTTGAACTGTAATGCTACCAGCAGCAATAGTCAAAGCTAACGATAATGGCATGCTTATAGTATCTTAGATCATTCATAACTGCATCATCTCATTTCATACTTTCATCATTTATTGAATCTCTTAGGTCTCAGCTCTCCTTTGGAGGATGCAAGCAGCAGTGAACTAGCCAATATTTATAACAATATTGCAAAATTGATGTATTATCTCTTGTTTGTATAAGATGGTATTGGTATTCTAGGAGTTTCTGTGAATCACCAAGCTGTCTCAGCTAGTTGGAAGTGCCCGGCTCCCTACTTTATTTCATCCTTCTCCAGTGTGCCAGCCCAGATGAGGAAAGTGAAATGAATCTGTTTTTCATTAATGATTTAATGATACCTGTAACAAAATGTTTCTATGCTTTAATGTAACCTGAAACTAAATTCTTTGATGATTTCTGGTTTTCTTTTTAATCATTTATTCGTTTGGATGACCTCTCTCTGTCTTTGTCTCTGTCTGTCTCTTTATCTCTCTCTCTGTGCCTCTCTTTCCATTCCTTAAAATTAAAACATGAATGTCTTTTCTTTATATGTCACATTTTCATAGTTACTGCATTTTTCTCTCCACCCTCCCATCTTTCAGTTAACAAAGGAAAACCAAGCTAAGTTGGTAAAATATTTCCATGCCCTGTGTCCTTGCAAATGTTAAAGGGAAGGAGATTTCAAACAAGCAGGGACAGTGAGAATGTGAGCAGCTTGAGGAAAGTCTCCACATGTATTTGGTTGATGATGGATCTTCCATCTTTAATTATGGAGGAAGCTCCCAGGAACAGTGTGTAGACTTGAAGCTGAATTTCCCTTTGTCAAATCCAGGCAGCCCAGACTTCTTTGTCTACTTGTGTCCATCTAACATGGTAATCCCTGGGGGGTGGCATCTGCATGTAAAGGTGGACCCCTGAGACACTGACTCCTCTATGTCTTTGAGATTTGCCATTGGCACCACACATTTACTCCAGCTCTGTCGCCTTCTCAGGGTGCCTAAGCTTTGAGATGAACCGAGGTTGTATATAACTTCTCAATTCCTGCTTTACAAGTGGTCCCATCGCCCAGGCAGTATGTTCTTCCCATTTTCCATTCTCTTTCCTCATACCTTCAACTGTTTCCTTTTCTCTTTTCTCCTAGTCCCATAGACAGGGAGATCTAGTCATTTTTCCATATATATTGTCCCAGAGATTGTATCAAGTGCTACAATGCATAGAATAACTACATATAACCTGCATTAACAGACATTTTCATACATTCGATACCTTGAGGGGATGGTGGATCTCCTAGAGGCAGACAAAAGCAACACACTTTTCATGAGTACCCACTGAATGGTCTACTAATATCACAAGGTTCCTTACTGGGGAGAGAGATGACTTACAAGAAGGGAGCTCTCCCCCTAAGTCTGCATCCTAAAATTTCAGTACCAGGGCAGCCCAGATACACACATGTTTTGATCCAGGCAGGAGAGAGGAAAGTTTCTCCTGGGGGAGAGACAGAGGCATGAGCCAGGAGTGAGATATCTTTTTTGGTAGTCAGTTACCCTCTCTATCCCTTTCAGTCCTTAAGGTCACACTGTGAACTAGTTAAGATTGACCCCATTGATATGCATGATGACCCCTCAGTTATGTACCGCAAACCACAATGCACAAAAGAAAGAGAGAGAGAGAGAGAAAGAAAGAGAAAGGTGCCTTCTTAGAGGCAGGCAGACAGTGGGGGTGTAGGGTGGAAATGGAAACTGGAGATATTGGTGGTGGGAAATGTTCACTGGTGGAGGGATGGGTGCTACAACACTGCAACACTGTATGACTGAAACACAATCGTGAACAACTTTGTAATTATCTACCTCATGATGATATAATTAAAAAAATATTGACCCCCCATTCTATTGCTGGTCATCCGTGTACCTGGAGCGTGGGAGCAGGGGTGTGGCATGTGATAGAAAACTATCGGTGCTGTAAGCACTAAAGACAAAGGAACATCACAGTTCTGCCTCCAACTCAGGACTTCACTCTCTGGTGAGCCAATACTACTAGGATCTGTGGTGTAGCTGCCCCAGCCATAGGCAAGCTCCCTTCCCATGGTCTCTGCTTTGTGTTCCTATGTGCTTCCTCCCTCTGCCTCACTCATGCCCTGGCTCTGGGATTGGCTGCTAGTATGAAACTGGTTCGCAAACTATTTAGAGAATCAGGAGCTTTCAGATCTGCAAGGGTTGGTACAGCCTCCATATTTAAACATGAAACACTTCCCCTCCCGAGACAAAGTCCTACATCTTCCATGTGGCTAAGAGAGGTGCACATAATGTTGACGCTGTATATTAAAAAAGCTTTAAGCATAAAGGTGATACTAGCACTTGGCACTCCATACAGTCATAATGTGTTTGGAGGAGAAGCTGCTTTGTCTTCGGTACAAATGGGTCCACTGTGTAGATGTATTCCATTGTGTAGATGTACCACAGTTTCTTTATCCAGTCACCTGTTCTTGGACACTCTGGTTGTTTCCAGATTCTGGCTATTGTGAATAGTGCTGCTATGAACATAGGAGTGTAGTTGGTGTTTCTACTGTGTGTTTTTGGTCTCACAGGGTATATTCCCAGGTGTGGTATTGCTGGGTCAAAAGGGAGCTCAATTTCTAGTGTTTGGAGGAATGTCCATATTGTTTTCCAAAAAGGCTGTACCAGTCGAAATTCCCTCCAACAGTGCATGAGAGTCCCTTTCTTCCCACATCCACGCCAGCAATTGTTATCCTTGCTGTTTTGGATACATGCCAGTCTCTGTGGTGTGAGATGATATCTCATTGTTGTTTGATTTGCATCTCTCTGATGATTAGTGATGATGAGCATTTTTTTCATATGCCTTTTGGCCATTCGAATTTCTTCCTTGTCAAAGTTTCTGTTCATTTCTTCCCCCCATTTTTTGATAAGGTTGACTGTTTTCTTCTTGTAATGTTCTACCAGGATAATGTTCCCTCATATCCTGGATCCCCTCGAGGTGTTGCAGGTGTGGCAGCAGTGCCCAGCTGCATTGGCAGGTGGCAGATAGGAGACAAGCTTGTCTACACCCAGGGCTCTGCCCTGTGGGCCCTGGATGGTTGATGGTCTGACATAGAAAAAGACTGGACCCCCTGGGATGAACCCAGAGTCATCTACCTCGCAAGCTACCCGTGGCATATTTGATATGCCAAAAATAGTAACAATAATGGACCTCATTCCCAATGAAAACGAATGGAGATATTACTGGTGCCCGCCGAGCAAACCGATGAACAACGGGAAGACAAGTGACAAGTGGCAAATGGGTCCAAGGAGAGCACGTGAACCTGTGAGCTGCAGAAATGCTCATTGCAGGGCCCAGTGCAGTGTGATGCGCTCATCACTGTCAACTGACAGATGCGCTTTTTCATGTTGATTTTGGAGCTGTCAAAACCATGTTTCTTCTCACTGATCTGTAGCTCATACAACCAACCTATGCTTAACCTGATACAATTATAACAATTATGTTTGAAAAGTTCTTTGTAGCAATGAAGGTGCTCTAGCCTTTGTTCCCTCCTCAGAACTGATCTTCACATGTGTCTTTTATCTGCCCTTTTACAGTTTGGTGGGCCTGGAGCCCAGAGAGGTTAATCGCTGGTTCAAACTCACACGGTGATAATGAGCAAATAGCTATTTTTTTATTTCATGTCCTTTCTATTTCTAAATCTGTTCCTTCTAGAAAATTTACAAAATGCAGAAATGTTGCAAATGGAAAAAATACAAATGATCCGAAATGGAATGCATAGATGGCAATATTTTGGTTTATGCAAACCAAAATATTGTGCTACATCACCAGTGTTGGCACAAAGATAATTTTGTTTCCTGATCAAAGTTATACTGTACTTGAAGGTTTGTAACCTGTGTTTATATTTTTCCACATCTTTTTGGGTGTTATTTTTTCTATAGCATCATTTTCAACCTTCTCATTCTGTATAATGTGAATAAAGCTTTAACGAACACACATATTTTACATCTGCATCTTTGGGCTACTCTTTGCTCTTGGCCATGGACTCTCTGGGTGAGTTAGAACAGTATTATTGATTCTCTGTGTACACAGAAATGTTACAATTAAGAGAAAATTTCAGTCTTTACTTTTTATTGTTGTTGTATTGTGGCCACACTTAGCACTGCTCAGGACTTAGTCCTGGTCCTTCACTTAGGAATCACTCCTGGCAGACTCAGGGGACGATATGGAATTGAACCTAGGTTGACTGCATGCAAGACAAGTGTCGTACTTTCGGTATTCTTATTGCTTTGGCCCTAATCCAGAGCAATAATATATATACTATATAATATATATTATATTTATACATAAGTATATATAATATATAATGTATATTTTATAATTTAAGATTTCTGATCTTTGACTTTAGAATAAAATATTTGGTTGTTTATTACCTCATAAAGTCATACGATCTGGAGCCAGGGAGATAGCTCAGTAAACCTCTTGCATCCTTCCTCTAGCCTGAGACCTTGCTGCACAAATCTGCCTTTCTTTCCCTTCTTTTTATGCAACTAGATGAATAGTATTGGAGCCACTAAGGAGCCACTAAGTGGACTGTAAAATACATCCTTAAAACCAGACTCTAGTCTGCATCTTAGGCAAGTTATTTGTTGTTCTTTTCTTGATTGTCTCATCTGTAAAAAAATTAGATCTTGCATCAAACATTTCCCAAACGGGTGCTTCCTACCAGGCAGTGGGATGGAAGATGAATGGGAGAGTTCCCCTTCCTCCCTAAGACTCCTGCTCCAGCAGCTGAGTAAACAACCAATTATACAGCAGGGTGGGAGGCAAGATCATGGGGTGGTCACCTCACTTCCAGTCCAGACGCGTGTGTGTCTATATTAATGACCTGGGAAAGGAAAGCTAACAGACTCGATCTAATTAGACAAGTCGAAGAGACTTAATTGATTCATATGAAAACACAGTAGAGAAGATACTGTGCCGGGTCCAGCATCCCCGATTGATGCTCTGCAGTGAGGGAGCGAATCCTCTCCCCTTATCTCCAACAGTCCCACCACCACCCAAAGGCAATTTCTGTCCGTTCCAAATGTGGTGTGTTTTCATGGTCTTTGTTCTACCTTTAACTTCTTTTACCCATTCACACTTTCTTTTGCCCCTTCCTTAGCTATTTAACCTTTTGTCCTGCAGGCCACTCACCTCAGTCACCATTTCTCAGGAGTTCGTCCCTAAACTCCGAACTTGGTTAGGTATCCCTTATCTATAGGTTTAGATGCCAGTCACTTCTGTGATTATATTCATTTAAACATGTTGTGCCAAGGTAGAAGCAATCCATGGACCATCAGAGGATGAGTGGATAAACAACATGGTGGCCATATATGAGAATTCATTATTCAAATAAATCTGCTGTCTTCTATACCATGGATGAGCCTTAAAGATATTACACCAAGTGAAATAAGGCACATATGGGGGGACACATATGGGGGACTCATATGGAGGACTCCTCTTAGACAAGGTTCCAAGAGTTTCAGAGGGCCTGAGAACTGAAGATGAGGTTGTGGAGTTCTGGTTTTCACAAGTATAGAACCTCCATTGGGGAAGATGAAAATATGGGAGAGGGATGGTAGCAATAGTTTTATAGCAGTGTGGAGGTATTTAATGTCTCTGAAGTGAACACAAAAATACTTCAAATCGTCATTCTTGTGTTATGTATATTTAAGTATCTTGAAAGACTGTTAGAACTTGGTGTGTCCTGACAACTTAGCTTCCTAGACCTTCAGCCTCGGGAGAGTAGAGGCCAGAGTTTTTCTGTAGGGTGTTCCCAGTACTAATCAGATACCTAACAGAGAGTAGGCACTCACATTAAAAAAGAAAGATTTAATTAATGAGTGGAGACACCCTCTATGATTGCCCAAATTGATCGTATGTTTTCATCTTAACAGCTCAAAGACAAGGACCTTATCGATATCAGGAAAGTGGTAAATGTCTGAGTCAGGATAAAAAGCCAGTGTTGTCAACCCCAATCCAAAAATATTCTTTTTTGCCGGCCAGCTTCCCTTGCTGTCACTTTCTGCACACAGTTAGATAGAACTTAGAAGGGAAAGGCAAGTAAATGAATCTGAAGTGCCATTTCTTAAATTAAAAATGATTTTAGAAGACTGAAAAGAGGATGGAAAAGGAAGGGGGAGGGAAGAGGCTGATAGAAGACTTTCCCTGGGATACAGTCACTTTTCATTTGCTTTTTATTTTTCCAATCTCTTGCCTTGTAACCAAAAGAATTGGAATGGGGAGATTGATTGGGCAATCAGTTGTTTCCCAAGGGCTGCCACAGAATCCCAGTCTCTTAGGTAATTTAACCTGGAAGGGGTTTTGTTGTAGGGAACAGCCCACATGGTTGGCAGTGGACAAGATGATTTAATAGGCCTCTTCCTGCCCTAATTGCTAATCCTCCTTGTGGGGCCCCCTTCTCATGCTGCATTAAAGACACCATTAATTTGTTTGTGTATAAATTCAAGCTGCTTCTGAGAGGCTCCATTCACAAGTCCATAGCTTGTACCCCACACCCCATGCAAAGAGGATGTACTGATAAGAAAGATGCATTATACATTTTATTACCTTGTCTATGGAGCACATGTGGTAACTATAAAGTACATTCATGTATAGTATGAATAACTGTCAGAGTAATTGATAAAGTAGCCTGTAATAAAAGGTAGCGAAAATGGCATTCCTAGATACTGGGGTCTCTAAGTGCTCCAGAAGTGGGGGGAGGACGGCACTAAATAAATTCCATCTTTCAGAAATTGCTGGCATTTAAAAAAAGGAGCCAACCAGAATCCTTAGGCCTGCATTTCACTTTCAAGTGTAATTATTTTATGTTGCAATTCATATCTGCTGACACATTGGAATCAACTCAAATAAAGGGAGGCCATAAATCTTGAGTTGTTTGGATTAAGCACGTGCTATTGCTGGAAGAAAATAGGGAGGAGGCTGCCCCTATGTGTAAATAGTTTAAGATAATCAGTGGCTGGAAAAAATGGGGATGCAGTGAAGCCATCTCCGCCACCCCGACCCCCTACCCGCCAGCAATCCTGCCTGTTTCTATGTAGCCAAAGAACAGGGAGGAGCATCACTTGATTCTAATGGCTGAGTTGTAGTTGGTCATTTCGGTGGCATTTATAACAATGGCAGCTGATACTCCATTTCTTGGTTTTTGCTTCATGCCTCTCCCTCTGCATAGCCGCCTATTGTCTCCAATCCCACGGAGAAGAACTGCAGCTATATTATCTAGAACAGAGACTCCCAGACTTATCTGGTCTACCTGCCACTTTTCAGGGAGAAAAGAAAAACACACTCAGCAGTCCTTGAAAATGTACCTGCTTTAAACAAACAGGAAGTGACCCCGTTATCCCTGAGGATACCACCATGGTGTCTCCATTGCTCCAGAGCCACCCAAGGGGGTGACATTGCCCACATTGGGAAACACTGGACTAGAGCAGCATTTTTCAGTTGGGACCATATGGTCTCCTGTTTGTCCCCTGGATAGCCCATTAGGGGACACCAGTGAAAATTGTGTAAAGGGGGTCACAGAACTAGACTGAGGTCCAGCTGGTAGGCAATGGGGAGTCACAGGAAGGAAACCAGGTCAGAGGGGGTCACAGTTGGAAAGTGGTTGAGAAACAGTCTAGAGTGTGATTTGACTATCCATAACCCGGTCTATTCATTTGGAAGTAGAAATAATTACAACCTCACCCACCTCATGGGGTTGTTGGGAAGATTAAGTTGGGTAATTAAGGTAAAGTTCTTATCCCAGTGCCTGGCAGATAGCAATGCTAGAAAGATAGGAACTACAGTATTGTTTGTGCCCTTCAGACGAAGAAACCAGACACAGAGGTCAAGAGACTTGCCCAAGGTAGGGGCTGGAGAAATAGAAATGATACAGCTGGTGGGGGCTTGCCTTGTACATGGTTCATCTGTGTTTTTCTGAGTAATTCCTGAGTACAGAGTCAGGACTAACCCACGAGCATCTCCAGGTATAGTCCAAAAGCAAACAGAACATCTGGTGTCTCCCAATCCATGCAGCCAGCAGGGCTACAGAACAAAGAGTGAAGGAAAAAGGTTCTGTCAGGACCAGCCTTCGAGGTCTCTTCCCCAAGCCCTCTGTTTTCATTGGACTCTGATAATAAGGGCTGGAAGGGAACCAAATGTTAACATGCTAGAAACATCTTCACGAGCACATAGATAAAATTGAGCTTGACTTAGATTAAAGACTCAGTGGGAAAGATTAATTCTCAATCCTGGTTTTACTTATGAGCTGGATGAGTTTGGCAGTTTATACAAATGAGACAGAGCTCAATTTTATTACTATAGATTTCCGGGCCACACCCAGCAATGCTCAGGAACTACTCCAAACTCTGTACACAGGGTCCCTGCCAGCAGTTGCTGGGGACTGTGTATGTGGTCCTGGGGTTCAAACCTTTGCCTCCTGCCAGAAAGCGTGTGGCTTCTGCCACTGGGCTATCTTTCTGGCCACAAACGTCAATGTAGGAGACATTATAATATCTACAGACCTGGTCCTGAGTGCATAGCATAAGGGCCTGTCATACCTATAAAGATCTTTGGCTTCTTGGGTTCTCCTGCCTCCTGGCTCTTCAGATTGGAAAAGGGCAACTTTGAGGCCAAAGTAGACATTCATGTCACAATGCCACAGCAGTCTTCATCTCTGATTATCTCTCTGACCCTCACTTTTTGTCTGTTAAATAGACGAAATGTTTCTAACCCTCCACACCAGTTTCACAGCATGTGTGAGACACCAATGTGATGGAAAAGAAATGAACCTTGCAAGCACCCTGCAGGTAGGCGTCGCTGTTCATTACAGGGATGGCCGACCAGGGCAGAGCCCATCTGAGCCCCCTCACAGGGGCAAAGGTCACCTTGGAAAGGCAGTTAATTTGCCCTGGGAAGAAACTCTTACTTTGCACTGCAAGAAGATTTCAGGGTTTCTCAGCCAAATGATTCTTCTGGCGTCTCCACACCTTAACTGAAGAGAAGAGAGGGAGGAGTCGGTTCAGTGCCTGGAATCTCTGGGCTCCTTCCCTGCAGTGAAGAATTAGAAGAGCAGTGACTTATTTTGCTTCTCATTTTGCTGTCTGCCCGGGTTGCATGGTGCTGGGCTAAAGTCACTGAGATCTCTATTCAGGATAAATGCTAGTCTGCTTTGTACCAAAAAGATCTATGCCAGGACATACAAAGACTTCTCTCCATGGTGTTCCTATTAATTCATAGCAGTTATAGAGAGCTGTAAAAAGCCACCTAATTACTTCTCTTTCCTGCTGCAAATTTCAAGGGTGGCAGGTAGCCTAGTAGATTCAAGCTATGTCTGTATTAAAATTATTGGGATATAATCTTCTCTTTTTTAGCCCTCCTCTTGCAATCACTAGTTTAGTTTGTGAGAGAGAATATCGGCCCCAGGAACTGTTTTTTTCTCCTCACACTCTCTTTATTCTTGTTATCAGTGAATTGGACTAAGAGATATTCGTGTGACTTTTGCTGCTATACCAGTTTGGCCCCTTATGAAATGAAGGCAATCATGGAAATTGTTTCTAAAGAAGCATATTATTCCAGTCTAGACTCAACAGGCCTGCGAGGGTCCGCACCCTCCCACGTCCCTTTCCCCATGCACCACTCTACCTGCTTACTGCTAACTACATCCTTTGATCATGAACTAGTCACCTAGCAAGGAAACTTTTATTTTCTTTGGGCTGTGACCTTCAGAGCCCTAGCAAACCTACCTAACCTGAGTAAGGATTGCAGAACCTTGGACTATATGAGTTAAGATCACAGGTAGCAGCCTAGATCTACGGCTAAACCTCAGAAAGGAGCCAAAGGGGGCAGGTGTGGGGTGGGGGACAGCCTGTGAAGTCTGACCTCTGTTCCAGGTAAAAGTGGCAGAAAAGAACTAATTTATAGTCTAGCCATCTAGCATCCATGATGCTAGCTTGGTGCAGGGGAAGTTCTTTAATATTTGGTGTGGGAAGTAGTGAGGGAGGCCATCAAGGGAGAATGTAGGAGGAATGGAGAGGAAGTAATGTCTTTTCTTGAATGCACTCACAGAAACTCCTTCCTCATTACAGAAAGTTCCCGCAGACCCCACTGTCTCCAGGGTCTTGCTCTGCCCTGTGAAGCAATGCCCACTTCAACTTGGTACCTACTGGGTACTGGGATATGCTAAGTTCTAGGTTCTTTCCCCAAACATTTGACTATTACTTGCACATTAGCAGATGTGTCCTGTCTCAGTGTCCCTGTCCCTCTGCATAGTCTGGGACAGGAGCCTGGGAAAGTCTCCTCTGATGATTGGCATCTCGTCTATAGAGCAACTGCGATTAGATCCTGGATCTATGCCTGTGTGGTCTCTGCTTGGAGCGCCTGAGATGAAGATGCAGCTGCAGAGTGACTTGGCCTGCTCCTGGGCAGGGGTTTGGATGGAGGTAATGGACAACGCACTTGCAGCTATTCTTCGGGTTGGGAAGCACTAAGGAACTTTCATGTACTCATCACTTTGAGTTCTTGCAAATCATCCCATCATATAGCTGCTTTGATTGCGTCTGTCCTATGGATAAAATAAAAAATTCATGACTTAGCAAGGTAAGGAATACCCAGTTGGGGCTAGACAATGGCAGAAGCAGAGCTTAAATCCACAGGGGTGTGTGTGGAAGCCTTTACTGCCACCCCTGGGTCTTCCTGTTTTGATTCTTCTTGGCCTGATGCTAGTCTCGCTCCCAACACAAGGCCCTATTGGCTCTTCCCCAACTTGTGGGTCTCACAGAGGGCCTCGGTGGTGCTTCTGCCTGCTCTGGGGTCACAAGTAGAGACATTTCTGAGTAAAGTGAGTCCATCCACATCCAGGTACTTACCCAGTCACTGCAGAGCTGGGCCTGGACCCAGGCTTGCCCTTTTCCGCCCACTCCTGTATCTCTAATCGATGCAGCAAACACACCTGATTGACTGCATGTCAGAGTCCCATTTTGCAACAATGGACAACATCTTCTATAATTTGAAAGCTGATTACAGACCTGCAATCTTTTTTAAATTTTTTTAACATAAATGGAAATTCTCTTTAGGCGAGAGCTAAGCCTTTCCGGTTGATTCTGAGTTATCTCTAAGGAGATTTCCTTGCTCACCCCTTTTCAGTGAATCTATTAAATTACAGTAACTGAACTTGAAGCTACAGCAAAGAAGAAAATCACACCATCTGCATTCCATTTTCATTCATTAAGAACTCTGAGCCTAATAAGAAAGATGAGGCTTCATATAAACAGTGTTTATTCCATTTTCCTATCTATCCGTCGTGGTCTGTTAACAAATTTAAGAACTAAAGTTGGTGCATCTGAAACCCAGAGTGCAGAATGGTGGGGAGTGCCCATGAAAATATGCGACTGGCTCCCAGTTGGACTTTCATAGCTGTGTCAGGAAGGGAATTTAAACCAGAAACCCTCAGGCAGAGAAACCGGGTCAGTTTCTGTGGAAATATTTTCCTCCCATAACTCCAACCCTTTACCTAGAACAGTGCTCTGGGACTCTGCTCCAAGGACCTGAGCTTTTTAGATCCTGGGCTGCCTTTGCCTTAGTCCCCTGAGAGAGCAGCCTTCCTGCAAAAGAGCAGGAATCTTGGAAGGGAGCTGCATGTATTAGAGTCTGTGCCCTCTACCTGCTCATGAATGGGGGACAGCTCTGAAAGATTTCTCTAGTTTGTCTGCTGGAGCTTGAGCAAGAGTTGACAAACAGCAGTGGCTGGGAAGCTCATTCCAACCTACCACCTGCTTTTTTTTTTTCTTTTTTGGGTCACACCCGGTGATACTCAGGGGTTTCTCCTGGCTCTGCACTCAGGAATTACTCCTGGCGGTGCTCAGGGGGACCATATGGGATGCCAGGGATTGAACCTGTGCTAGCATGGGCCAGCCACATGCAAGGCAAACGCCCTACCGCTGGGATATCGCTCCGGCCAACCACCTGCTTTTTAGAGAGCCATAAGCTTGGATTTGAACATTTTTTAGTAGTTGAAAAAGCAAATTAAAAGAAATGACTTTATGGTATGGTTTAAAAAAGTATGTAAAATTTATATTTCGTTATCCACAAATCAAGTTTCTTTGTAGAATTCGCATCTTTGTTGAATGACTTTTCATGTGTGGCCACTTTGTTCTATGAGGCAGAGTTGAGCACTACAGCAGAGACTATGAGGCTTGGAGAACCCGGATACTGACTTCCTATACCTTTAAGGGAAGAGTTTACTGGCCCTGCCCTAAAATCTGGACCCTAGATCTAAGTGGTAGAGCTACTCCATTGTGTCTCCATATTCCTCTTCTTAAAAGTAGGACTGGGACTGGGAGATAGTACAACAATTAAGCCCAGTATGTATCTAACCCAAGTTCAATCCCTGACACCACATGTTCCCCTGAGCACCACCAGTTATAGACCTGGAGCCCCCAACATCTCCAGGGAGCCTTGATAATCCCTTACACCATGGGGTTTGAACAGTACTACATCCTCAGCCCCTTGTATTGAACTACTGGTCTGGTTGGCCCAAAATTACCCATGGAATCCTAGGCCACCTGAACACTGGTTGGGGGCACTCTCCCGCAAAAGGGATTAAAAATAGCACTTACTCAGCCCAGAGAGGTCATTTAGCAATCATCAGGACATGCCTAACCCCTGGCGTGTGCAAGCACCCTGCTGTCATCTCTGGTACCTCACCACATCTAATTCTGGTGATCCTCAATACCGTATCACCATATCGCCTGAATATTAAGCTGTCTGACCTGATGTGGCCCTGTGCTTCATGAGCTACTTGGAAGTCCCTCCTCCACAAACAGTAGTCAAAGCATAGGATACTTATACAGATTAAATACTGTCAGTAATATAAATTACTTATCACAATTCCTGCACATAATAGATACATAGTGAGGCCTGTGGATGATCATATGATTATGGTCAGATTACTGGAACTTTGAGCTCCTATTGTCTGTGATATGAAGCTAAACCTGCCTCTTAAGTCTTAATAATGGTATTTTGTATTATTGCAGGTATTACAGAGATATTATATACATATCCTACTTGCTGTAGGACAAGGTTTACTGGGCTAACCTATCAGTCATAGTGATAGCCAATTTTTATCTAGCATTTATTTGACAGGTGAAAATGGAGACAAAGAATCTCTAAGTGACTTGCCCACCTGGTATGAAATAGGCCATCTCTGGAGCCCATGGCTCTGTCCGCAGGTTTTGGTCCTGGAGCCTGTCATGAGTCTTCATGTGTGCCCTCCCTTGTCCCATTGACTGCTATAATAGTGTCATTTCTTCCCAATCTCATCCCAAGTATCTGTTTAAATCTATAAGGGATTTATACCTATAACTGTAAGGAACCCAGTCTGTATTTGACATTATTTCTAGGGTCATGGCCCTGAACTTGGGAGCCAAGTATGTTCACCCTTATAACCCTGTACTTGAACTGATCCCCAGAACATATTGGTTTTGAGGGAGTGTTTGCTGATTGTCTGAATTCATTGTTCAGGAGAAATAGTCTATGTATTGATATGGTTTGCCTATTTCCCTACACTAATCATGTCAGACTTCTCTGAGTGATGTGTATTGACATGAAATGTTTGGTACTTAGTAGGAGGAGAGTGTGTGTTCAAAGCGGTTACATAAGCAGAGCCTGTGTTCACAACTTATGTGCTTACAAGATTCATGAGCCTCCTAGATGAAAGAACCATTTCAATTTCTCTACTACACTGTAGTGCACATTTGCTCACTAAAAACCTAGTCGTATTCTCAACATCAAGATGGCAGACCCTAACTTAAATCATGGGTTGCAGGGCCGGAGTGATAACCCAGCGGTAGGGCATTTGCCTTTGCACGCAGCCGGCCTGTGCCGGCCCGGGTTCTATCCTCGGCATCCCATATGGTCCCCCAGCACCGCCAGGAGTGATTCCTGAGTGCAGAGCCAGGAGAAACCCCTGAGTATCGCGGGTGTGACCCAAAAAGCAAAAAAAAAAAAAAAAATTGTGGGTTGCAAGCCCATATGGGCTCATATATCAACATAAGGATCCTGGTAAATCCTAAAAGCATATTTTTAAATAAATTTCTTTATGATTTATTATTAGTGTTTGATTTATCCATAGACACAGATACATGGAGCAGAGCTGCTACCAGCTCTCCCTGTGCTCCGCTGATCATGAGGCGTCTGGGAGGGAAGGTGGGTTCTAGCCCTGGCCCACCATCCCAATAGAGCCTCGCAACTCCCACACCATGAGGGCAGCCATTTTCAACATCAAAACTCCACAGCTCGTAGAGCTCCACCAAAGAGAAAAGCTGATTTCTCCCCATTGCAATTCATCAGTAAATGCACAAACTGAGAGCCTACTACCGAGAGTATTCTACCGGCACAGCAGAGCCTGGCTAGCTACCCATGTCGTATTTGATATGCCAAAAACCAGTAGCAGTTATAGCCTCATTCCCGTGACCCAATGAATGATTTGAGGCTTTTTTGTGTTCCTGGAGTGAGCAGATGCCCTTGGGCTACACTAGCACTCAATAGGACTTATGGAGATGTTACTGGTATCTGCTGGAGCAAATCAATGAACAATGGGAAGACAATTAATACAAGTGATTTACCCACCTAATTTTTATACTTATGTATCTTGGACCATCTAATAATTTCTTGAGCAGAAATGGGCTGTAGGGAGTGGGAAAATTGAAGACCTGGAATTGTGCTACACTACCTTGGTGAGGATTTGCCTGCTGAGTTGTAACAGGTGACCCTAATGGTGCATGACTGAGATCTTGAGAAGTCTTGGAATGTGCCTGGACTTGTCTGGTTTGGAAATCACAGCATGTGTGTATGTGTGTATGCGACAGAAGGAGGAGGTGGAAAAGGAGAGAACAATCACAGCTTTTATTCTAAAGCCGGTCTTGGGTGCTCTGTCTAAACACACGTCTCTGAGCTTGTCTGCACTCTTCCTCCTGTAGACTGGAAGGAAGCTTCAAGGCAACGGGGAAATGTTGAGATTAAACAGACAATTTCATATTCCTCTTTAGACCCTAGAGTAAAAGGAAGTGTGACAGCAAGAACAGCATTTTGGCATCACAGACTTTTAATTGCAAAAGACTTAATGTATCCATAAGTGTTTAATGGGGATCTTATTATTCTCTTTAGGCTGACATTGAAACTGAGCTTTCAGATATACTTGTAAAATGTCTCTGAACCTGGGAGGAGTTGTTTCAGTGCTCTAAGCCCCTAACCCAACTTCACTACAAATGCATCCAGAACCCAGGGCAGAGATGACTGAATCATTTATTGATACAACTAATATTGATTACCTAGAATAAGCCCTGAGGATTCAGCATCGAGCAAACAAGACAGAAGAAACCACAGCCCTTATTACCTTCTATTTTATTGGGACTGTAAGGCAATAATCAATAGGTGAAAAAATAAAATAATTTCAGAAACCGGTAAGTACAGTTGACCTAAGAACAAAGGGGTTAGCATGCTTACCCCCGCCATACACAGTTGAAAATACATTAATTTAATTTTGGACTCCCCTGACCCTGTTATTTTTTCTTGGTATAAGGATTAGTTTCAGGACACCACTACCCTAGTTCTTTTATATAGACCTTCTATTACAAGGCTCCTCATTGACATGTCCAACCAGCTGATGTCTGTGATTGGTTAAATGTGTGGATCTAGAACCTATGGATAGAAAAAATAAATAAAATCAGAGTAATAGTGGGTACATGCAGCTTAATGTAGCTCAAACCTTTATTCAACAGTCAACTGTACTGTGAATATTTTTTATTCAGGGTAATAAATATTGAATTAGCAGCAGACACAGCAAAATTATATAGAGGGGTAAGCATTCCTAATTAGAGACTTTCAACCCAAGACCTGAATTATGGATGAAAGCCTGAGTTTAAACATTGGTGGGAAGAGTGTTCTGGGTAGAAAATGAAGTTGGTAAACACATGGTCCTTTCCTTGTCACTTGTCACTTGTCACTTGCTTGAGTGGGCACCAGTAACGTCTCCATTCTTTGAAAATGAGATCCATTATTGTTACTGTTTTTGTCATGTCAAATACACCATGGGTTGCTTGCCAGGCTCTGTCATGGCTCTGGGTTCATCCTAGGGAACCCAGTCTTTTTCTATGTTAGACCATCAACCATTGCTTCTCGGCCTTTTGGCTAAGATCAAGTGTAATATCTGTTCTTATCAGTCCTTTCCTTGCTGGTAGATATATCTTGATTCTGTAGTATAATGAGAACTGTAAAATCAGCTTGACAAGGGCACATGGTTCAGACTACTCATATTTTTCCTCTTTTTGTGTGTAATTCTATTTTTAACCATCGAGCCCATTCAAAGTTCACCTAACCTTCATATCCAGGTCACACAACTCCTGTCTCAGCAACTCTTGGTCTCATCCTGGTAACAACCTTCTTCCTCCCAAGATCTATATTTCTCTCTATTCCTTCTTTTACTTATTCTAAGCAGATTCTTCTCTGTGCTGTACATATTTTTTGTCCATTTCTCAAGACCCGCAAGGAGTATAGACATAAAGACCATGGTACTGTGCTAAGGAGGCTCTGGGTGTGAGTCATCAGACTTCATGATGGATGACTATAGGCAATCTGTTATCTTCCTTAGACCTCAGTGTCAGCATCCATGAATGGGCAGATTTCTAGTATTCGTAGTTCACAGTTATTCTGAGGTAAAACTAAAATAGTGCCAATTATTCGCTTATTAGGGTCAACACTCAATCGATGTCAAGAGTTGTCAGTATTTCTGCTGTTTGCTTCCTGACTGGTGGCCCCCTCTCCTTCGTTAGGCTAGGGTTTAAGACCCAGGACTTTGTACCAGTCTTTGGCATCTACATTTTCTAGCCAAGTTTCGGAAAGACAAGTCATGCTCAATAGATATTTTGAGTGAATGAAGTTTTCCCTTCGTCTGCAGATATACACACTACATTACAGGCTTTCAGAATTGGAAGGGAACTTCACTACGACTGAATGAACTCAACTTTCTTACATTGAAATAAAAGGAGATGGAAACCAAAGGAGGTGAAAACATGAAGCCCTAAGTCATAGAACCCATTTTTGGTAGATATGAAACCAGTGTCTGGTACCTCTCAGAACAGCTGTGTAAATGGAATACTATACAACTGTTAGAAAAAAAATCGAAGTTATGAAATTTGCCTATAAATGGATGGACATGGAGAATATCATGCTAAGTGAAATTAGTTAGAAGGGAAAGGACAGATATACAATGACTGCATTCATTCCCGGATATAAAACAAATAGTATGAGACCAATATCCAAAGCCAGGCAATGCATAGACCAGGAGAACTTGTCAATGGTTGGAATCTACCATGAGTGTGTGGAGATCGAGAGGATGGGTAGTGTGCTAACAATTGTTGCAAATGGGAATGCCAGACTAGAACTGAGCATTGAACAGAGGCAAAGCAATATACATGATAACTCCTAAATGTATGTATTGCAAGCCACAATGTGTCAGAGAAGGGAGAAAGAGAGATAGACAGAGAGAGAAAGATAGAAGGAGGAGGAGGATGAGGAGAAGGAGGAGGAGGAGGAGCGGCGACGGCACAACAATGATGACAAAGAAGACGAAGACAAAGAAAATGAAGATGAAGATGAAGAAGAGGGAGGGAGGGAGGGGAGGGAAGGAAGGAAGGAAGGAAAGAAGGAAGGAAGAAAGGAAGGAAGGAGAAAAAAGTAAAAGAAAAGTAAAAAAATGTAGAATGGAGAAGAAGACCTACCATAGAGGCAGGCTGGGGGAAGGAGGAGGGAATTTGGAGATATTGGAAGGGTGGTGGAAGGATGGGTGCTAGAACACTGTGTGGCTAAGACCCAATCATGAACAGCTTTGTAATTGTATATATCATGGTGGCATAATAAAAATTTTTAATTAAACATTTTATTATACCACCGTGAGATATACAATTACAACATTGTTCATGTTTGGAGGTTTCGGTCACATAGTGTTCCAGCACCTGCCCTCCACCAGTGCCCATTTCCCACCACCAATGTCCCCCAATTCCCTCCCCCCTCCCATCACTGTATCACTGTATCACTGTCTTCCTGTTCATCATCGATTTGCTCGAGCGGGCCCCAGTAACATCTCCATATGTCCTGTAACATCTCCATATGTCCTGTCTCATGCTAGTAGAGCCCAAGGCATCTGCTTGCTCCAGGAACATAAAGAGCCTCAATCCATTCCGGAATGAGGTCTATAATTGTTACTGGTATTTGGCATATATATCAAATACAACACAGGTAGCTTGCCAGGCTCTGCCGTGCAGGTAGCATACTCTTGTAGGCATCTCTAAGTCCAGCATTTATTGATGAACCACACGGCCGCAAGCGGTTTTAAGCCTTTAGGGGGAAAGTCCTACATTTTACATGCTACAATTTAAATTCAACAAGCAAATATTCCTTTGTCAGACCCTGAACCAATATTTGAAACCTCTCAACATTTGAAACCTTAACCCCCCCCTCCCATAGCCTGCCTAAATGGCAGGTTCTTTATCTCTTTTCTTTCTCCCTCTCTTTCCCTTCCTTTTCTTTCTCCCTCTCTCTCCCTTCCTTCTCCTACACATTGTGGGTTGCACTACATAGGCATAATAAATTTTTTAAATTTTTATTATAATTTTTAATTGAAGAACAGCCATGTACATAGAAGTAGCTTATAGGTAACTCTAGGACTAACAGAGCTCCAATACCCCAAGATGAGCCCAACTTAAATATTTCATCTCATGAGAACACTGATTTCTTCCCATAAAATTGCCTAACATTTATGTGAGATGATGACAAATGCTGGTCTATATGCTAAGAACATATGACACATGAATGACAGAAGTGGCCAGTTTCTTTAGTGCTCAGCCATGTAAAAGGGTCTGTGTGCAAACAACACTGAGGTTGACCCTCACATAGATCTTGAAACCATGCTTCTCGTGTCACAGGATTCTTGGATCATTCCGGGCCACACTCTTCCCCCTGGTCTGTCTGGTGAGGGAAAAGGTGAATTTGCACCTCCTCAGGAGATAATATGCATTGATCCATCCCTGACTTGAGGCTTGTGAGCATTTAAATGACCCCTGGGGTTATTGATTTCAGAAGCACAGCAGATTGTATTTGGAATTCATTTACCCAGAAATCATTCACTGGCTACCCAGGAGTCCCTACTGTGTGCCTGTCCTCCTCATAGGTACCGAAAGAAGTAGGATCAGCAGAGTGACACATGGCATTGTATAAGCAACACTGAGTACCTGTATGAATATCGCAAAATAGTAGCAGATATGTGTGCAGTACAGGTTTGTAAACTTATGACAGTGAATGCAGTAGAGAGGTTATGTTGGTGTGGAATTCTCACATAGCTGAGCTGCTCCCTGTAGTTGTATTTTAACTCACCTTACTCACTTTACACGTTCATCAGAATATCAGAGCAGATGGTGCCTGATCCTTTTCAGCCTCCCGATTCACGGACCCCCCATCTGTAGCTCAAACCTCTCATCCCCAAGACCCTTCTAGACCTGATCTTTCTTCCTCTGTTCCATTTTGACTGTTGGTTTGTACCTGACCACTGCACCAAGCTCGGGTATGTTACCCACCTGCGCCTGTCCTCCTTCCGGTCTCTGAGTCTGGAGGGTGGGAACAGCCTCAGATTTATCTTGGTTTCCATGGAGTTTAACACACAGATGATATATATGCCAAATACCAGTAACAATTATAGACCGCATTCCGGAATGGATTGAGGCTCTTTATGTTCCTGGAGCAAGCAGATGTCTTGGGTTCTACTAGCATGAGACAGGACATATGGAGATGTTACTGGGGCCCGCTCGAGCAAATCGATGATGAACGGGAAGACAGTGATGACAGTGATGATGTGCAGGAAATAAAGGAAAGAATTCTAGTCTTTTCTGCCTTTCTCAAATTTGTGCTTTTACATGTAACTCTCTTTTATCTGCCATTTAATCAAAAGAAAACTGTTGGTATCTCCAACCTCATTCTTTTTTATCTTTAAAGGTTTCATATCATATAAGTAAAAATTCAAAGGTTTGTGATCTCAAATCCTTCATGCTCTCCTTAGATAAGCAGAGAAGCAGTCCCACCCTCCAACTGGATCACTTTGGGACAGATCCAGACGTTCTTTCATCAAAGATGAGTTGTGCATGTTGTGCACGAAGGAACCATGATCCCACCCCCAGTTGAGTTGCCCACTTGTGATCCAAGGGCAGTGACCTAATATTTGTGATGAGGCTTTAAAATGGGCAGACAGAATACTTGCTCATCCCACCCCCTGTGCAGAGACCGATTTAATGAGCCTGTGTCTTGTTGAGATAAAAGGAACTAAAAATTCTCCCCAAATATTCACTGCCAAGAGAAAATAGTGGGTGGGAGATACATGAACAAGAAGAGAGGGTTGAAAACATGAGATGAAAAAAAGCAGAATCTCTGTGTGGTGCTTCAGATCATTTCTGTGATAGAAAAGCTCAGCCCCATGTGATTACAGCTGTCTTAGGGAAGGGGAGACTCAGACGACTGAGCACTTACTTGGCACCTCCTAAGAACTGACGCCCAGCTTGGCCGGGTTTAGTCTTTGCATTGACAAGTCAGACTCTGGGCTTTGACCCCTCATGCATGTTCATTTCCCTCCTGACCCAGTCAAATGGGACTTGAGGGACTGATCCCAAGCCTGCCTGCCTCCAGATCCTGTGCAGTCCTGGAAGGATGTCACCTCACTCCCAAAATCAGAACAGAACACCAGAAGAAAGAAAACTTAAAGACCTCTCAGTGGCCCAGTGGATTCATGCTGTGTGTTGGAGATTGTCTGCAAGGAGGCTGTTTAATTGGTCTTGTATTTGGAGGGCTAGATTAGAGGAAGAAGAAAAAAGACCTCGTTCAGCCTGATTTACATGAAAATGAGAAGAAGGGGGAAAAGTGGGGTATTAAAATGTGTGAGTGGAATCCTTAGATCTCTGGCTTGTGAGCAGTGCATGGTAGAACTTTTAAATTGGCTACATTGCTTTAATTGAAATATAGAATTGTAATAACACAATGTGACAGGCACCCACAGAGGGGGCCCTCGCTGCTCCCACCTCTCCCTGGAGCAGCAAACAACAGGGGGTGGGGAAAAATATATACACCGCCAAGCACTTGAAAGAGCTTTGTTCTTTTGCAGGTTCTTTGAGGTCCGATTTTTGAAAAATACATTTTCTCCCCCTCATTCACTCCAGGGTCCAATTAATCCACCCCCACCCCCCCCTCTCATCATGGTCTTACCATACTGGTGTTTTGCATCCATTAGGGTATTTGTTGTAGACTGAGTAGGAGAATAATTGGTCAAAGAGCCAGATTAGCCTACAAGAACCCTAAAGTGTGGCTCTCCTGAACCAAACTGATGAGTGGGAATCTGACTCCCCACCCTACAGGTTTCCTTTTTTCCTCCATGTGCCTGTGAGTGTTTCTGAGTGGACACATGTGTTATTTCATTGCCTGAACACTGACCCAGAGGCCTTGGGTGATGGGTGCAGGCAGCGAGAACTGCAGTGGTGGCAGGCAGTGACGTGAGTGAGGGCTGCAGGTAGACCGGGCCTTCTCTCTGCCCAGCCTCTGGACAGGATTTGCGCCTAGTAATAGACATTCCAGACCCCCCATTCCTAGCCCTCTTCCAGCTTTTTCTATAACCTGAACAGGATCACATGGTCTCCTTTCCTTCCTTCTCCTGCTTCCAGACCTGCCAGTTGCCACAGAGACCTGAAGTTCACAGGAACTGGGAATAACCACCACCAGTACCATCTCAGGCCACCCCACCCATGGCATCTGCCCTCCCTTCATCTCTATTCATAGAGATTCTGCCTGGATCATAGGAACCCTGGGCCCTCTGGTTTCTCTCCAGTCTAGGACTAGGATTTAGATGGCAATGCCATAATCCAGTATAACTCTACTTGCCTTGGATCCCTGGTGTTAAAGCCAGCAGAAGCTTATTGGAGGAACCCTGTCAGCTCTCTGCAGCAATGGGTTTCAGGGGTGTTTCTCTTGAAAGATGGGGTGCAGAAGGCATTTGCTATTCAAATCCACAATGACCCATAGCTGTGTGCAGCTTCCCAAGTGGCTCTGCAGGACCCCGGTCATTCGGTTCCGCCCAGAATGACAGATGTGCTCGGCACATACCTGTTTGCTGCAGTGTGGTTGCCATGGAACTTTCTAAACTAAAAAACCCGCCCCCATACCCTGTTATCTACAGTTGCAGGATCCAAGGTTTCTATAACCCTCAATCAACCAAGTTCTGGAAGTACTGCCTTTAATAATACATTTTGAGAAAGAAAAATACCACACTTACATAACTTTTGTTTTTATGTTAGAATGTTTTATTTTGATGTTAATTATGATTTCTAGTTTCTTGATGTACTCAGTTTGTCAGTTTAGCCTTATCTTAGGCAGTCATGTATAGGAAAGAATTGGGTCTGATCTGCGCTTTCAGAGATCCATTGCCTGCCCCAGTGACTCAGAGGAGGAAGGGACTGTTGTACAATTTTCATGAGCCTCTAATCACTATTCAGTAAGAGTACACAGGCCGGTTCATCCTTATACAAGCATCACAGATTTTTCATGTGCAGGTACCCAACACTCGGTCTTCACATCTCATCATAATAAGTCTTGTTGAACTGGCTACTTACCTACTCCTGGGCTCACCTCTTCTCCTCCACATACCCAGCATCTGCCACCCCTGCTCCCTCAGCTCCCTACAGTCCTGTTTTACTTTGGGCTGAATCCAGGTCAGCTACTTGCAAGCCCCTCACCCCACAGCTGGTCTTCTTTCAGATTTTTATAAATCTGTGCTCCAGCCCCTATCCCAAAACATCTTTACACCTCAGTCCCACAGAATATTTTCTTAAGAAAGAGAGAGGAATATTTTCTCTATCCCAACACATAGATCTACTCTGCTCCAGGCAACTGTTCTATCTGCTTGTCAGAGGGTTTCTCCTTGAATTCTATGGATTCCTTGAATCCATGATGAATAGTTAATCCTGTTTTTATTTTGGGAGTTGTTTTATTTTAGGACTATGCCCAATGGTGCTTACTCCTGACCCTGTATTCAGGGATCATTCCTGGCAAGGTTCAGGGGACCAAATAGTGCATCCAGGATGGTGCCTGGGTCATCTGCATGCCAGGCGAGTTCCTTACCCGCTGTACCATCTCTCCATCCTCAGTACTGTTTTTACAGTGAGAAAACTGAGAATCTGGTGTGACTCAAGAGTAAAACTTCATTTGTGCCAGGCTTTTTAGATTTGCTCCCTTAACTTCATGTCCTGCTCCTTGACCTGGCAGCCCCACAGGATGTGGATCTCACAAAAATAAATGAGGAGAGAGAGAGAGAGAGAGAGAGAGAGAGAGAGAGAGAGAGAGAGAGAAATATACCAACATTGATGTGTTTCGTGCCTGGGGCCAGACAAACAGCTAATCTGGAGGTCTTGCACTGAGCCTGACGGATCTGGGGTCCATCTGGACTGAGCCGAGCTGACGCTAGGTGTAGGGGGTTCTGTGTTCTTCCTGTGGCTGCCTCTCTTACCGCCCTCTTCCCTCCCTCCTAGCAGAGCCACCTTCTTTTTTTTTCTTTTTGGGTCACACCCGCGATGCTCAGGGGTTACTCCTGGCTCTGCACTCAGGAATTACTCCTGGCGGTGCTCAGGGGACCATATGGGATGCCGGGGATCGAACCCGGGCCGGCATGGGCCGGCCGCATACAAAGCAAATGCCCTACCTGCTGGGCTATTGCTCCGGCCCAAGCAGAGCCACCTTCTGCCCCCACTCCCAGGCTTTCCTGTCTTCTACCTTTCAACACCGCCCCTCTCCAGCTGACCCACCCTCTCAGGCTTCATCTCATTTACTAGATAATGTTAGCACCCTGCTGTTAGCACCAAGGGATGCAGTATTATCCGGAACTTGAAGAATAACTAAAAATAAAATAGCCCCAATTTGTCCATTTTCTCACGGAAAAGGTCTGGATTTGTACATTTCTGGCATAATTGCTGTGATCCCCAGATTGCCTTCCCCCACTTCGGACTTGTCCACCAGAAGGAAAGAGCTTCCTTCCTCACCCCAGGACTCATTCAGGCCTGGCTTCGGCCAGAAGCCACAGAGCTGACCATTTCCAGGAGGCCCCGCATGTTCCTCGCTCTTAACACATGGAATGCTCAGTCAGAGACTCATTTGCATCAATCAATGAAGTCTTCAGGAGACAGAAGTCTTTTTTCTTCCCCACTTAAAACAGGAGAAAGGAAAGCTCCGAACTTTGCACTTTCATGACCACTGCTCTCTGTTGTGTCTTCAGTCTCTGCTGCTTGAGAGGGGCTCAGTGAAAGCCCCATTGGAGAGAGACCGTGTCAGCACCAGCTCTGGAAAATCTCACTTGCTATAATTATAGATTTTTGTTTGCTTTAAGCCCTGGTGCTCATTCTGCAAGCTTAGTTTAATAATAAAAATACTAGAATTATGCATGCAAGTGCAAATTTGGTATCATGTCAGTCCATTCCAAACACTATTTACAGAATGGAGGCATTACAGTGCATTAATATAATGAAGATGGCAGTGTCGCCCATTCAGCATAATATCCTCAAAGCATCTCCACAAGATGCTTGCTAAAGTCCTGCTCGAGAGAGTAAGCTCATCTCAAGTCATCTTAACATCATTTGAGCTTTGTTACCATAAATGTGGCGGGGGAGGGGGCCAGGGTAGCTATTAGCAAAGTGTACAATGATGGTTTGGAGAGAGGAAGACAGATGGAAAGAGGGTGAAACATGGAAGGCAAGGTGATCTGGCCCACATTTTCTTATAAACACATCACTGTCACCACTAAGCATAGCACTGCCTTGGCATGTGATGGATGACATGGCCACTGTCTCCTTAGACAGGGACCTCATTAAGAGCAGGGGCACTCACTGAGTTCTGATATAGTGGTCAGTGGTGCCTGGGACTTTGACTCAGCAGAAAAGAGTGACTCTGATGTAAGACAGTGCAGTTCAAATTTCTGCTCCACCCGTATACTCCTCAAAGGGATTTGCATTGGTCAGTGACATCTCCAGGGTCCCATTGCCTATCTAGGGTTGTGAGTTGCAATGGACGGATCATAAAGTAGAAAGATGGATGGTACCTTGAAAGGGTTTGTTCTCATGTGAACCGTTGCTCTCATGTCTGTCCACCTAATGCCCAGCATGGTGATGGGTGTTCAGTAGATGGCCAATCAATGGGTGAGGAGTGGAAGGTTGGATGGATAGGTATATATAAAAAGATTTGTAATCCATAGCATATATTGCTAATCTGAACCCATAGCTTTCTTTGCATGTCATTGTCAGGAATCTTTGTGGAAGCTCAAAGCAGCCAAAGATCATTGGACTTGATTCAGAGAGCTATAGGGAGAGACAAAGAAGGCTGTGCATTGGGGACTGATGTTAAGTCTTTGCAAAGCTGAGAGAGCCTCTGCAGAAGTCATTATTAACTCACACATTTAACAGGATGTTTGCCTTTCAACAAAGGGTGACTAATTAATGTAACAGTTGATTATGTAGCTCCTTTAATTTGTTACTGGTTCTCAAATACCAAAGTAATTACATCTCTAAATCCAGGAGTGACCAAAAAAGTTTGTGAACAGAATAGATTCCAAAAGGGAAGACAGTTGTTAGTTCAAGGTCCCCTTTGGACCTCACCTTTTCTTGGGGTCGGCCTTAGCAGCAATGTCCAGGGTCTGAGAGGAGTCGAAACCCAAGAGGCTGTGAGTCTAGCATGGTGAGCAGCTGCAGTCACACCATCTGGGCTCAAATCCAGGCTCTACCGTGCAACAACAGTCCCCACCTCTGGGGACGGTGCTCAGATCACATCCTCTTCATAGGGAACTTGGAAAGTATAAAATGCTCCTAAATACTTACTATGTTTATCATGGCCTGTCAGTATGCTTTTCTCCTGACCTCACATCCAGACATTCTCCCCTGTGGAGTTCATTTCCCAAATGCACGCCCTACCCCATGTTGACCTAACTGTAACCTGGGGATCAGTACTTCAATGACCCTCCTGCACACTGCACCCCCTTCCTCACCCTGGCTGGGCAGCTCGTCCCAGCCTGAAAATGCCAGCCTAATGATATTTCCTCTGCAGTGCCTACCTCTACCAAGCAGAGTTGGGCTCCTCCCTGCCCCTCCATGCCTTGAAAATGTATAACTGCGATTTGAAGGTGCCCTTTTTCTTACATCTGCCTAAAGCACCTGAATGGCGTCATAGGTTTAGTGCAGTACAGTAAGGATTTCCTTTGAGAGTGTGGAGTACCTCACAACACCTTCTATAGAGCTCATTCTGTATGGAGTTTCCTTTTTGCAGTGACTGAACTAGCTGGGGGTGGGGCCTGTGATGTATTGTCTTGATCATCTTCAGAGCCTAGGAAAAGCACCCAGTCGGTACAGCTAAACAAATAGGAGAATAAATGAACAAACATTAGTACACAGTCTCTTTGGATCTATGCCAACATCAGGAAAGTCACAAGGATAATAGCAACAAAATAGCACTTACTTTCTGCCAGGCACTATTCTAATTAGTAACATGTATTAATCGATTCACTTCATTTTCATCAATAGCCTATGAGGTAGATTCTATTTTTATCTTCCTTTTTTACAGATAGGAAATCTGAGGTTCAGAGAGGGTGAGCAACAGACCCGAGAACGTCAGGCTGCTAAAGATGCCACTAGGGTCTGAAGCCCGTACAACCAAGCTTATTGCTTGTGAAGGCTGCTAGCAGCTTCTTAATCAACTACCACAAGTCCTACCCACTCTGTACCCCACTAGCTTCTGACCAACTTCATACCCACACTCCAGTCCATACATCTTCCTCTTAAACCCGCATGCAGTCCTCCATAGCTCATTCATATTATTCTTCTGCCTGAAATCATGTCTACCTTCCCTTTACCATCAATTCAGACACAGAACTGGTTTCACACCCCTTCCATTCCAACTGATGTCTAAGGCCCGTTCCACTCTCTAGGAGAGTTCTCTTCAAACTCTCCGTCTATGGTGGCCTACACTGACTCTAAGTGTGCTCATGTATGCATAGGCCATGTATCGGGATCAGAGCTGACTTTGTGTTAGCTTTCCCTGGTCCTGTTGCTCCATTAGATGACCAGCAACGTGAGAGCATCTTGGGTCTTAGATCTCGTTGGCTTCCCTTGGATAGTCTTCCTATGGCACAGAGGGAATGTGGATTCAATACACATGGAGTGATAATAATAAATTTTATGAGAGCTTACATCTTGATTATATGATGGATTATACTAACCTTTTATTCACTAAGCATTCAACATTTATTTAGTACCCATGATATTCTAAATTCCAAGCTAATTACTGTTACCCCTACAGCTACTGTTACCCCTACAGCTACAAATAATAATAGCAGCTGACATCTATCAAGTGCTTACTGCACATTTTCCTGCGGCCTTGGGTTAAGCAACGTTTGCATCATTTCTTTTAATCCTCCCAAGTGCCTGTCATCTTCAATTTACAGATGATGAAACTGAGGCTTGGCGATATTAAATATCCTGTCTCATAAACTCTATGAGCACAAGAACTATATTTGTTTTTGCTCATATTTGTGTATACCCAAGAGTTTCTTGCCCTTATTAAGTCTTCAATAAATATTTATCAATTGAGTAAGTAGATGGATTAATTAGTCTTATTTTTAAAAGGCAATCAGGACTAGATAGGCTTAAGTGGTAGAGCACATGCCTTGCATGGGTGAGGTCCTGGTTTTATCCTGGACCACATAGCTCCCAATGCACCCCCTGCCCCCACACACTAAGCACCACTAGGTGCTACCCCACCCCAGAAGAAGTTAAAGGATAAAAGCAATCTGCCTAGAGTCATCATAATCATTATGCTTTCTGGCTCTCTTAACCCAGTTTTATAGTTGAGAATCCTGAGTGTACAGACATGGGGCAGAGCTGCTACTTGCTCTCCCTGTGCCCAGCTGCTCACGAGGCACCCGGGAAGGATGGCGGGTTCTAGCCTTGGCCCGCCACCCCAGTAGAGCCACACAACAAGCCAGATGACCCCCCCACTCTATCGGGCCGCCATTTTCCACATCCAGACTTCCCTCTCGTCAGAACTCCACCCAGCGACCGCCTATCACAGCCCGTCTTGCGCCGCGTGGTTCATCTATAAATGCTATATTTAGAGGTGTCTACAAGGGTATGCCATCTGCACGGCAAGCCTGGCAAGCTGCCCGTGTTATATTTGATATGCCAAATACCAGGAACAATTATATTAGTTCATTCCCATGACCTAATATAATGGTGTGAGGCTCTTTATGTTCCTGGAGCAAGCGGATGCCCTTGGGCTCTACTAGCATGAGACAGGACATATGGAGATATTACTGGTGCCCGCTCGAGCAAATAGATGATCAACAGGAGGATAGTGATAGTGAATCCTGAGTGTAAAAAAATAAAATAATTTGGGCCTACAGAGCTAATACTTAGGTTAAGGCACTTGTCTTGCATGTAACTGACTCCTGTTCTAAATCTGACACCATATATGATCCCCTGAGCACTGTTAGGAATGACCCTTGAACACAGAGTCAAAAGTAAGTCCTGACCACTATGAGTATGGCTTCAGTCTTCCCCAAGAAGTAATTTTCTCATATGTGGCACTAATAATTAGCAAAGGTGTAGAAACACTGGTTTCTATAACTATCCTTAAAAAGGATGCTTAGCCCAAAGATCATTTTGCTATGGAGTTCAAGTCTGTTCTTCTTTCCTCCTTAATACAATCTTAAGGGTAGTTGGCATGAGATGTATATAATATAGGTCTAAGAATTGCCTCATCATTGTCGATTGTTATTTCAGTGTTCTAGTGCCTCATGTCTGGTAGAACATCAATCCTATTTTTTTTCTCACACCTTTAATGAGGAACAAGTAATAATTCATGCATGATAAATCAGAGACTTTTGTATAATGCAGATGGATTCCCTCCTTGCAGTAGCTTATAAAATGCTTTCATAGAATGTTAGAGGTCAAAGATAAGAAAGAGAAAGAGTTGGTCCAGAAAGTTCACTTCCTCTGTTCTCTGGCTATTCTGGGCTCCAGTTAGATGGTGGTGAATTCTGTGAGCTTCCAAAAAGACCTGGCTGCAGATTCTCACAGAATCCTCACAGTCAGGATGACCTTGGACAAGTGCCTGAACCTTCATCCCTCGATTTCCTCATGTCTCAAATTGGAATTAAGATATTCTCTTGCACAGTTGTTGTGAAGAATAGCTATCATATGGAGATCCGACACCAAGTACACAGTAAATAAATCTTCTAAGTGTATGAGAAATACAGATGTTATATTTAATTAATAAATATGGGGGAATATCATCAAGATGGATTATTTTCCCATCAGAATATGGAGTTCTACCAACTCCATAAAGTTATGCATTTATAGCTTATTCAAGGGGAAAATAGAAGCTCCAAATTAGTATTTTGTTTTGCCAAATAAAACAAAACCAGACTTGGAGGCGTCTGATACTTCTCTTGGCACTACCTCTGGTGTCCTGAGATGAGGCGTCAAGTGCTGTCCTGTTGGACCACAGTCTCTCCATTTCCTGCTCCCGCAGGAGGACACCTTGTATCTTAGGCTACTGAACTGTGTGACATCCATCCCTCTTAGGTCACTCTCTTGAGCACTTGGCCATAGCTCGCCAGCTGCTGCTTTTCCTCCTTGAGAAGGATTTGACAATGATTGGAGGTGCTGGATTAGCATCCATTACTTGGGCCTGGTGGGGCTATGCACCAAGCACCTGCCACACCAACTGATCAGGGGTCTTGAACCAAAGCTGTGCCTTTGTCCTGGCAGTTGTTGCAGAGTAAAGCTGGCCTATCTCGATGATTAAGGAAGGCACAGGTCTCAGGCCTTTCAGGTAGTCTTTATAGGTTTTAATTTTCCAACTACAAAACAATCAGTGTCCAACCGTGCTTTGCTTCCTTTATTACTTTACCCGCCATGCATCTATTAGCCCATTAGTTCTCCTAACACCTGCTAACATGACCAAATGCTAGACCAAGTACTAAAAATTTAATAGTTAAAAGACTTCAGGACTCAGTCTCTTTCGGTGAGAAGATGTGGAATATCTCAAGCAAGGTCTCTCCTAGGAGCACTGTCAACTGGGCAGGACAGGTCAAGGCCACAAACGTAGGCGCTTGGAGAGCATGTAGTGCTTGAGAAACAACTTGGGGCCTCATACATGTGAGGCAGGTGCTCAGGTCCTTTGAGGTATCTCCCCAACTCATGATGCTTGCTCTTTAGGGGCCAGGAACTACCTAAAGAAATAAAGCTTAATGGTAAGGACTGTGATAGGTAGGAAACATTGTGGCCCAAGAATAAAAAGACACTGGGCGGAGCGATAGCCCAGCGGGTAGGGCGTTTGCCTTGCACATGGCTGGCCTGTGCCCGGCCCGGGTTTGATCCCCGGCATCCCATATGGTCCCCGAGCACCGCCAGGAGTAATTCCTGAGTGCAGAACCAGGAGTAACCCCTGAGCGTGCGCCGGGTGTGACCCAAAAAAGCAAAAAAAAAAAAGAAGAAGAAGAATAAAAAGACACTGATCCCAGATACAGGGGACGTTGCGTTGAGCTAGGTGGGTGAATAATGCTTTGTTGATCAGTACTATTTGCAGACTCTAGGCACCATGACACAATGGAAATCCAGGTGACCAGACAAACCAGAATACCAGTAAGTGAATGTGCTCATTTTAGAGTGAGATGTGGTGTGGAGCCCATTTAAAAGGTAAAATGTGGCAACTGAATTTACTTTGGGTTCCCAAAGGAGGGCTCTGGAAGAGGTACTTTAGAGCGGAGACCTCCAAAGTTAAAGCAGGAGTCTGGAAGAGGTAAGACCCCCAAAGTCCAGACAGTGAGAGCACATGAGATAGTCAGGGATGTGAAGCAGAAACATACAGCCTTCATTCATGGCAGATATTGATGGGACATCGATTTTTCTTGTGCTGGGTTTAATTTTTCCTCAAGCTCCTTTGCCTGAAACGTTGTGTTTAAATATATCGCTTGCGGTGGAGGTATCTATTCTTGGACTCATGTGTTTTTTATTTTAGGCAGTTCAGAAAGTGGTTTGCTGAGAAGCGCCAGGAACGAAGGAGGAGAAAGCTTTTAAGCAAAGAAGTTGAAATAGGATACAGGGGTGACTTGGGAATTTCTAGAACTTTTGCAGGCTTGGGTCAGAGGGCCAGGCGTGTGAATCC
Organism: Cryptotis parvus; assembly: GCA_021461705.1. Classification (NCBI taxonomy): domain Eukaryota; kingdom Metazoa; phylum Chordata; class Mammalia; order Eulipotyphla; family Soricidae; genus Cryptotis; species Cryptotis parvus. The sequence goes on from JAJIBD010021603.1 coordinate 370,833, forward strand.
CAGCTGCACTATTTCTCCCTCTGGCTGGTCCTGGGCAAAGGCAGAGAGCTGTATCTGCTGCGGTGCCCTCTTGGAGGGACTGGAGAGGATAAGAATAGACCCACCCTGGGGGCTGGCTTCAGGCCTCTACAAAGGACACAGAAATGCTCTCAGCATAGTGATTGGCAGGAAGGAAGCCAGTGGCCTGGGTAATTCAGCCTCTGGCTACTATTGTGAGTCTAATCACTAGCACACTCAATCTGTTTCTATCATCATTGTCACTGTCATTATTTGATAGAAGGTATTATTTCTCCCTGTATTTGCAATGGTTTTTATGTGGCCTTGGCTTTCATTCACTGGATAAATTACATTAGATGATTGAGACCCCACAGAAATGAGGCCTTGGATTTCCACCTGACACTGGAAGCCCATTTTTGTTTGTTTTGAACAAGAGTAGCTCTGGGGGTGGGTAGAGAGAAATGCTGGGGTCAAGGTGCGTGCCTTGGATGAGGCCAACCCCTGATTGCAGTCCCCCATTTGGTCCCCAATACCACATGGTTCCCTGAGTGGTCCTGAAGACTCGAGTAACACCAGGGTGGCCCTGGTGATCCCCAACACCCCAGCGCTGTGCTCTCACAGTAAACTGCTGGCACAGTTGGTGGAGAGTCACAGAAAGGGCCCAGTACCTACCGCCTGAGCACTGCTCGGGAGGCCACCCCCACACCTACCCCCAATAGAGCATTTCTGCTGTGCTTTGCCCTCTCTTTCCTTCCCACTCAGTGATCCTTCTGCTGGTCCTTCTCCATTCTTCCTCCAAACCTGATCCCACTCACAGTAAAATGTAGTAAAAACATTGAGTCTTCACACTTTGCCAGGCAGCCAGGCAAGCACTTTACACTCATCACCTCATTAATCCTTGCCTCTGAGATGCAGCAGAAATGTAGCGAGGTGAAGGTGTTCTCAGATCGCAGGTGCCCAGAAGCAGTGGAAAATGCGTAATGACCATGCTGTACCCTCTTCATCCAGTGAGCTAGGACAAGGGAACTTCTTCTTCCAGTTCTGATTTAAATTTGGGATATGGCATCTGCAGCCTCTCTGCACCTTGGACCATGTTTTCCAAACTAGGAAGGCAGAACCCAGGGCAAGCAAAGCCAAGGGAGAGTCACAAACCAATAAGGGCCTTTAAAACCAGGGAAATGATACAGTGGTTAGTATTCATGGCCAATAGGTGCCCAACCCAGCTTCAATTCTCAGCACCACATGGTCCCCTGAGCATTGCTGAGTACAGCCTTGGAGGCTCCCCAAGTCACTGGGGTGACTTGAGCGATCCCAGCGCTCTGAGCTCCAACAGCACAGCACCCCAGGCCCTGGCATTGAGTTGCCTGCCAGACTAGCTGACAATTGTGCATGGGTTTCCCAGGGCACCTGAGCACTGCTTGGGAGACAATCCTCCACCCCCAATTAAATGAAAAATAGAATTAAAACCAGACTCGTAATTCAGAGAAACTTGCCATGTTGAAGGGCCATTGGAGGTCGGGGATAGATTTACTCAGCTTTGCTGCACTCTGATGGGAATGTCTGGCCTAAGTGTCAGTATGCTGCGGGGGTCCAGGAGTCCCCTCAGAACCCATACAGCTCACACAGCATGCAGGGAGAGTGAGAACCTCAGTGGGTGGAGAAGAGCTGGCCAGTCTCGGACAGTGAGAGCTGAGCAAGAGGCTCTCCCTGGCAGCCTCTTACTTACCTATGAGGGAAATGGGTGAGTGTGGATGCAGAGCAGAGAGGATTCAGCTCAGGTCACAAAGGCGAAGTCATGCACAAAGGTAAGTTAGGGAGGTTTGCAGGCAACTTTGTGGCACTGAGGCAGCGTATGCCAGGGAGTTTCGGGGCAACAACTTCTAAAAGCTGAATCCTCAGACATATCACCTGGCTCTCCCCACACTGTCCTCCAGGGAATCTATCACTCACGAACCTGGAAGAAGCCCAAGATGAAACTGGGTCAAGGCTATAAGGCCATTTGGATGATCAGGGGCTTCCTACAGGTGACCTTCTGGTCTGTGTTTCAGAGGAATTTGTGCATGTACATAAACAGACTCAACAGAATTGCTCTTTCCTGAACAAGAAATGGAGCTTCCTCTGGTGGCCGGGCAAGGAACCAGGCAGGGTGGCTGTTCTCTGAGGGCAGGGAATTAAACACCTGGATTTATTTTTTGTATCATATTTGCGTGACTGAATTTATTTTAAAAAATTAAAAGATTATTTTTTTTTTTTGGGGGGTCACACGCAGCAATGCTCAGGGGTTATTCCTGTTCTACACTCAGGAATTACTCCTGGCAGTTCTCAGGGGACCATATGGGATGCTGGAGATTGAACCTGGGTTGACCTCGTGTAAGACAATTGCCCTCCCTGCTGTACTATCGCTCCGGCCCCAACAATTTTTTTTAAACATCCAGATTTCCAAGGCTTCTCTTCAGTCTCAGCTTGCAGGTATTGAGGACTCCCCCCTCACCCCAAGGTGCCCAGTGACCTCCCCCATCTCCATGTCCCTCTCCTTTTTATGCCACATTGCTAGAAGTCAGCATGGCTCCCTGTGACCTGGATGTCACAGCGGTGGGAGCCTTGCTTATCTCAGCATATGCTGGTAACACCAGAAGCAGTCGGGGGAATCCTTGAGAAATGGCTGAGCACGTCCTTACAATGGGGTGAAGGCCTGTCCCCAGAGAATGAGCTCTGCAGCTCAGTTCCTCACTCAGCATCAGGAGGGAAAGAGAGAAAGAGAGAGGGAGAGGTGAGGGGAGAGATAGAGGGAGAGAGAGACAGAGACAGAGAGACAGAGACTGAGACCCAGTGATTTTCTGCAGCTAATCCTTGGTTGCAAAGAAAATGAGTACAAGTTTCCATGATAAGGGGCTGGAGCGATAGCACAGCAGGTAGGGTGTTTGCCTTACACATGGCTAACCTAGGTTCAGTTCCCGGCATCCCATATGGTCCCCTGAGTACTGCCAGGAGTAATTCCTGAGTGTGGAGCCAGGAGTAACCCCTGAGCAACCCCAGTATGACCCAAAAAGAAAAAAAAAGTTTCTGTGATACCTGTAGAGAAGTTGGACAGGTCTGGGTCCAAATCCTAACTCTAACTTTCTAACTGGCTGAGGTTGGGCCAGGCGTGAAGTCCTCTCAGCTGGATCACTAGAAGCTGAACCTTCAAATGCCAAGAGAATCCAAAGCAAATTAACCCAAACCTGATGTTTGCTATTTCCTAGCTGGGAAAGTGCTGTGTGGCAGGGGCGTGGGACTGGCACTCTCGGCTTTGCTTTACAGCGTACTTTTGGTTCTGAACTCAGGGATGACTCCTGGAAAGACTAAGGGGGAGGGGGCACATGGGATACTGGGGTTGAAACTGGGCCAAACGTGGTCAAAGCAGGCCCCTTACTCACTGTACTATGGCTCTGGTCCAGCAAGGTACTGTTAGAAATGTATTTGACTGTTGGGGCGGCGATAGCCCAGTGGTAGGGCGTTTGCCTTGCAGCGGCCGGCCCATGCCGGCCCAGGTTCGATCCCCGGCGTCCCATATGGTCCCCCGAGCACCGCCAGGAGTAATTCCTGAGTGCAGAGCCAGGAGAAATCCCTGAGCATTGCCGGGTGTGACCCAAAAAGCAAAAAAAAAAAAAGAAAGAAATGTATTGACTGTTGTAACTAATTCATCGCAAATCCATCAGGGGATGTCGTTGTGGTCTGTTCACAGATGAGCAAACATGCACAGTGGGCTCATCTATACCCCCATGTTATATAGCCAGTAGTGGGGGTGGGTGCAGAGAAGAGCCCCCCAACTGCTGGTCCCAGTGTCCATGTTCTAACCTCCGTCTTCCTGCTCTACAAAATGATGGAGAAAGAGCTTGGCCTTAGGACCCAGAAGGACTTTTCATGTGCCAGCTTCAGACCAGTTTTCTGACTGCATCTTCGAAAAGATTATTGAACCTCACTGGGCTAAGCTACATCCATGTTTTATCATGGGGATAATAAAGCAAGGTAATGAATGAGCTAGTAAATGAGGTAAAGCTTTAGAAGCTATAAAACTCTTTTTACATATATGAAGTGGATAATAAATGTTAGATGTCAAAGAGCCTTAGCTGATATAATAAGGTTCTTGCCTTGTGAGATAGACCCACAGAGGCAGTTGAGAGTTTTTTGTCAAAATAGGAGTGGGAAGAATAGAAGGAAGATTGGAAGGAAGAAAGGAAGGAAGGAAGGAAGGAAGGAAGGAAGGAAGGAAGGAAGGAAGGAAGGAAAGAAGGAAGGAAGGAAGGAAGGAAGGAAGGGAGGGAGGGAGGGAGGGGAGGGAGGGAAGGAGGGAGGGAGGGAGGGGAGGGGAGGGAGGGAGGGAGGGAGGGAGGGAGGGAGGGAGGGAGGGAGGGAGGGAGGGAGGGAGGGAGGGGGGGGAGGAGGGAGGGAGGGAGGGAAGGAGAGGAAGGAAGGAAGGAAGGAAGGAAGGAAGGAAGGAAGGAAGGAAGGAAGGAAGGAAGGAAGGAAGGAAGTTAAAGAGTACTTTGGAAACATGCTTTAAGAGGAGAACATGAAATCAGGAAACTGATCAGAAGCAGCACATTGTCATGCTCTTATACTGAGGAACTAATTCCTCCTGTGGGGTAGCATCAGATTCCAATCCCAGACTCCCTCTTTCCAGCTGTTGAATTTGGGTTTACAGCTTTACTTCTCTGATACTTAATGCCCTTCTCTATGAAATATAAGATAATAAAATCTTCTTTGTCGGCTGGTGGGAGAACTCCATTAGATCCTGAAAGGTAAGTGGGCACATAGGAGGTGCCCCCCAAATCACTGATCTCCTCCCTACCATGAGCTGCATCCCTTTCATGCTTCTCTTTGCATGCAGGTGGCCAAAATAAGGAGCTGCCTCTTTAGGGGTTCATTTGCTGACATCAGGAGTGGGCACTCCACATAAACACTCTTCCATCCTCGGTATAAACGCATCTCCATCCTTCTGCTACCTGCTTGCAGGTGCTACTGGTGAGAAAGACGTTCCCGGCAGCAGGGGTCTTTGTTCACTGCAATTAGAGGCGCCTAGCTAATCCTTCTGCTTCCCAGATGCTCTGGGAGCCAGTGGTATTTCAGCTCATCTCTTTTATATGCCTCACTCTGAAGACATCTTATTATTCATTTCAAAACTTGACAACTCGTATCACTTCGTCCCCTCATTCCATTCTGATGCACAAAAGGAAGAGCGAGATGTAGTAGTCTCCAACCCAGTTTGGCTCTCACTCAATCCAGTCCATAGTGCCAAAGCTTTCTTCTGGCCAGGTTGCCTTATGCGCCCACTCTGGGTGTCTACTGCATGGCACATGGGGACTATTGTTTTCATCTTCTTGGAATGTATGGAATATGCAGGACCTACCACTGGGGAAGTGCACTTCAGGCTACTACGTGATCCTACAGAGACTCATGCAGACTTTGGTACAGAACACAGCAGGACCAGAAAAAGCTGGTGTGCCAGAAGGTCTGGTCCAGGAAGAGCATTTCCAGCCTAAAGCCATTTGCTCCCCAAACAAAGTTTTGCTCCCCCAAAAAAAAATAAATTTAAGCATGCTGCACCAGGATACTTAAGCAAATATCCTAGTGTACCAGGATGTATATAAGGAAAGGGCATGCCTTATCATCAACAGAAGATGTTTTAAATAGTAGGTATCTAAGCACTCGCTGTGCCCTGGCTGTGTGTCAGTTCATGTCCAGTGTATCTCAGGCTCAGGTCTCCTTGTCTGTTTCCTCTGTGGTTCTTGGTTCAGCAAATGGAAGTTGTTTGGATATGACAGTGGAGAGCCCCCAATCTCGACTGTAAGTTAGATGGAGTTTTCAACAGTCAGCTTATAGCTCAGTGCTCTAATGTAGCTCTTAAAACAATTCCATGAGATATAGACAGTTACCCATAAACCAGGTGGGGAAGTAAAGTCACAGAAAGATGGAATGCCTGTTCCAGCGCCACCCCTCATGGGAGAGAAGCTAAACTTCAATCACAGTTCCCAGCTTTACCCCTTCGCCACACTCCCCAGTCTTCATCCAGACACCGAAATTCTTAGGTCATAGTAAGTGAAATAGTTCATGAGACCCTCTGACACTGGGGCTGAGGGTACCAAATGTAGGTAATGAAGGCTCTTACCTGTGTGCTGTCAGAGAGAACACAGCTGGATGTGAAAATGGCAGAAGTGTATTTTAGTGAGAAACTACTCACTAACAGCAGAAAGAGCCAAACATCTGTCCTTCCTTGTGCAGAAAGGGCCACAGAAGAGAGGATCGTGGAAGGGGGAATGGAGGTGACGCCCTAGAAGACATTTTTACAGAGTCCAAAACACCAAAGTTTTCAGAAGCCAGGAAGTAGCTGGGTCCAGGCACAACATCTATGTTTTCTACGAGTGCTTTCTGCACCCTCAGTACCTGCTTTCCTGGAGAAACATTGTCTTGAGGGATTTTGGGGTCCCTCCCTTCCAATGTTAACTGAAATGCACATCTGTGTTCTTTTATCAGCCTTGAGTTTTCTCAGTACGCTCTGTACATGGGGCCAGGGTTAGCCTAGGACAGCGACCTTAACTGTCAGAAGCGATGCCGGTGTCAGAGGCCAAGTTTGAGAATACCTTGGGATAGCTGGCTAGGGATGGTCAAAGGAGTCTCTGAGGGATTTTTTTTCTAGTCCCCCGCTCTCTGTGTGATCACACGCCAGCTCTGTCTACCTGGATGATGAACCACTGATGAATTAAGAATATGCAGATTCATGAATGGGCAGCTGGACAGGAGACAGATCAGATGAGCGGAGGTGATGGATCACTGTGAATCAAATGGCAAGGGATAGAGGGAGGCACAACGGGATGGAGGGTTATCTTCTGGATTGTACATTGGGACAGGGAAGTAGAACGAAGCATGAAGACAGGAGGACCTCGGCTCAGAAATTCCACCTGTCATTCACATCTTCAGAGTTGGCGTTTCTGCTACTCTAGGCAGCCCTATGACAACCCTAGTCTACTACTGTCCAACCAGAGCCTGAGCCGACTTCCTATAGGACAGTCAGACCTGTGCAGCCCCTGGCCACCCCGTGAGCCATCTTCCCCATGCATGGTTTGGGCAGTGTTTCACCACTCTTCCTGCTGATTCCCCACTCAGAGAGGCTCAGCTCCCGCCTTTCACCCGCTTCAGGATCCATGTTTACAGCCTAGTCTGAGGGTCGAGCACATTAGGACTCATGGCAGGTTTGAGTAGAAAGTAGTTGATGATTCCAAGCACCCCTGATATTACCTGGAATTCTGCCCGTGGTCTTTCTTTCCATAGATATCCAACCTTGCATTTTATCATCTTAAATTTCCATTCAGCTTGCAGTTCCTTCGAGGATTATGTTACTTCCTAGCCTTGATTTTCTTTATTATCCCTCAGCATGCACCCCCATTTTTTGCTATACACACTTAGCACTCCACAATCTGCTCAATTGAGATGTCTGCCCCACCCAGTTCTTGTCTTTATTTGGACACTAGCAGAAAACTTGCATATCCAATCAACCCATTGTGAGGGAGTCCCACAAAGTCTCACACCCTGAGCTGGGGGCTGGGACAGCCATGGAAAACCTGAGTGTGACACAGGACCCCTCTCTTAGTCTCGGCAGTGCACAGAGGAGACAGTTATTAACCAGGTAATCACACAAGCATCAGCATAATTACAGGCTGCGGCACATGTTAGGAAGAAAGGCAATGGGTTTCTTTGAAAACATTCAACAAAGGCACCTGACTCCTTGTCTCCCCAGCGTCTGCACAGTCCCTCCGGGACAAAGATCTTGCCAGCATTAACTTTGTTGCCTGAATCAAGGGAGTAGTGTCCTTGCTAGAAATGGAGTCAGGCAGGTCAGGCAGAGCTGAATTGGGCGCTGCTGATACTGGAAGCAGAAGTCCTGAACACTTAAGCCACCTCTGAACCCCCTCCTTTGCATGGGTTCAGTGTCTCCGCTGGCTAAAGAAGACCAGTGTGCTGGGGAGAGAGGAAGGAGAGGTTCATGACCACAGAGCTGGGAAGGAGTTAGTAACTGCCCCCATGGGAGATGAATCATTAAATAAATGGACATGAATTAGGCCTTCACAGCAACTTTTCATTGTTATTGCAGTGTTCGGGAGCTTGGTGGTATTTGGACGGGGAGTTACATGATATCAAGGATCAATACGGCATCCTACATACACAAGGCCTAATATCCACTCCGGCTCACACCCACTTTTCACACCTGCTATGATCTTCACTGAGACCTGTTTTGGGTCCATTGTTAAATCCTTCAGAGCCACCTTCAACCCCGCCTCTCTTTTCTCCTCACTCACCAGAAAACAAGAGTGTCCAGGGTTAGATTTTATTTCCGCTTATTAGTTTTGCCCTCTGAGCCCCTAACGTATGTATGTTGAAGGGACTGTTGGCATTTTTAAACCAAAGGAACAATTTGAGGATAATTTCTTTTACTGGGTTTGTTTTCCAAAGCAATAGCCTCACAAATCTTAGGGCCAATTAGTATCACTGTATCACTGTCACTGTCTTCCCATTCATCATCGATTTGCTCGAGCGGGCACCAGTAATATCTCCGTATGTCCTGCCTCATGCAAGTAAAGCCCAAGGGTACCTGCTTGCGCCAGGAACATAAAAAGCCTCAAACCATTCATCAGGTCATGGGAACGAGGTCTATAATTGTTACTGGTATTTGGCATATCAAATACGATACAGGTAGCCTGCCAGGCTCTGCCGTGAGGGTAGCATACTCTTGTAGTTATCTCTAAATCCAGCATTTATTGATGAACTGGCTGTGATAGACTCATCTGCTGGGTGGAGTTCTAACGAGAGGGAAGTCTGGATGTGGAAAATGGAGGCCCTCATGGAGTGGGGGTTTGTCTGGCTTGTTGAGAGGCTCTGCTGGGGTGGTGGGCCAGGGCTAGAACCCGCCAGCCCTCCTGGGCACCTTGTGAGCAGCTGGGCAAAGGGAGAGCCAGTAGCAGCTCTGCCCCATGTCTGTGATGTCTGCAACATGTCACCCTATTGATCACCAGGGTTGATTTGGCTGATCTGGCTGGCTAGGCGGGTGTCCCCCTTCCTCCCTCACCGCTCCATGTGCGTCCCTCCCGAAGCTGCGCTCGGTCGAAGAGGACGGCCTTCCCGAATAGAGACGGACTGGTCTTCAGTCGAGGGTATACGAGTAGCTGCACTCCCCTGCTAGAACCTCCAAACAAGGGCCAATTAGTATTAAGAAAAACAATTGGCCCTCCACCCTCAGAGCACTAGGCTCACCATCCCCAGAGCCAGCATGCTGCCCAGCATGGAAGGGAAGAGAGCTGCAGAGATTTTGCTCTGAATGCTGAGTGCAGCTTCTGATTTAAGTGGCAAAGCCTGACATTAAGCAGGAAAGGAAAGGTTTTGCCATTCTGCATGACGAGCAGAGCCCAGATGACAGTTCTGCCCCTTCCTTTCAGCATGGGGAAGAGCAGGGATCCTGAGAGCCAAAAAAGGGACTAGATTACTCAGGTTAAGCTGCTGCATCACTCTGAACTATTGGAGAAGTTTTCAACCTAAGGAATTTGGAATTAAAATCAAAGCAATGGTTATCATCTTTGCTGGAGGCTGCTTTGTGGCCGAGTGGCTCGGGCAGCAGGAACTGATCTTCAGTGCTACAACCTAGAAGTCTGAGATCCAGGTGTGCAGTTGAGTTTTTTCAGAGTATGAGGGAATGTGGTTCCGAACTTCCCCCTAGGATCTGGTGGTTTTCTGACACTTCTTGGCAGTTCTTGGCTTGTAGCACCATAATCCACCCCCTCAGTGCCTTCACCTGCTTAGATGTATCCATGTGTCCACAGCCCCTTCTCTTGTGTACACGGTCGGATTGGTATTTGTGGTGCCCTGGATGGGCTTGCCCTACTTGGATCAAAATTTGATGAATCACATTTATAAAAATAACTCTTTCCAAACAGTGTCACACCCTGACGTCTTGAAGACATCGGGCTTTAGCTTATGACTTTGCAGAAGACCTGCTTCATTCAGTGTGTCTCACTAAGTCATGGTTGTGATCAATGGTTTCAATTGCCAGTCTTTGAACTGGCAAGCTCCAGTCTGCAGGTGTGAAAGGGTCAGAGTTTACGGCTTACCAAGAATCTTGCAGCTAAAGAGGTACTTATGTATTTTGTCATGTATTTTGTGTCGCTAGGTGTCGGGCAGGAATTTTTTTTAGCATGATCTTACTTAGTTTTCATCCAATCAAATGCACTTTATTGGGAAGGACCCTGAGGTGCAGAGGAGGCAAGGGAAGCTGTCCATGAAGACATAAGGAACACAGATTAGGTCTGTGTTTTAAAAGAGTAGATCTGATTTTAGCTGCTGACTGTCTGCCTGCCACATTGCCTCAGCACCTGAGTTCTTAGTACAAGGGATCTTTAAAGCCAAGTTTGCCATGACCACCTGCTGGCCACCTCAGCTTCCAGTGAAACCTCAGCATCCAGCATCCCAGCATCTCTCCCCACCCCACCCCACACACCGTTGTCATGGTGCTCCCTCCACCAGCTGACTACCAGTTACTTCTTACAAAGTTTCTGTCTAGAGTGTGAGACTAGGCTGAGGTTCATTTCAGACTGGTTACAACACAGAAGCAATTTTCCATGAAATAGAATGACCTATTTCTGCTGGGACATGTGGCTAAACATGCTGTCTCATTTCTATTCATCCACACTCATTTACCCACTTGCTAGAATAATTTTACACCATAAACTAAAATGTTGAAATCATGGGTTACATTACTAAACACCTACAACAGTTATTAGGATTCTTCATGCAGAAAGAAGCAGAAAAGAACAGGAATTTTAGGACGATGAAAAAGCAGGCAGTTAAAGTCCACTCAGTGCCTGAAGACTGCGTGGGGACTGATCCACGCCTGGCAGCGGTCAGAGTCTACTTATCAGCTGTGTGATGTGGGGCTGCTTATTCAACCTCTCTGTGTCCCAGTTACCTCAATACTAGAAGAAGGGGAAGTAGTATGTAAGGTTGTTAGATGAGAGGAATAAATAAGGAAATATGGAGAGTGCCTGCTAAATGCTTCCCCCAGGGTAGGCACTCTCTGAAAAGCACCTTTCTATTAAATAATGAAAATATTCCACAGAGCGGGGTGGATTGGGGGGGGGGGAGAACCTGCCACATTTGGGATTCTTTATTTATCTTAGCTTTTCAGAATAAATTGTTCCCGTATGTATTCAAACTTTTGAAAGTGTTGTTAGAAGAGGTTCGATTGATGTTTATTTATGTAAAATTATAGGGTGATTTCTTAGCTTTTCTATTTGTATCTCATTTTTCTTTTTACTGTAAATTGGGCTTTCTCGGAACAATGTATTTATGTGTTTGTTTATCCCTTAATAGATACCTACAGCACTTTCAGAATTGCAATTCCAACATTAATTACTCCTCACGGGAAGGCAGGCGCTTGAGTGAGAGTCCATTGGGTGGGGGGAGAGTCAGCGCTCGCCTGTTCTCCCAGAGAAGTTGTGTTGCTGCTCTGCGCAATCTCCCAAGATGGGGGAGAAGCAATAGAAAAGTCACTTCAGATAATATTAAAGTATCAAAGGAATTCACCAGTTCTAGTAACTGAAGGCTTCAAGGTTTTCTCAGATAAGTGGATCACAGGAGCTGGCTTCTTAGAGGTTAGTGTAGATCTTTCACGTCGCTCTGACTCCATACTCCTCCCTGAATCTTTACTGATGATGAACACTGGGCAGCCCCACCTCCATAAATGGGGACTCTTGGACCAACTGCCTAGAAAAAGACTTGAAGAGAGAGAGAGAGAGAGTGTTGAGAAGGGGTACAAAGAAATAGCTCTAGAGGCTGAACACATGCTTAGCCTGTGGAAGACTCAGGATTGGTCCCTTAGTACCACACAGGCCTTGAAGCACTCCCAGGAGCAACCTCTGACACTAGACTGAGTGTGCCTGGTTTCCAAAAGTTTTTAAAAAAAAAGACCTACAGTGTTAAGAACCAACCCTCTGTCTACACCACCAGCAGCTAGACCCTTTCAGGGCAAGATCCTTTCCACGTGACAGATGCGAATGATGCTGGGACAACACTTCCGATCTAAGCACAGAGCAAAATCAGGCCTTAGGCTCCTACATACTCGCACAGTTGTGATCACTGGGAGGGACCTGTGCCCTCCTCTCTCCATCTCTCCCTTGAGAGACCATAGTGTGGGTTATTCAGCTCAGTATTTCCAGGGCCTGGCCCGAGCCTCATCCAGATGAGGAAGGGTTTGGGGAATAAATGCTGACTGAAAGAATGAGGGTGGTGAGTGCAGACCCCTCCACTCCGTGGCTGTGCGCTGGCCACATTCTTGCTCAGAGGCTTGCAGTTTGGGTTGAACTGCAACTGGGAATCTAACACGCCATTCCACAGTGAGTCTCTTGCTCAAGGAGGCGTTTACTTCTCTGAGCAGCAACCTCACTGCCATCGCTTGGGTGATTGCTAATTGATTCAGCACACCTGCCTCCACTCTACTGTTAGGGAAGCCCAGAGCCCATGTCTGGGATGTTCTCAGCTCATTAACTAGTTCATCATCCTGGTCTTAGGCCAGGACATCGTGTGCTGTTTTCCCGAGCTGTATGTTTACAGCATGTTGAGAGACTTGCCACGAGGAACGTGTCTTTTAGAGTTGTCTTGTTATTAAGAAAGTATTTTTTGGTATTTTGGCCACACCCAGCAGTGCTAAGGACTTACTCGTGACTCTGCACTAAGGGATCTCTCTTGATAGGGCTCAGAGAACCTCATGAGGAGTCAGAACCTGGGTTAGCCATGTGCATAGTACCCACTGTACTGCTGCTCCAGTCATTTCTTATCAAAGTTTTTTTAAAGTAATGAACAAGCTGGGAGATGGTTCAAAGTACTGGTATGTGGAATTCTTAGGTTAGGTCCCTAGCATTGGATGGTACCCCACTTCACCACTGGGAATGACCCATGAGCACTGAGCTAGGAGAAGCTCCCAAGCACCACTAGTTCTGGACCAAAACTAAGGGAACTAAGGAAGTATCTAAAGCGAACAGACATGAGGATTTACTACCTCAGCCTCCTCCTTGGAGAGCCGAGGGAATGAAGCAGCGGAGACAGATGTAGCCATAGAGCCCACTGGGTCAGGCTGGTGACTGAATCCAGCATCTACTGACAGATTCAACAGAGGAGTTGACAATTTCCATTGTGAAGTCAAGACTCCATGAGGAGGGAGCCACAATGCATTTTCCGGGGTCTTGGAGCCGGGGGGGGAGTTGGGGTTTATGTGTTGTCATTATCACTTTGGGAAGTTGCAAAAGTATCTGGAAATGTGTGATCCCCAAGTAGTAGTTGAACTGTACATTGCAAATGGTCGCTTTAGTTCTGCACCCCAGAAATAAGTATGTGTTGAGGCCTTAGTGTGTGTTTGGGGTATGGGATGAAATGCTTTCATCCTAAGCATTTCATCAATGCTTAGCAGGAAAGGGTAGGAAGCAAAGGCAGCTGCCCTCATCCTGAAGCTGACCTCTCAGGGGATGTGTATATCCAGGGACCTTGTAAAGAATTGAGCAGCCACATCACAAGGAAATGTCCAGAGAGCCACACATATGTGCAGCCTGAGCACCGGGTCTCTGTTGGAAGTCAGAAAAGACCACAGGGCCAAGGTCCAGAGGAGGTGAAATGGAGCCTTCTAGACAGGTGGAGCAGCATGTTCAAGTCCTGATGGGTGGTGAGGGAAGGACTGAATGTGAGGGGACTGAAGAGGGACCACAGGATAGGAAGCACTGGGGTGCTAGGAAGGAGGTCTATAGGGGTGGACAGAAACATGCCCGAGCCCCATGAGGATTAGGGGCCTTTGTGCTGAGAGGTGGGAAATTGAATGTGGAGTCCCGACCTCCATCAACAATCGAGTCAGGGACGCTGTCTCATTTGCCAAGGCATCAAAAATCAGATGGGCTGGACATGTAATATGATTTGGAGACGACTGTTGGACTAGAGCCATTACCACCTGGATCCCATGGGATATGAAAAGATCACTTGGGCGCCCACCTGCAAGATGGTCAGACTTCTTCGTCAAGACCCTGAATGAACGGTTTGAGGCTCTTTGTATTCCTGAAGCAAGCAGTTGCCATTGGGCTATACTGGGACGTGATAGGGTCAAATGGAAACGTTACCGGCACCCACTCGAGCAAATCGATGAATAATGGGATGTCAAGTGATCAAATAAAGTGGGAAAACTTTAGTGTGTTTCTGATGCTGGATGGCATTTGTTACATTGCCAGACTCACCCTCATTGTCCCTCACAGGTCAGGGGACAGGAGGCCAGATAAATCTGGAACCCTCAGCACGTAACCCTGTGCAGCTGTACCTTCCAGAAAAAATTATATCAATGCACACCCATAAATAACAAAATTGCTGTCCTGGTCATCACTTACAGCTCCTGCCATGGGTCCTGCTCTGCACTAAACACTTGTGTGCCTGATGCAGGAGAGCCCTTTCTCTCCCCCTTTTACACGCGAAAACCCCACGAAAGACTTTCTGCACACATCTGTCAACACTCATATGTGCCAATACTTTCACAATCTTTTGTGCTTGCTCTTGTTATTAATATAATGCAAATAATAAAGAAATAGCATCAAGTTTGGGCGGAGTGCTCAAGCCTCTACATTCATTAATAACAGAGTGTGGCTAGGAATCTGTTCCTCCTTGATCTGGTGGCACAGCAGACATTTTGATTGGGGCATTTGGTCTAGTCCTGAGTCAAATCTAGAAGGTACCAGACCCAGAGCTCAGGGAAGGATTCTGGTTCCCTCTGACCTGTTCCATTTAGCATTTGATGATGGGGTGCCTGGGGGCTGGTACAGAGGTTGCCGCCCAGCCTCATTGGCACAATGATCCAGCTAACGCATCCAAAAAAGTGTTAGAAAAGAGAAAGCCCTTTATAATAAGCCTAGGCCTCCCTTTGTCTTGTGAAGTTTTAACTACTGTAATTGTCTGTGCTGTGAAGTAGTGCATTTTCATGTGTCTATTTTTATTCTGTGTCTATCTGCTTATCTGCTTTTTTGTTTTGTTTTGTTTTGTTAACTCGCTGGAATCCTGGTGGGTATTTTTCCTGTGACTAGTATTGCCTCTGGAATGCACACCCCCATACATATACACAAATACACATACACACACACATACACACACTAATAATATGAAGGCTAAATGGGGTAGAATTTATTCTTAAAAAGGGAGCTCATGGTAAAGTCTACAGCCGATGACACTCTAATCCATACTGTATTTAATTGGCTGTATTGAACCATACTACAAATTAAGTCTTCTCTGTAATTTATTCTGTCAGACGGTAACCCTCCAAACAATTTGATACTTCATTTAAACATTGGGAAATGGCTCATGGAAATGCTGAGGGGGAAAGAGATTTAATGGTGATCAGATAAGAAACCCTGTGTGCACAGAATGAGTCCGTGTGAAATGCAGGGGATTAACCTGATTCAATCATTGAGCATTTATTGAGCAACTATCTTGCATGGCATTCTCCACAGGACAGGTAGGTTGCTTCTTTTAGTTCTTCAAACATCATGTAATCCATTATATCCAAAAGAAGTGATAGTGGAGTACACTCAATTCTGGAGTCACCTGCACCCCAGATTGGGTATTGTAGTGTTGCTTCTCTGTACTTTCCTCTCCTCCAACTTTCCCTACCTCTTTCTCTCTCTTCCTCTCTTCTCAGCTCTCATTGTTTTATGGTTTTTTTTGTGGGGGAACCACACTCAGTGGTGCTCGGGCTTGCTCTTAGCTCTCTGATCAATGATTACTTCTGGTAGGGCTTAAGGGACCATATGTGGTGCTGATGATTTAAACTGGGTTGGTCTTATGCAAGGTACGTATTCTGACCACTATACTGTCTCTCTGGTTTCTTCCTCTGCTCTCTTTCTGGCCCACTTTTCTTTCTTCTTTCTTTTTTTCTTCTTTCTTTTTTCTTCTTTCTTCTGTCTTCCTTCTTCCTTCTTCCCTCTCTCTTCTCCCTTCTTCTTCCTCTTCCTCTTCTTCTTCTTCTTCTTCTTCTTTCTTCTTCTTCTTCTTCTTCTTCTTCTTTTTCTTCTTCTACTTCTTCTTCTTCTTTTTCTTCTTCTTCGTCTTCGCTCTTCATCTTCTTCATCTTCGTCTTCTCCTCCTCCTCCTCCTCCTCCTCCTCCTTCTTCTTCGTCTTCTTCTTCGTCTTCTTCTTCTTCTTCTTCTTCTTCTTCTTCTTCTTCGTCTTTGTCTTCATCTTCGTCTTCTCCTCCTTCTTCTCCTCCTTCTCCTCCTTCTCCTCCTTCTCCTCCTTCTCCTCCTCCTCCTCCTCTTCCTCCTCCTTCTTCTTCGTCTTCGTCTTCGTCGTCGTCTTCTCCTCCTTCTCCTTCTCCTCCTTCTCCTCCTTCTCCTTCTTCTCCTTCTTCTTCTTCTTCCTCTTCCTCTCTCTTCCTCTTCGTCTTCGTCTTCGTCTTCTCCTTCTCCTTCTCCTCCTTCTTCTCCTTCTCCTTCTTCTTCTTCCTTCTTCTTCTTCTTCCTTCTTCTTCTTCTTTCTTCTTCTTCCTCTTCCTCTTCGTCTTCTCCTCCTTCTCCTTCTTCTTCTTTTCGTTGTCATCTTCGTCATCGTCATTGTCATTATCATCATCTCTGTTGTCTTCTTCTCCTACCCCTCCTCCTACTTCTCCTCCTCTTCCACCTTCTTTTCCTCCTCCTCCTTCTCCTTCTCACTCTCACTCTCTCTCGCTCTCCCCCATCTTTCTTCTCTATCCCTCTAGCTTCCTCCTCACCATCCTCTCATATTTCTAAAGGAAACTATTTCCTTCACTCAACATGAAGGGAAATTGTAATCCAAACAAATATATTTGTCCAAGATGTTATTAGCCCTGAAGTGGATGGAGGGAAACTCATGTGCACAGCTGGAATCTAAACATCCCTTTCTCAGTACCCAGAGACCTTCCTCTATTTAGTTCCTGCTGCCTAGAATGCTCTTTCTTCTTGGTCTTTTGGAATTTTCACTTTTTCCTTTGGCAAGTCTCCTGGATGCCCTTCACTCATACTTCTCTAAACCTATGTAAAGCTATGAAGCATGTCCCTTAGTATAATTTTGTTAGTTTCCTTTACTGTTCTGAAATTGCAAGGTCCTTAAGGGAGGGGCTGTATTTTAATCATCTGACAAAGGGAGCACAGAGTATGAACCCTTAAACATAATGGACAATCCATGCCTAGACATGGTGTGAGCAACTAGGTGAATGGATAAAAGGCATGGCATACTAAGGGAGACCTTAGGTAGAAGAGCAGGTAAGTTCAGTGAGATGCACTGGGAAGCAGGAGCATCAGAGAAGCTTCCCTGGATGAACCTGATGCTGGAGGTAGATGTGATCAAGTCACTGGATTTGGTGAAGCAGGCAGGAGGGGTGAGGAGACCAGTCACCAGAACCATCAACCTGTACCATAGCACAGTGGAAGGACAGTTCCAGGTCCTAAGGGAAGGGGTGGGGTGATGAATTCTTTGGCTTACCAGCAGCCTAATTTACCAAAAACTCACCCCAGGAGACCAAAAGGATCAGGTTGACAAGTCTGCTGCCTGGAAGGCCCTTGGCATATTACAATAACAGCATATACGGGCAATGTCAACAGGAAGTGGAAATTATAAAACTGTGGCAGAGGATAGGATGCTCTTGAAGACATATCTCAAACCAAAAACCTGTTTTATATATGTACATGACATTTTTTTTTTAATTTGGGGCCCGTTTCTAGTAGTACTTGCAGGTACTCCAAGCCCAGTGCTCAGGGACAACCCCTCACCCCACTCCCTGCAGTGTTCTGGAGACCATTAAGCATCAGGGATGGAGCCTTGCATTTGTGCTTTGCATGCATATATTATGGCCAGCTGAGCTCTCTCCCAGTGCACAAAAACCTGTATGGTAGTGATTTAGTGTGGAGAGTTCATTTTCCCTATGCAGAATAGTGTTTTACAGAACTTACCTTTCTATTGCCTTCTGCAGCCCAGTATTCTCTGAAATCCCCGAACCACTTGGGATGCCCTAGACTGTCCCTAAAGAAATGTGCTAGGGGGAAGCAGCCCTCTCCCCTACTCAAGGGTCTCACCTCTACTACCTTGGTCTTGGCTGGTCAGCAAGTGCTGGCCTTGCCTTTTCTTTGCAAACCCTCTAACTATCTTGACCCAAGCCAGCCATGCCCTGCTCTGACTGAGTGCTTCCTGTCTCATGCCTTCCTCCTCCCCATATCTCATGGGACCCAGATGTCATTGAGTTGGAAGCCAGGAATCCAGGGAAAGCATCCTGTGGTTTTCCCATAATTCTGTTTTCTCATTTCAACTTCTTGTTATCCCAATCAGGGAGGATAAATCCTGGGTTAAAAATTGTCCCTGCCAAAACTCTCTCTGGTCCTCTATCCTTCCAGAATAAATTCAGAGTGGAGCTATATCATGTTTAGGTCTCCTTGGACTCCAAATCTTAATCATGTTGAAAAAATCTACTTGAAGACCTGGAGCAATTTTGAGGCTCAGTGAACAAGCATTTGCCAGATCCTCTAAGTTGCTCCAATGATTATGATAATACAAGGGCAGGATTAGCAGGATTCAGATCTCTTTGTATTTCCAAGTGTCTGTATGATGTGCACAGGAGGATAAGGTGAGAGATAGTAGAGACATGTCTCTCACCAGCTCTCTTTTTCCAAATGAATGAGCTACTTTCAGAACAGCCCTTCCAAACATGCCATCAAATTAACTGTGGGGAAAGATAATGTTGTAAGTATCTTTAAGCACTTCCTGTGTGTGCGCATGTGTGCATCCACACGCACACACACATACACAGAGCTACACTTAGTGAGGCTATATTAGGGATCATCAGGCATTAAAAATGTTTTGATTTTAAAAGACTTAATGAGGAGTCCCACATAAATTAAAATGTCTCCATCTGCTGTCTTGCCTAGTAGGTGATATTTTACCATTGCACTGTCATCTCCAAATCTAATTCCACCAGGGAAGACTTCTAATCGCAGTTTAATTTTCGAACAGTATTCCATGTGGCAATCAATAAAGCACTGTCGTCAAACTTGGATTTAATAGGAGACAAGGCTTACACTCCCTGCATAACGCCGGAGAGAAATCTTTTCAGGAAAGCACAGCGGAAAACATCTTTGTCTTCCACTTTCCCAGCTGTGTGTCATTCGAACTCACAAAAGCCTATAAATCGATACCCCCCCATGTTGTGTGAATATAAATCTCATCAATTTTAATCATTATCGTCATGAAAAAGCTACTGCTCCTTGAGCAGTTTCCCTCTTGAGCTAAACATGTCCTCGCAATAAAACAAGAATAAATGGATCCCGGTTCTTTTTCTAACAGACACTTTATTTTCAATAACTTCATTTGTATCAAAATCCTCTTAAATTCTGTTGTCATCTTAGAGCCATGTTGAGGGGTTGGGTGCCTCGCAGTGGCATGACACTCCAAGCGTGAGGTCCTCTAGACTGGGGCCACTAGAACAGAACATGGTACCAGTGCTGTGAAACGGGATGGTGAACAGTCATTAGGTGAGGCAGAAAATTCCCCTAGAGCCATGGTTCATAGGGTCAGAGTCTGGCAACAGGCCGAGAAGGGACCTTTAGAAAGTTTGAGATAAGGGTGCAGAATGAATGCAGAGCCCATCATGAGAAGCAGTCACCACTGTTCTGAGTGGCTCTGTGCAGTGTGAGTCTAATGACTAAAGGAAGGAAGGATCTAGAACAGAATTTTATAGAACATCTGTTTCCAGGGTTCACCAATATCATCAGGACCAGATTCCCCAGTGTTCTATCTCTCCTACCCTCCATGGACTTGTAGACTCAGTAACTGGCATGATTTTATCCATGGCTTCCTCCCCCCAAATGCATTTATAATGATTCACTTTCTATGTGGGTTCTCTGAACCCAGAACAACCTGCTAATAAGAGCACCTACTCACAGATTAGGGTGGCAGTACACCAACTAGAGCCATGTATGATTTCTTGTTAACTCAATATTTCTTGTGCATGAAACAAAATGTGTGTTATTCCTTAGAATGTAAACTTTTGAGGAGTAACACAAGTTCCAACTTAGGCTCTCTAGAGTCCTTCAGGTTTTGTCTGGGAGCCATAGATCTGGTGATGTAGGAAATCTAACTAGGCTTCTTATTGGATAGAGGAGTAAACTAAAATCCAAAGAGAGAGATGGTGAGTGCCTTCACACAGGGCCTAATTCTAGCCTGTTCATACCCAGTGTAAGAGACACATCCTTTATAGCCCTTTAATCCCAATTGATAATGCCTAAATATATTAATAAGCTTTTATAGATGACCACCCAATGTGAGTTGCTTTTAGTAAGTTGAATAAAAGAGAATTATTGAATCTCACCATTGCACAATAGGAAGGAAACTATTGTTAGATTTTTTTTCCAAAAGTGGGTAATGCTTTTCCAGAGAGGCTGCTGGAAACATGATGGGGGTGCGTGGGGGGTGGAGGTAGCTTCAGATACTGTTTTCTCTTTGTTTAAAGGAGTTTTCCAGAGGGACACTGGATGACATTTTGCTTAGTTTTGTTTTCTGAGAAGGGGCCAGTAGGTCACATAAGTTTGAGACTCTGGTCAAAGTCATATAGGCAAGAGGTTGACTTCAAAGAGTTTTCAGTTCCTGATCAGCAATCCCAATGGACTTGCATTCAACAGCTGTGGCCAGGCGCTCATGTGGTAGAGACAGGGAGACTGAGAGTGCTGGGGAAAATAGACCAGGAGCGGAAGAGAGATCAGAGAAGGAAGCCGTGTGAATGCCGGCATCCATGTAGCCAGGAAGGTGGATCCCACTGGCATTTCAGTCTCAGTGGAAACTAAAATCCCATGAAACACTGGAAAGAGTTAGATTTGCAAGAAGTAAAGCACATGTAGTTCTGGAGGAGGCTTCAGAACAGAAAGGCTGTCCCTTCCTTGGCCTTTGCAAGAAGAATGGGTTTCAGGAAAGTCATCAATAGCCACTGCAGAAACCAGAGTGGTGGGCCAGAGAGCAAGGTGTTTGGCCGACACAGGTTCAAACCCTGGTACCACATATAGTTCTCCCATCCCCACTTGGAGTATCCCTGAGCACCCCGGGTATGGTCCCCAAAACCAAATAAATGAAAATTCTCACAGATAGAGGGAACAGCTCTTGGAAAGCCTGAGAGAAAAGGGGCTTTGGGCAGAGAGCAACAGTCCTTCCCTGGAGTTCCCTATCACCATCTTTTGGAAAAATCATCATCCTGCAAACTGTAGTTCTCCGAGTGAGAGGGAAACCATGGGGCGGTGCAGTGGGTGTCTTGCACCTAGGTACCCTGGGTACATGAGTATGTTAAATCTCCAACCAGACCTGAGACTGGGCTGCTCTTGTAACCACCTACACCTTCGAGTGACGCTGAGGTTCTCTCAAGCTGCCGAAGACTCAGCACTGCCACAATTTCTCACTCACTCCCCCTTTGACTAGTCCTGATTCTCGCTCCCCTCCAGCCAGTGGTTGGGGAAGGAAACCTTTGCTCCTCAGAGGCCCGCATGGCTCTGTCTCCTTCCATCTGGACCACACAGCCCATCAAAGACCATTGGCCTATTCACGCGTGGCTGAAACAGTGTCTCTTATTGATCAACAGCTTGAAAGGAAAATCCGCTGAAATGGATTCTTCCTTTTTCTCTCTGATAGGCCCTCCAGCACCATCATGCTGTTCATGAAATATCCTACATCGCAAAGGACATCACAGATCACCGGGCCTTTGGCTATGTGTGTGGGAAAGAAGGGAACCACAGATTCGTGGCCATCAAAACAGCTCAGGCGGTGAGTGTCCTGTCCCCGGAAGGCCCTTGAAACCATGGGGACACAGCACAGTCACTTGAGGGGAGTTGATTGTGGTCTCTCTGTTGTTGGGACCAAGTGATGACCCTAATTAGGCTCCCTTAGGAAGCCTCCGAGAAAGGGAAGAAGCTTGTGCCCACGCCTGCTGTTGTGATTTCTAATGGATATTTTGTAAGGACTAATTATTTTCCTTTCTGATTAAGCTGGATGGAGATACAGTGTACAAATAGGTTTCCTTGTGTTCTTAGCCTCATTTAAAAAAGAAAATAAGAGAAAACAAATAGCTCTTTTGCAACAGGCCTCCTCTAATTTTATTGTATTCAAATTACTAATAAATAAAAGCAATGTCTTTTATGCTTATGATTATTATGAATTTGCAAATATAATTAGTTGAAGAAATGAACTTTAGCCCAGATGCAATTTGCTAAACCAATATAAACAAGGTGGAATTAATTAAAAATGGAATGCTTTCAGTGTAATCGAAAAAGGAAGGGCCAAATCAAACACCACTCGGGGAGACCCAGCCCGGTCCTCTGATTAATGCACTTTATGCTTTGTGCTCCAGGCTGAACCTGTTATTCTGGACTTGAGAGATCTCTTTCAACTTATTTATGAGCTGAAGCAAAGGGAAGAACTGGAAAAAAAAGGCACAAAAAGATAAGCAGTGTGAACAAGCTGTGTATCAGGTAAACCTGTGAATCCTGCCCCCACCCCGCCCCATACCTGGGAAGAGGGGGACTGAAAATGAACAGATGTGAAAACAGACAGTTGGAGCTTTTCCTCCTGCTGCCAAGTAGAAATAAACAACGATGAAAGGTTCCTGTGTAAATTATAGGCATGGAGAGCTAAACCATTAGAAATGATCCCTTATTCTCTGAAATTCCAGACTTGTCAGAGAAAGCGAACTCTTGAATCCTGGGGAAGATTTCTGGGAAGGAGAATTGAAGAAGTACAATTGCTTTTACTATTGTTGGGAGGGGGCGGGAATGGTGTCTAGGAGGGTTTTGATCCCCCTCTCTACTGTGTGTTTTCTTTCTTCATAACCCGCTAGACTGCCATCCCCAGAACCAGTTTCTTTTGCTGTCCTGTAATTCCTGAACACTGTCTCACATCTCTTCCTTTATATCCTCTGCTTTTCACCTTCACTCTGCTGTAGACAATTCTGGAAGAGGATGTCGAAGATCCAGTATACCAGGTAATTTCTGAAACTGGCTGGGGCTTTAGGCTCAGGAGCACTGAGGTCTGAGTCCACTAAAACTGAGGCCCTATGGAGAGTCTGCTGGCTAGAGAGGCTGGAGGGAGTCCAGAAGCAGATGGGAGGGTCTGTCAACCCCTGCCAGACTGCATCGCCATGCAAATGAACAGACATTTGGCATCAGCACCAGGGTGTTGGAGCTGCCCTTGTCCCATCTATCCCCTACACCTATTCCCTACATCCCCTTTCTATGTGCTGTAAAAGTTTGAGCCCAGGCTTGAATGTATTCAAGACTCTCTTGAATATTCTAAGCTCATTGAAGAGGATGAATAATGAGGTGGTTTTTCTGACTTTAGCATCGGAGAGTGACATTTTAGCCACATTTGAAAGTACAAGAAAGAGCAGTTTGTAAGCTTTACAGAGTCTATAAAGACAGGTTGCTCTGGCCACTGGTGGGTCAGGCTGCAGTATTTAGGGCTATTGGATCTGTGGGAGGAGAGAGGGAAAAGTTCTTATTGCCATTCCACCTGGCCCTAAGCTTTCTGGCCTTCTCTAGACACTGCAAGACAACAGCTAGGGATGTGGGATGATGTCTTAGGTTCAGGTGTGTGTTTTTTTGATGCAGAAAAAGAGGAAAAGAGTGTTTTCCCTTAAAACACCTAAGAAGACACAACACGATTGGACACACACACAAAAACCCATGGATGTTATATGTAAATGTGTCTTTTTAAAGCTGGCACCATGCTGACAGATGCGTTATACAAGCTAATATAACGCAAGTGCAGAATGTAGCATCTTTGCTGCCTACCCCCCCATTCCAAATGCTGAGCGCTAGTTTCTGCTTCTAATATGAGCACAGCCCCTGGCTAGCTGACTGCAGAGGATTGAGACCCTTCTCCTGCTTCAGCAGCCCCATCCTTTAGAGTCTGATACCTGCTCATGGAGATTTTCAGACTCAAAAATGGAGAAAGGGGGAAAAGGTGGCATTTATGGGGTGATGACTCGGGGTCCTTAGAAGCAGTGGAGGTGGCCCCTGGCAAGTGAAGTTTACAAAGGTTGAGGTGCCAAAATCTGCTCTTAGCAGTGCCAGCATTAGGGACCAAGTGCCAGGGATGAAGAGGTGAGGCTCCTAGGAGATCCACGAGGGGCCCACGTAATCCCACTGTCTTTTCATAGACAGGGAGGAGCCTGCAGAGCATTTGGCGTCTCCATCATTCTGACGCCTCTTGAAGGGGTTTTCTCTTGCACCTGCTTCTTTAATACTCACTGTGATGTATATCTTGAATTCCAACTGCTATTTTTTTTTCCTCTCTCTCTTTTTCCCCCTCTCTGATCTTGCTTCTCTGGCTGCTCCTGTCGTAGTACATTGTATTTGAGGCTGGACATGAACCCATCCGTGATCCTGAAACAGAAGAAAACATTTATCAGGTATAACCCGCTCCCCTCAATTTCCCTCTGTCTGTCTGTAGAGTGTGGAAGACCCACAGACTAGGGGCTCTATCCCCTCACGTGACCCCTGGGGCTCTCTTGGCCAAGCCTGACTTGTGCAAAGGCCTCTGGGGACAGGAACGCCCCTTCTCTATGCCATTGGCCATGCGTCCTCCTGCAATAGTCTCAAATGTGTGATGACCAGCTGGATAGAGTGTTTTAATTTTAATAAATTTAACTAATTTCCTTTGACTTAGAAGTCAAACCTTCCATTATTTAATCCTTTAGGGGGTCCTCATTTGTAAGTCACGTCAGGTTCTTTCATGTCTAAAAGAATGTGCTGATCAAAATTTTAAAAAAATGAAACCCAAATTCAAAAAGGATATTAGAAAAACAGCATAGGAAAAGCTAACCAAATCAGAAACCAGGAGAGCTTGAGAGCCTTCTGGTTTCCAAAGTAAATTAATACTTTTCAATGTCTGCTTATTCCAAGAACCCTGAACATAATTTTTTAAACTCACTTAATTCTCTCCAATGTGCTCATAAGTTCTATTTTGATCCAGCCGTTTACCAGGTAAAAGTGATGCTCAGAGAAGCTGGGTTGCTTCCTTGGGGCAGTACAAGTGCTTAAAGCTGAGATCAAACCCACTTGTATGCAAAGGCAAAGCTGGCCTTCCCCACACTTCCCCTTCAAAGTGTTTGAGTAATCACAGCCCAGCAACACATCAAATAAATACAATTCCCTCCAATTTTTCTTTTAGTCCCCATTTTAAACATAAACATTATGGAAAAAGAAAAAAAATGTTCTTAATAAGTGACTTTAATTTTCCCAATTTACTGAGTTGTGTGGTCTGTTATTCTGCCTTAGGCATGTATTACTTGCATACTAAAAGCAAAACATGCTTTCCATTTCTATCAAATGCCGAGAATTCTAAATGACCAAGTATAACATTAATTCCTAACACTGGAGTTTAAAACAGCCCTACAAACTAATCGTGTAAACTCCTTCCTTACACTGGATCCAATTGAATTGAATTCCAGGGTCAGTTTTTGTTTCAGCCCATCCTTGCAGAGGTTCTTTCTTTACGCAGGGAAGCTGCCCGTGTGTCTCATTTTAAAATGAGCCTTGCAGGGCAGGAGAGATCAGTCAAGGGTAAGGTGTTTGCTTCAGCATACAGTCTAGCAGCCCAGCACTGCAGAGGATGATACAAAACCAAATAAGAAAAAAAGAATAAACATACCTGATAACTGAAATAAGAATGGTTATTAGTTAAAATAAGAATAATACTTAATTATTAATAATAATAAAATGTCATCCCTGTAGTGTGTCAGAGACCTAAGGATCCATTACTTCCTCTGGAGAACAGCTCCCTCTGGAGAACAGCTCCTTGGAAAGTAACATGAGGCTCTTCCACATCGAAGAGGATTTAATTAGCCTTTGCAGCACAAGAAGTTTCTGACTTAAGACAGTGGCAATTATTAGGGTTCCCAGTGTTGCCTATGGAGGGCTGCTGGGGGACCCCCTATGGTACTGAGAGAAATTGGTGATGGCCTGACTTGTAGTTCTGACCCTCGAGGTCTGTTCCCTTTGATTGAGTGGCAGGAACTTAGGGAGCAGGACATTCTCCCCAATAGCCACAGAGTGGAACCATTATTCCCTGCCCACCCTGTTGGCGGGAGCCTTTGAAGTAGAAGCACCATCTAGGTCACAGGCTGAGTCCACTCCTGAAGTCAAATCTTCAACAAGTCTCCACCAAGCCCTTATCAGGCTCTTTTTTGCTTCTCTGGGCCTCAGTTACTCATATGAACACAGGAGCAAATGAATCAGTCTTGCTGGAAGTCTCTCAGACTAGGTCCCCTCTGGCCCTGTAGAACAGTGATTCCTTAGAGAGGATACTGGCTTGCTTTACAGAGTGACTTGACTCTTGGTTTATGTGTGTAGTTTTGAGATCATGTGTATGTGTGTATATACACACACATGCATATATACATGTATATACACATACACAAATATTCTATAATACATACTAATGTGTTGTGTGTGTGTGTGTGTGTATGTATATTTAGGGGCCTTTCTCAGAGGTACTCAGGATCTATTTCCAGCTCAGTGCTGGCGGTACCCAGTGGACCATGTGGTGCTGGGAATCAGACATGGGACTGCTGCATACAGAGCTCTCAATCCATTGTGCTCTCCTCCAGCCCTAGAGAACACTCAGCCAGTGCAGGTTGTGGGCCATCTCCGTGACTGGCTGGTCCCATCTAACTATCTCAGAGCACCTCTCTGTGGCTTGAAACAATATCCCCAAAGTGAGTTTCACTGGAGATAAGGTATCTTGCCTGGTCACAGAGCCAGCTTAAATTCTTCCTGACCTCTGTAAATCCTCAGGCTTTTTTTTTTTTTTTTAGCTCAGAATTGCTGGATTCTGAGTTTCACAATTAGATTCGGTGTTTTAAGTTCCTATCTAAAAATCACACTTGTCTTAACAGTCCTGGCCTCAGGATCTGTGCATCAGTCCCTCCTTAACAGGAAGACACCATTTAAGGGAATGAATATTTTATTGCCCTCTGTTGAAAAGGCCTCTGGTCCTTTTTCTTTTCAACTGATTGGCAGTTAGCTGAACTTCAATTTGCTTAACAAGAGATAAGCTCTTGGGTCTAAAGATAAGGCTGGGTTTTATGAACTGCTATTAGGGACTAGATTTTTTTTTCTACCCTTTTTTCCCCCCAGTCTCCTACCAGAGCTGAGTGCTTATTATTCCTCCTAATAGGCTGTGATGCTTCTTTATTTTTTGGTTTTGGGATCACACCCACAGTGTCAGGGTTTACTTTTGGCTCTTTGCTCTGGGCTTATTCCTGGTGGGGGTTGGCGGACCATATGGCTGCCTGGGACTAAACGGAACCTTCTTGTGTCTTACTTAGACTGACCTGATTTAGCCTTAGGGATGTGAGAGGAGAGAGGCCAAATTCTCTTTGCCATCCCATTTGGCAAAGAGGGATGTTGTATGCAAGACAGGTGCCTTAACCCCTGTCTTAACCCCCAGCCATGAGTTTTGTATGCAATGTCTCATGGACTGTAATTTGAACTCACACCGGCTTTGTATGGAATGAGGTGTGCTGAGCTTGGAGCTGAGGCTTGAACTATTGACTGAAGTGTGTGAATTTTGTGTTTTGACCTAGGCTATATGACACCAGGCTAATTGGCTGCTTCATGAAAAGAGGGAAAGTATCAAGAGACTGGGAGAGCACTTGGTGTCTGTTTCTCCAGGGTCCCATGCTCTTCTTTTCCCTCCTACATCATGTGGCTTGGGGTTCCTGATCATGAGGTGTAAAGTAACACGGACGGGAACAGTGGCAGGCCAAGCAGAAGGCCAACACTTCACTTGGGTTTGCAGTTCATAACCTGGGCCTTAAACGACGCTCTTGGGGACATAAATATGACCTTTGCCAATGAGATAACTGATAACTGTCATCCTTTGTGCATGTCCCAGAATAAAACTTTCCTGTCATTGAAAACAACACAGAACCTCAGAGCTCAAGCAAGCATCTGCAACAATATTTTTATTTTGTCTAGAAGATGGGGATTGGGGTGCACTGGGGTCAGTCCTGACCTTGCTCAGGGGGCATAGGTCCAGGTCTCTGCACACAAGATGAGCGCCTCAACCTCTATACTGTGTCTCCAGCCCAACAGAAGCGTTTCTAAACCTCACTCTGTCTGATCGTTCCAACAATGCGGTGCAACTGCAGGAACGCGCCAAGGACTCAATTTAACCGAAGAAAAACAGCCCCTCTCTTAGAAGTGCTCGCTCTAAGAGCAGGCCTCTGATTTGTCACTGTTTGGGAGGTGTAATTCTACAGGGCTGTGACCAGCTCCCTATCTAAAGTCAGAGTCCAGCTTTCCAAGTGGGCATTCTCAAAGCTCATTCATTCTGAAATCATTTTGAATCACTAAGGTGTGTCCAGTTTTGTTATTTCAAAATAAAATCCCCTGGTCCATGCACACAGCCTTTAAGCTGCCTCTGCTTAGGGCACCCCATGTTGCGAAGCCCTTAATGTCTAGTATGTCAGATGGCTTTGAGATGACTTCATCTGTATCAACACTGGATTTCTCAGCCTTTTTCCAGCCATGGATCCTTTCTAAACTAGTTTTCTCCCAGTGGCCCCCATACTACCAGTTGGACCCTAAACACATGGACACCCCCCCCCACACACACCTCATTTACAAGATTTTCTCCTGTGGCCCTGTTGGGATATCCTGGGGGCATCCAAGGGCCAAGTGGCTGTACTACTCAGACACCATTTCAAACATCAGTATGTCTGGAGCCCCTGACAAGGAACAGCACTCAGGGATGTCAGGGTGGACATAGCCTGGTCCCCTCCCTCAGGGGGTTTCTAAGCCAGTCCTTGGATGTTCAAGGCAACCAAATGGGGAAATTGAGGTTCAGAGAACAAGGTGACCTCTGAGTTTCCACAGCAAGAGCTAAGCCATGATAAGGAAGATGTCACGCTTGGGTTTACCCCAGAACCATTATCACTGTCAGGGGAGGCTTGATGTTCTGTAGCCTGGGGTGAGCAACTAGCAACTCAGGCATGAGAACTAGAATAGGATTCTTTCTGGTCTCTTTTCATCTCTCAAGCACTTGTACGTGTGTTGTGCCCTCCATGCATATGCACGTGTGCAGACACACACACACACACACACACACACAGAGTGAATGCCTGATACTTAGGCATTTCTTACATCCCTGGTATTTACAGATAGGGAAACCAGGAGTGCCAAACCAGACACCAGCTTTACCTGCAGAAGCTTGTAGGAAGGCAGACATGTAACTAAGCAGCTCTGGTGACTGGGTGAGCTCAGGCAGCACCTGAACAAAAGACTGGTTCTCCCGCCCGCCCCCCCCACACACATACACATTGCCCCCCACACACACACACATACACATTGTTTCAATAGTCTGGTTACCTTTCCCACCTCTCCTGGCAAGGCAAGGAGCTCTCCTAAACCAGGTTCCTTATTTATTCTGCTCACCCTCATGGTCTCAGGCAGAGCCCAGCACTATCAGTTTTGATAACTTGTATTTTTTGGTGAAATAATGCAGCAGTGTCCATCCTATGGAACAGAGAGGAAGACTCCAGGCAGCTCTAAAGAGACGGATAGAGATGCCCAAAGGATGTCCTAGCCAAGATCACTCTTGAAGGACAAACTGGCAGACTGCTCTCTCACCCCCAACAGAGCCCAGGAAAAGCTCTTTCAATTATGCACGGCTGGGGATTATCCATCCCACTGCCTTAGCTCCATTTTCAGGGATAATTGAGAGTCAGCTGTGCTTCAACTTGCTAAGTGGCCGGAGTGAGCTGTGAATTAGGAGGAACAGCAATGCTGTTTGTTTTGCTCAGGAAAGAGTGAGCTAGTGAAGAGAAGTGAAGAACTGTAATTTATCGGTCTTCATTAACCAGGACTCTGTGGACATTCTTACAGGGCTCCTTTTAGAGGGGAGCAAAGAAGTGGCATCTTCCTCGGACTAACTGCAGGCTGAGGTTTGTGGGAGCAGCTCTGTAAGTGTCTTTTCTGCATAGCCATGTTCACAGAGTGCTGCTTTCTGCAAGCCGGGAGTGCACTCCCAGAGAGCCAAATATAAAGTCCAAGACAAAGAAGTCCTGGAAATATCAGTGAGAACAAAGATAAGATGCTGATGTGTACCTTAGTGGCTAAAAAGGCAACTGCCAGGGCTCCTGGCTCCCTGACTACAGGGTCACCCAGGCCTCCTTTTCCTCCTCTGCTATACGGGACCATTTTTCCTCACCCATCGATCTGTTCCAAGGCTGACATAAGAATGTGTGTCAAACCTAGATGCCCGGAGAGATGCCCTCTATAGCTGTGTGAGTCCTCTCCATTTTGGCTCCGACTGTTAGTAGCCAAAGCCATGCTGGGGTAGCCAAAAAGAAATGGCTATTTTGATCACTGATAAGCTTTTTGTTTTGTTTTGTTTTAGGGCCTCACCCAGCTGTACACAGGGCTTACTCCAGGCATGGTGCTTAGGGGACCACAGGGGATGCTGAGGATTAAACCAGGGTCAGCCTCATGTACGGCAAATGCATTACCTGCATAGCCACACTTCTAAAGTGCTGCTTTCTGTTGTACTATCACTCTAGTGCACACATAAGCATTCATCAAAGTCTTTACCTCCCTCTGGCCCATTTCTGCTATTAAAGATTGTGAGATAGACTTTCTAGAGCTGGAAGGATCTCTAAGTTAAGCACATGAGAGTGGAGATGGTATTGGATCTGAAAAGCTCAAGCTCAGTTCTTTACTTAAGGGTATGAATGGGGCCTAAAAGGTATTTTTCTGGGGCCCAGGAGGTTTTACAGGGGATAAGGTTTTGCATGCGGATGATCCTTGTTCTATCCTCAGCACCACATAGGGGCTCCCAAACTCTAACCTTGAGTGGTCCCTGAGCACAAAGTCAGGAGTAAGCTTTGGACACAATGGGACATGGCCTCCAACAGAACAAAATAGAGAAGTATTTTTTCTTATTCTTCGCTCTTTCCTGCATCTTTCCAGATATACTTAGGGGTTGTACCCTGCCAACACTTAACACCCCCCCATTCAAGGGACTGAAGAATAAATTATCAGACAAGATTGAAACAAACCAGTCTCTTCCCCACTTCCATGCAAGGGGCATCTAAGAAGGTTTGTCTGCTGGTCAGAAAAGCGAGTGGCCACTTAGAGTCCAGAATGCTTCAGGGAAAACACCTGGGTAGACTCGTTTCCAAGAAGGTCACTGTTGTTGGTATTATAAATTGTGTTTGTCATTCAGTGCCCAGGGAGATGGTTCAGAGGTCAGAGAGCCAAGTTCAGTCCCCAGCGCTCACGGTCCCCAGAGTTTTGCTGAGGGCGTCCTGGTGACTCCTGAGCACTTCCAGGGTAGCCCTGGAGGCACCAGCACCACTAAACCCAAGGAGTATCACATTACAGGGGCCAAGTATTGCTTGGCATGACCCAGGCCCCTTAAACACTGCTTGAGAGACCTGGAAAATGACATATATCGTTGCCAAAAGAAATTATCCTTGTAATATTCTATAGTGTTAGGATGCTACTAGTTTTCATTTGTTATTTTTTCTCATTTGATGAAGTCATCTGGGTGAGATGTAAAGCCAATACTGGTCAGTTTATTGTAGGGATGTTCAAAAGTGCTATCAGGGGTTATAGTTACTGTGTAATGTCTTGGTCCAATTAGACCAGGTGGTTGAGAAAGAGGAGAGAAGGAGGAAGAAGGTGATGATACTTGTTAGAAATGAGAGAGATTGGGTCCAGGGAGCTGGCTCAAAGAACTGGAGTATCTGCTTCACGCAGTGAGCACCCCTGGTTTGGTCACCAGTATCACATGGTTCTCCAGCACTACAGGGAGTGATCCCCAATTACTGAGCCAGGATTATACCCTGAGGCCACCACGTGTGCCTCACAAATCTAAAACAAGATAAAATTCCAACCAAGAGCAATGTTCTGAATTCTGTTCCTATACTTCTGGGCTCATCTGCGAGCTCCTTTCTTGATGAAACCTTTGGTCTGGAACAGTTGACTTGCACCTGATTCCAGCAGATAACCTCTCTTCTGGAACTTTCCAGTTAATCTGTTTTTTTTTTTATTTTTGAAGCCTCAGTCTCTGTCCAGGCATTTAGCTGTGTGAGCTCAGCTGCAAAGTTTTGGGATTTTTTTTCTTTTCAATCTCCAGAATTAAATTTTTAATTAAATATTAAGGCACCATGATTTACATAACTCATAGTTCTTAGTTGAGTTTCAGGAGTACAATATTCCAATGCCAATCCTACTACCAGTGTCAACTTCTCTCCACCAGTGTCCCCAAGTTCCCTCTCACAAAGTATTTTTAAGCACCTGGGAAATTCAGGGCAGAGTGTCCCCTTGGATGTCATCCTGATGTTGGTGAAATGAAGGTCGCTTTCCTAGTCCTTTATATCTTGGGGTCTGTAGTTTCCTGTCTCTATGTTTGTGTGCTTTGAATCCCTGTATCTGCTTAGGGATTTCCACTCCTCTGCTCTTCCTCATGAGAAGAATGCTTCCCTATTTCAGTGTACCCCAAGGGCTCCCCGAAGATTTGCACCCCCACCATACCACACCATACCAGCCCAGAGTCCAGAGACTTTGTCCTCTGGAAGTAGAAAAGTGCTTCCAGAATGTGGTGACACCTTACTCCGCTTCTCCCACAGGTTCCCACCAGCCAAAAGAAGGAAGGTGTTTATGACGTGCCAAAAAGTCAACCTGTAAGTGTAAGTATGCATGCTCCCTGCCACCAGAGACCCCTGCAGCCAAGGAAAGGGGTCCTGGCCCTGTGTTATCACCAGAGAGCCTGGTGGGTGTGTGATGAGTAGGGAGATTTGGGGTGGGGGTTGTCAGGAGTGGCAGACCAAGGCCTAGGACAGAATGTCGGTGAGGGGAGTAGCAGGCCATCCATCATGTCCTAAAGCCTCAAGACTTGAAGGGCACTGGGGCCGTCTCTACTGATCTCACCTGGTCCAGGTAGGTGTCTGGGTCCCCAGGCGAACTGTGCTTCTCATACGAAAGGATTTACCAAGCTTCAGAGGGATAGT
Organism: Cryptotis parvus; assembly: GCA_021461705.1. Taxonomy (NCBI): domain Eukaryota; kingdom Metazoa; phylum Chordata; class Mammalia; order Eulipotyphla; family Soricidae; genus Cryptotis; species Cryptotis parvus. Next base: position 403,928 of record JAJIBD010021603.1, read on the forward strand.
GGAGGGGCCATCAGAGCCCAGCAGTGTGCTCAGAGCAGAGCACCATGAAAGACCATGCAAGTGAGTGGACTCTCAAAGACCTCCAGGGTCCACTGCCTCTGCCAATGGCACTCCAGGAAACCAGATGCTACATGGGTGACCGCCAGCGCTGTGGTTAGGACATCCCAGGAACAGTGAAGCCTGAAACCACAGGTAGGATCTCTGCTGGTACCTGAAAGGGAACCTTTGTCTACGAGCCATCCCATCCCTTACCCCATGCTGTGTGGGAACACACAAATTCAGATGCCTTGTGGGCCCTCAGGAACCCTGGCTCTGCCTGGCAATCTCTGGGGCAGTACGTGGGCTTCGGCCTGTGTCTGAGCATGTTTCACTGGAAATATCGGACTTGGAGAAAAGTATGGACAGGGATGGGAGGCCTGGGGGCTTTGTGGTGGAATTTCAGACTATTAGTGCCAGCCCACTTGTGGACTGAGACCAACAGGACACGTCACTCACAGGCTTCTTCTGCCTCCAGGGGGCCTTCTGGGGGGCAGAGATGTTCAGAGTCCAAGAGCGAGTACCTGTAACAGAGCTTGACAGACAGCCAAGAGACCCCATGTCCTTAAGACCCTAAAATGGGTGGGACAATGTGTAAAATAAGAGGGAGAGAGATGCAGAGACAGAGAGAGACAGAGAGAGAAAGAGAGGAAACTGGGATACCTGCTAATAAGGCAGCATGGGGGTGGGCGGAGGGGGTGGGGTACATTGGTGGTGGAAATGGGGCACTGGTGGAGGGATGGGTGCTAGTATACTGTATTACCAAGAACCAATTATGAACACCTTTTGTAATTGTATGTTTCACGGTGGTATAATAAAAAATTAAAAAATAAATAAATAAAATGGGTGGGGAGACTCTTCCCGAATAGCAGAGAGACCCGGAGCCCCCAAGGGCCCTCCCAGGACCACTCTCCCAGGGTTTCTCTGAGTGATCTTCTTGATCGATTCTTTCCCACCCAACCCACTTGCTTCCCTATTTCCCAGTATATTTGACAGTATCTCCTGTCAGTCTCTGCCAGCTTCTTAGCCCCATCATCATCCAGCCCTTAGTATAGCTTCTGAATCTATGTGTTTGAATGAAAGTCAAAGTGCCTATGAGTTTGAAGGAAAAGTAACAGCCCAACACAGATGTCATTTAAAAACCCCAAGTCTTGAAAATCCATGTGTAGGTGAGACTAAGGACACAGCCGTCCCTCTCCCCACAGTTGTCTGGAGGCTGGTTGTTCAATAAGGTCCTGCCACCATGACCCAGTGCCCTTCAGTACTTCTTGGGCCTAAATGGCCTGGCCTCACCTTACCTGGTTCACCTGGTGGATAAGAGGCTCTGAGTGCTGGGTCAGGTTTTGTGAATGTGTTAAATAGTTTGGCTGTTTTGTCTCCAGCTTTCACAGCCGTAGAAGAGAAGGACACCCCTGCCTCTTTCTATTGCAGCTTGACCCATGGGCAGCCTCAGCCCGTATCTCTTACCTGCCTCTGCTGGGTCTAGCTCTCCGAAGGCCACTGAACTTTCCAGATAGCTTCAGTCCCGCCCTGCCCCCTCCTGTGTGCCCTCCTCTCTCATCTCAGCTTAGCTCTAGCTTTGTATCCTCCCAAGATTTCCTGGACTCCTGCTAGGAATGTGTCAGCACAACCCCCACCCCCAAATCATTCCTTTATGAATAACTCTCCCAACCCATTGTTAGAATTCTTCCCTGCTGCTTCCAGAAGCCTTCTGAAAGCCTTGTATTACCAGATTCCAGTCCTGCACCTGGCCTGTGCAAGCTAAGCAGGAGATGATGGCTACTCTTGGGCCATGTATGCTGGGGATAAGCCCTAGCAGTAGAGCACTTGCCTTGAATGTGTGAGTCCTAGATTCCACCTGCCATCTCTGGCAGCTAAGCAACAACAAAAGGCTGGTGAAGAATATATGATAAATGTCAGCACCTGTCTGAATTATTTTCTCTATAGAAGAAATTTCTGGAAATACCCTGGCACTTACTTTTGAATGAGTATTCTCAGGTAGTTGTTTTCCTGCTCTTATTTAACTCCAGAAAGACTGGTCATTAAGCATTGGTACTAAGGTTTTTGCTTGGACTGTGTCTGATCTGGGGAACTTGCAAGTGATTTTCAGAGCAGAGAGTTCTAGAACTCTGTGATGGTGATTTTAGATTTCCACAGGCCAGAGAAGCTGCTTGTTCAAAGTCACAGAAACAGAGACTTAAGCACCTACTTCTCAGTAGGTGCCTCGCCCTTAGTCCTTATCATACCTCTTGTCAGAGGAACTTCTCATAGCCCATGTGCCCAACTCTTGGTCTTTTATCTGCTGAAGGTGGTTCCTGAACCTAACTTGCAAAAACAGTTTTGAAAAGGAAATAGTCCAAGTACTGGAAAGTTGACCGCCCACTCCGGCCTTGACCTCGGGAGGAAACTCAGAGGTCCCTGCCCTCTAGACTTCTCTCTTTAGACTTTACTTTCTAGGATTGTACCCACCCTGGCATCCCTGTGTGCTGACAGGGCCAGGGTGTTGTGCATTTCAAGCCCACTCCTACCTGTGACAACTAGCCTTGCTGCAGGGACCTGGGCATGGCCTTAAGTCCCTCACAAAAAGGGCAGGGAACCAGGGTACCACCTAGTTTCCTCGTTCATGTGTCCAGGTGTTCAGAGAGAACCCAAGTGAGGGACTAACCTGAGGTCACTGTTGAAAACTGCCAACCAGCCCCCTGAGGACTGTCCTCAAACTGCCTTTTACTACTCTAAGTCTCAGTGTCAACAGCTGCAAAGAGAATTATGTCTCCCGATGATTTGCTTGGAGGGTGAAAGGAGGCATTTCTGCAAACTCTTGTGTGAATGGAAGGTGGATTCAGTTGCATGAAAACAGTTTCCTGTGTGGCTGGTGCAAGCAGTGGACCAGCCAGCAGCTCTCTGTGAGTTGGTGGATGCTTGCCAAGGATTCTAGGTGATGGGCTCTATGCTTTTGTCTGCAAATATCAGCATGGATTGTTATTCCCTCAATATGTTCAGGTCAGTCATTGGACTTGGAATTTCTAAAAAATCCTGGGCTTTGGGGTTGAGATTGTCCCTGCCTTCATGATGTTATATGAAGACTTAAAGAGTTTAAATGTGAGAATCCATGTTGTGCTCAGTTTAAATTAATCATTCTTAGGATTTCTGATCTCTGGGAGGTTTTAATAGTGACTCATTTTTCCAGAAAGAAAAATAGAAGCACACCAGCACATGTAACTTTTAGTATGCCTTGAAGTTTTTTCAATCTCGGTTCTAGAACCTCTATCCTAAAGCCTAAATCATCTTCATGAACAGAGATACCCCAGGAAGGTGACAAATCTGATGGCGGTGGGGGCGAGGGGTCGCATCATCGTCAAGCAGCAGAAGTTAGAATTCACTGTGAATTAATTTTTCTATGATTCTCACCCACCTTGGAGCATCAGCTTATGCAAATGGTTTGCATAAGTTGTGAACATTATGAAGTTAACTTGCATAAGTTATAACAGTTACAAGAAGTTGGGGCCAGAGAGATAATAGCCTGGGGACGGTGCTTGCCTGGCATGCGGCTGACCTAGGTTGAATTCCCAGTACCACCTGTGGCCCTCTTAGCATCAGCTGGAAAGATGACCGAGCACAGAGCCAGGAACGAGCCAGGAGCAATGCTGGGTATGGCAAGTACTGTCCTCCCGGCCCCAACAGACACAGACACACAGACACACACACACACACACACACACATACACACACGAAGTTTTGTATAAAATAGCTAGGCAGACCAGGGAAACCTTCCCCTCACATTTCAGATACACACACATACACACACACACACACACACACACACACACACTTACAGGAGTCTTGTATAAAATAGCTAGGCAGACCATGGAAACCTTCCCCTCACATTTCAGACACACACACACACACACACACACACACACACACACACACTTACAGGAGTCTTGTATAAAATAGCTAGGCAGACCAGGGAAACTTTCCCCTCACATTTCAGATACACACACACACATACACACACACACACATACACACACACACACACACTTATAGGAGTTTTGTATAAAATAGCTAGGCAGACCAGGGAAACCTTCCCCTCACATTTCAGATACACACACACACACACACACACACACACACACACACACACACACTTACAGGAGTCTTGAATAAAATAGCTAGGCAGACCAGGGACACCTTCCCCTCACATCTCTTCTCCCTGGCCTGCCCTATCCCTCCTCAGTCCCTGACCTTCAGGTGCTCAGCAGGTCGTCCAGCCCTTTTCTTGACACATCAGGAGGCTTTGGTTTGCTTATTGATCACTTGCATCTGCCATTTTCCCCCTCTTCTATCAGGTCTACAGAAAGGGTGTGCTGTGGCCCTCTCCCATCCTCTGCTCGGTACCCAGAGCCCAGATGAAGATGACACGCTCAGCTCTGGGAACCAGCATTTCATCTCTTCCCGGTGGTTGCCGGGAAGAGCTCCTGGGTCAGCACTCCTGCACCTAAAATATACAGCTTGATTCAGGCTCTCTGCAGTCCTGAATGCTGCGTAATTCCATCAGCATAATACGGAATGGCTAGAGAGGTGGCTTGTGGAATGAGCCTCAAAGAATGTGCGGGATCTGAGCAAGTGAGAAATGGAAGGACCTTTTAAGCCAGAGCTCCCAGATGGATTTGGCCTCGCAGCTCCCTTTCAGAAAAAGAAAAAAAACAAAACAAAACATTTTCAACACCCCCAAATCTGCTTTCTTTAGAGAAAAGTGTCCCCAGTTGCACCTGCTGTTTCTATACCACTCCCCATGGTGCCAGTACCCCATGGAGGCTGAGGGCAGGGTAGCCCTCTTTGGGAAACTCTGCTCCAGGCAGATTATCAGTGTATTCTGGCTCCTGCCCTCGCACTTCCTGAGGCAGCACTCAGCACACATTCATTTATTATCAGTTCCCCGCTTAGATCAGAAAGAAATACCCTCCACCTTCCTCTCTGCCAGCCGCTAAAGCAGTTGTGTTCTGTGGACAAAGGACCTGGCCTTCTTTTTTTTTTTTTTTTTGCTTTTTGGGTCACACCCGGCAATGCTCAGGGGTTACTCCTGGCTCTTTGCTCAGGAATTACTTCTGGCGGTGCTGGGGGACCATATGGGATGCCGGGATGGAACCCAGGCCGGCACAGGCCGGCCGCATGCAAGGCAAATGCCCTACCCACTGGGCTATCCCTCTGGCCCCTGGCCTTCTTGAGGCTGTCAGAGCCACACATCTGGAATGGGGTAGGAGGCTGTGTGCTAAGCACCCCATTACCACATTCGTAATTTAGCTCTTTGCGGTGTCTCGGCCTTGGCAGTTTTCACCATGGGCCCTCTGGGAAGTGGTATGTGCACCCAGCCGAGTGCCTGTCGTCAGCCTGGTCTGCTCATGGCACTGAACTTGGCTGCGGCTTCACCTTTACTGTCTGCTGTTTCAAGGACACAGACCTCAACCTTGGCGGGAATCATGTCCTGGAAAAGCACTCTGAGCTTCTCCTCTCTAATATCTTTGCGGCTGGAAAAGATCTCTTTATCCTTCCCTTTTAATTGCCCAGTTAAAGAGTCTTTTATGTAGTTGTATTAGGCATAAAAGACTCTGTAATTATCAGGAAGAACCAGTCAGTAGATTCTAGCAGAACCTTTTGTCAAAGACCTTCCAAAAGAGAGATTCTTAAGAGTTTAGCATAGTGATAAATAGGAAGGGCACAAGTGAAGGAGAGGGAACTTGCCACCAAGTTCCTTGTGGATTCCGAAACTGTGGATTCCGAAACTGAGAGGGATGATCAGACCCCGGGGCTGTTCCTTGTGTTGGGTGTGACCTTTGTCAGTCACTTGGACTACTGGAGACTCCTTTTCCTGAGCCATAGAATGAAAGTGGTGCTTTCTCTGCCAGCTGCTCTGGACCAGGAGGAGACAGGGAAGGGATGGGAAAAGCATTGTCTATGAGGAGGGAGGAGGACTTGCTTTGCTGTAGCGGGGATGAGAAATGAGATGGGGCCACTGACTCTTTCCACAAGCTGGCCTGAAATTAAACGAAAGGCCCATGTCTTTAGAACAACAAAGCACCAGTCTGGACAAACTGAAGACATGTCCACCACTTGAGCTTATTTTTCCCAGGAAAATGCACAGTAGCTCAGAAGTAAAGCTTATTTTTAATTTTGGGTGTAGGCCAGCCTTAGAGGAGTAGGAATCCCAGGAAGGATTCCTCAGTGCTAGAAGTCATTTGTGGGCCAAGAAGTCCTGGGTACCTCTGCTTCTGCAGGGGCTCCTGTGTTGATTATGTTGTTGCTCTTAGTGTCTCACCCTTAAGGCTCTGTTCCCGTCTTCATCCTTGTCACCCTGACTTTAGAGCACCTGCTCTGAAGTTCACTGCAGTATGCTTTGACCTTGTCTTCCAAGGCCAGTGCCTGGAAAGAAGAGAAGCTAAGTATTAGCATCCGAGTCCCCTCACTGGGCACAGTTGGTGCTTAGCAAATCCTCTCTTCCTTTGATTCCTTCTGGAGAGCTTGAAATTGGGGCTTGAGATCTGTCGGGCCTGTCCTGAAAAGAAGCCACACGGGGAGAAACTGATCAAAGCCTGCATGGTTGGACTGGAAACCCCAGTGTCCGTTCATTTCCTCTCTGCTGCTTAGTCTCAGGCTGCTGGCCAGATGCCTGTCTCAGGCTAGCTCAGTGTGGGAAAGCAGGAGCCTGTGCTGTGTGCCTGAACTCCCAAACGCTGGACTGGGCTTCTCTGAAGAGTCTCAGCCCTGGCAGGCAGATATGAGGAATCCGAGGCATTGGGGATACTAGAGTTCCCCCATCCTCACAGCACTGATAAGAGCCAGAGTCAATTGAATCCCAAAGTTGTTCAGGCTCAGGCATCCACACAATTTCTGCTCTAACACTCTGCCTTGAATAGATGATCACAAGGCAAATTCTTGAGCTGATCAGTCAGCACTCAGGCCTCTATTCCTGGCATGATTCAAAAGTTTCTAGAGTCTGTAGAAGAAGGCTGGGGACCCCACAGCAAGACCTCCTTCTCCTACAGGTAACTTAAGGCAGGCCTGTGCCCTAAAACCTTTTCAGAACTCTTACTCTGTCCAACACAGAGCTTTCTTCTTCCTGACCTCATAAAGGCATTTCTCAGTCTCACAGAACCACTCCCCATGAAAGCTTCCCATGTCTGAAGACCAGAAAGTTTCTCAGTTTTCCTCTTCCTGTCCTGCCAATACTGGTGCATTTTTATATGCGATTCCCATCCCTGTCATAGCCAAGAATGGGTTGATTTTCCTTGCCCCGGATTTAATTTTTGCTGCAACTCTAGGGCACATCTATCCGTTAGTGGGAAGTGTGACAGGAATTCTCTGGGCCATGGTACCCTACTTTCCAACCCCCATTCTTCATGGCAAATAAATTTTCATTCATAATTTAGCAACGGGCTTTGCTTCCAGTTAGAAATCTGGATCAAGATGTTGGATAATTGGATTAAATCTAGTCTGAACATTTGTCAGTTTCACTTCCTCATTAAGCACCACATTGTAGATAAATTGTAATTATTGCAACACACTTAACATAGATGTCACATGAGAGAAGACTGTTCCGAAGTGATGGAAAGGAATCCGAGTCTGTAGATTCCCAGGAATGAACGAGAAGGTGGCCGTTTCTGGTGTTTCATAGATGGCTTTCCCTTAGCTGCAGCTAACAAGAATTATTGTGAGACAGAATCCTAAATTTCTAGAATCTTGGGGTTAGAAGGAACATGAATCACTATTGTTGTCTTTCCAAGTTAGCCAAAAACTTTTATGAACAGTCCCGACTTAAAAACCCCTGCCCATACGTTACACAATTTCATTACTTTCACGATCACAGAGCCCCACTGATAAAAAGTATTTCTTCTTTTGAGTTCCCTTACAACTTCTGTTCATCCATTTATGCATTCATTTGGCAAAGATATAATAAGAATGTTCTACCTGACAGGCAGAATTCTGTCTAGCAGTATTCTGCTCACCGGGATGAACGAATGAGTAAGACTGATGCATGCAAACCTTACTGGTCTTAAGAAGAACATAAATATAGAAGATAAGTCTATTAATATCAAGACAGTAAGAAACTTTGTCACAGATGCCATGGAGGAATGGAAGGTGGAGCACTGTGCTGAAAGGGTTTATGAGCTCTTCTCCAGAGAGGGAATTTAATAGAGTAATAAGAGATTGGGGTGAGTGAGGGGAGGCAGGCAACGTACAGGAGAAAATTGCCAACAAGATTCAGGGAGGGGAAATATACTGTTTTAAGGCACTAATTTATTAACGAGCCACACCGCGAGAAACCATGTTTTGGGAAATGTAATAGTTCTTTTCGTTTTGGGATATGTAATAGTTTGGGATATGTAATATCCCAAACTATTGGGATATGTAATAGTTTTGGGATATGTGATAGTTCTCGGCAGAGCCTCACAACAAGCCAGACCACCCCCCCATCACTCCATGGGCGCTGCCATTTTCCACATTTGGACTTCCCTCTGGTCAGAACTCCACCCAGCAGACCAACCCATCACAGCCCGGATCATCGACACCCACCCTGCAGCAGTTTTTTCCTCAATCCGGCCCAGGTATGCTGATCCAGAGACTCTCAGACATGGGACAGAGCTGTTCCTTGCTCTCTCTGTGCCCAGCCATTCATGAGACAGTCGGGAGGCATGGCGGGTTCTAGCCCTGGCCCACCACCTCGGCAGAGCCTCACAACAAGCCAGACCACCCCCCACTCACTCCACGGGCGCCGCCATTTTCCACATTTGGACTTCCCTCTCGTCAGAACTCCACCCAGCAGACCAGCCCATCACAGCTTGGCTCATGCGGCTGCAAGCGGCACGTGGTTCATCAATAAATGCTTTATTTGGAGGTGTTTGAAAGAGTTTGCCTCCTGCTCGGCAAGCCTGGCAAGCTTTTCGTGTTGTATTTGATATGCCAAATTCCAGTAACAATTATATTAGGTCACTCCCATGACCTAATATAATGGTTTGAGGCTCTTTATGTTCCTGTAGCAAGCCAATGCCCCTGGCTCTACTGGCATGAGACAGGACATAATGGAGATATTACTGGTGCCCGCTCTAGCAAATAGATGATTAATGGGAAGATCGTGATCGTGAATAGTTCTTTCCAGTGTGATGCTTTGGGAAACCAGCCTGAGCAGCCAAGAGCCAGCAATGTGATGCCAAGAAGCCTGGTTGGTTGGGAAGCCACTGGCACTTTCATAGAGTAAAAAGAACTCTGCTGGAGTTTCATTTCTCAGCTTCACTCTAGTGGCCTATAACGGGTGACCTGAGATACAAAGAAAAGGGAATTTTCTTTGTGTATCAGAGTCCACATCAGGCAGAATTATATAGAAGGAATTTCACATGGGACTTGAGTTGCAAAGAATTAACAAACCAAGCAGAGGATTATGGTATGATCCAGGTGAGGTGGGACTTGTCTTCACTTGTCTTCCCTTGTCTTCCTGTTGATCATCGATTTGCTCGAGCGGGCACCAGTAACATCTGCATACATCCTGTCACATGCTAGTGTAGCCCAAGTTCACCTGCTTGCTTCAGGAAAATAAAAAGCCTCAAACCATTTCATTAGGTCATGGGAATGAGGACTGTAATTGTTACTTGTATTTGGCATATCAAATATGATGACACAGGTAGCTTGCCAGGCTCTGCTGTGCGGGTGGGATACTCTTGTAGTCACCTCTGATCTTGAGCATTTATTGATGAACTGGTAGCAGCTTTGTCCCATGTATGTGAGTCTTTGGATCAGGCATACCTGGACTGGGCTTGAAACGACTGCTGTAGGGTGGTTCTCTGACAAGCTGGGCTTGTGATCAGCTCTTCTGCTGGGTGGAGCTCTGATGAGTGAGGAGTCTGGATGTGGAAAATGGTGGCCTTCATGGTGTGGGGGGTTCCTCTGGCTTCTTGTGAGGCTCTGCTGGGGTGGCAGGCCAGGGCTAGAACCTGCCTTCCCTCCCAGGTGCCTCGTGATCAGCTGGGCACAAGGAGAGTCAGTAGCAGCTCTGCCCCGTGTATGTGAGTCTCTGGATCAGCACACCTGGGCTGGGTTTGAAAAAGACTGTTGCAGGGAGGTCTCGACAAGCTGGGCTTGTGATCAGCTCTTCTGCTGGGTGGAGCTCTGACGAGTGGGACATGGTCCCAATTGTTGGATGGACTGATCAAGAGAAAAAGTGTTATAGGCCGAGCCCTGAAGCAGGGGCTGCCAACAGATGCTGGAGCCACAAAGGGAGCTTCCAAGTAGTAATGGACCATGGAGAAAGGGCTGGTGGGTACAAGGTAAAAACCCTAGAAGAGGCTTCACCACTAGCTAACTTTGCCTGAAGAGAGGCATCAAGAAAGTCACTACTTCCTCCTTTCTCATCTAGTCTCCAACCACTGCCTGCCTTGGCCAGAAGAGGAAGACTATCAAGGCATGATGATCATATGGGCTACATATGAATCTGCCCCTTTAGATAGATAGATAGATAGATAGATAGATAGATAGATAGATAGATAGATAGATAGATAGATAGATAGATAGATAGATAGATAGATAGATAGATAGATAGATAGAACAGAGCAGGGCAAGATGAAGAATAGGCTTTAAAACAAAGAGCAGAAAGGAGAAAGGGCAGGTAAGTGGAAATCTCTATGGTTCATAACTAGGGTGACCAGCAGAGCGATGGACTATATACCAAATCTAGTGGGTAACTGTGAGAGCAAGAAAGACATAAAATCTATGTAACTTTACTTCCATAAGCTTTGGAAGGGAACCAGACCCCAAATCCTGTCTCTACCTAGATAACTGTTATTTGCCACAGGTTGTTTGTTTTAAATCTCTGCTTTCTAAGCATGTCTGTACATCAGCTTTTCCATCAGTTGTCTTCAGGTTATTGGCAAAGATGGGCATAACTCCTCTCCTCTTCTTCTGTGTTGTCAGTCTGCCACAAATTGGGCAGTAACATAACATCATGGGGTGCTCTCTGCTTCTTTCATGCACAGTTGGAAAACAGGGTTGTCATGAAAGGAATAGAACAGAACTGGAGTTTGCTCACTGTGAGACATGGCTGGAACTTGTTTTCCACAAATGCAAAAGGGGAGAAATGATTCCAGAAGCAGTTGTCTGGTGTCCCATTTTCTCAGTTGCACATTGGCAAATCCACCTCTGCATAAACCATGATCACTCCATCCTACTGCTAAAATGCCAGTTGCTTGACTGGGCTCCTGGCAGAATGATCTTTACCATTTTCATACAACCCAAGCGTCTTCACTCTCACAAACGTGTAACAGACCTGGTAGCCTTAAAGAGAGACAAAAAAACATACTAGTTGAAGCCAGCTTTTTGACTTCAGGGCCTCTTCACCCAGAATCCTCCCACTTTCTCTTTTCAATAACCTAAAGGACAAATATTTCTGGATGAGAAGCCATCCAGAGAGGGGCATGTGAACAATTACAGTCAACGGAACTCACCAGTAGATTTCATGGGTGGGAGAAGTGGGAGGATAGGACTGGGAGATGCTGCACCCTATCTTCTATGAGAGACTTGGTTATTCTGTCATCAGTTCTGTAGATTCTCTTTAGCAACCTATGAGAAGACCAGAGATGCAGCTACTGTTAGTGGGACCTTCCACTCGTCAGTTATATGGATCATTGCAGGGTCCCAGGCAGTCTCCAAGAACACACATATTGGGGATATTTCCAACAGAAGATAGCTTTGGATTCTACCTAGTGACCAGTTAGCAAAATGGAAAGAGCAACTTCCCTGGGCTCTTGTGAAGAAGATGAGAGGATCTGGACTGATGGTGCAGATCAGGCTGAGCAGATGGGCTGAGCAGCTCTTCTGTACACGGTAGGCAAGGTGATATTACAACTGCAAGTATGAGCCTGAAAACCTGACTCTGCGGACTTGAAATGTCCTTCCCTCAATCACTCGTAGTCTGGCCTTGAACAGGTCATTTAAAGTATCTGTGCTGGGATCAATTTACCTGTCGGAGAGGATAATCATGATGATCCCTACCTCTGAGAGTTCCATTGAGTAGTTTAATAACTTACTACATGTGAGCCATTTAGAACAGCACCTAGTTAGTTTTCAATAAGTATTTTTCATGTTTATTACTTTTTGTTATTACTAAAGCACAGAGTAATCAGTAGTATTTATTACTATTCAGAGTTTTCTATGGACAAAGGATGACTAAGACTACTAAGGTGCTTTTTAGGGAGAGTAAGAATGCCTTTAGTTCCCCAGGCCCAAGCACTAGTATTAGTAAGATCAAGTAAAGTCCAGAGCCCAGAAAAATAAACCCTAATAATGGGGTGGGGAAAGTAAATAGTATCGACTCTCAGATTTTAGTGTCCATCAAACCTGGAACAGTGGTGGTCTCTCAATGGAGTCTCAAGACTCTCCCAGGAAACTATAACATGGGGCTCTCTTCTCTACCATACTGGATGTTGCTGATCAGAAAGGCAAACCCTCTTAGCACACCTAGCAAAGGTTTCACTGATAATACCTAACCCAATTCTCCTGGATTTTAAAACTAGAGGGAATCAGCTTAGCATTCAAATAAAGTCCCTTTGGAAAGTAAAGAAGGTGGATATCAATAGTTACCCAAGGACACGAACACAAGGAGTGACTTAAGCAAAGCAGGAAGATATAGGGGCAACCTTCCCACAGTTAGTGAATGTACCTCCACTGGACCTGCTGTCTCCAAGACCAGAACTTGGAACAGTTCTGAGACCTGCAGCAGAAGGCACAAGGCATCTGTCCATCTCATTCCTGATTTGTTTTACCGGTCGCACTTGCTGAGCAGAAGCAGTAAGAGGGCTGCTTCCATGCCACCAAACAGGTGCCCGTATGCACACTTGCTCCTTCCCAGGACATAAATCAGCTTATTTGGAGATCTGTTGCAGGGCAAGAAAATGTAATTCCAGGGTATCTGTGAACTGCTGCTGCCGCTGAGAATCTATCATTATTCCTCTCTACAGATCATTAACATTCACAGAACCTTAACTACAGCAGCGCTAATGAGCAGAGCTCTCATATACAGTTTCCTCATAAATATCCATTGATGCTGACACTCTTTCTCTCTTGGTACAGTAATTCAGCTTTTCTGGATAAATCATCATGGGGAAGCTCTTTCTTTCTCCCAAACTGCCTTTATTAGTGGATGCGGAAGAATAATGAACAAACACGAGTTTTTAAAAAGGAGAAAGAGACAAATTAATGGCCATGGAGGGTAAGGAAATAAATATTGGTGACAGTCCCAACCCAAAGCGTGTTTTTGCAATGACTTTGAAGGGAGACAGAAAGCAGACCTTCACTGATTCTCTCCTGGAGCCTGAGAGCAGGCACATTACTTGACTGACTATCCTTGGTTTCCGGATTTCTTGGGACTGGATAGCCTGCCAGTTATTTCTGACACTGCACAATGTGTGATTCCCAAACCCTCCCCGCTCCTGTAGATACACATTGGTCTGGCTCCTGTGTATTTATATAGAAGAGGATTTGCAAGTATCCTCCAATGGATTCTACTATTAGACTCAGTGTATCCTGTTTAATTACTTTGATACTTCAGTTCTCCATTTTATGGGTGAGAAGATGGAGATTAAGAAGCTAATAGGGAAGGGAAATCAAGTCTGATTCCAAAGGATACAGCACTTGCTTCTCTGCCTACATAAAAGAGGGCTGTGTCAAGGTGACTCTCTGCCCCTTTTCACAGCACTCTCCTCACATTGCTATTATTGAGTTCATGAACACTATGAACTTACTCCCTCCAGCAGGTGAGCAGCTTTCCTTATCTCTAGCACTGTTTCTCCATACTGCTATGGTATGTGCTATCTAATAGACTAACACCCTACACTCCCGCCCTGGCTTCTGATACTTATTTTTTTTTCAATCTCTTAGCATTATCTCTCAAAACATTTCTAAATTGTTATTGCTACTACAATTTCTACAGAGCATCCTGGAAGCCTTAGCCATCATTTTGGAACAAATGCTGGCGAACATCAAAAGGCTAACATTCCTATGTCATCTGAACATGGCCTTGCCCAGAGTACTTGGGTGGACATAGGCAAAGCAGGGCCTAAGCTGTCCACCATGGACATTTCTTCCAGAACCCTTACCTTTCGCCCAGTATACAGGTCATTTTCTGCCTTTGCCCACTCTGCCATTATGGGTAAGAACACATATGCCAAGCTAACCCACTTCAGAGAAGATCATAGCTCTGCCCTTCCTAGCAGTAACCTCGAGAGAGTGTCATCTGTTTTTCCTCTAAAGAAAGGGGCAAGGGAAAGTACTGATATCTATCATTATAATTCAGCGAGTTATGTATATAATCACTTTAGATGTACTGTCTGGGCTGTATTAGCTTCTGTCTAAGATTTGACTATTGTGATTATTATCCTGCATTATCCTGACCCAAAAAAGATGAGACTCTTTCTTGTCCTCTAATTACTCATGTCTGAATATAGTGTACCTAGTGTAATATGAAAATATTAAATAAGACCAGAGTTATCATGTACTTTTCTTAAAACTAAATTTATGTTAATACCATTTTTTTTTGCCCGGCTCATCAAGATCATCGAGATCATCGAGTCTGGATTTAGAGATGACTACAATAGCATGCTACCCGCACGGCAGAGCCTGGCAAGCTACCCGTGTGGTATTTGATATGCCAAATACCAGTAACAATTATAGACCTCATTCCCATGACCTGAGGCTCTTTATGTTCCTGGAGCAAGCAGGTGCCCTTGGGCTTTACTTGCATGAGACAGGACATATGGAGATGTTACTGGTGCCCGCTCGAGCAAATCGATGATGAACGGGAAGACAGTGATACAGACAGTGATACTGATACCATTTCTTGGGGGTCACACCCAGTGATGCTCAGGGATTTCTCCTGGCTCTGCACTAAGGAATTACTCCTGGAGGTGTTCGGGGGACCATATGGAATGCCGGGGATCGAACCCGCTGGCATGGGCCAGCCGCATGCAAGGCAAACGCCCTACCTGCTGGGCTATCGCTCCAGCCCCTGTTCATACCATTTTGATTTTTATTCTGGGATGTTGAAGTGAGGTCATAATACTACTATTTAACTTATATCTTCTTTTTTAGACCTGAATGGCTTTTTGCAATATTTTCACGAAAGGAAATCATCTTTTCCCCCAGTTTAAGAGTTAGTACTACTGTATGATATTTAGGAATATGGCTTCACACATCTATAAGTGTGTGCATCCCAGCACATCTACAAACAAAGCTTTAGTACCACTATCAAACTGGTGCCTTCTATCCATTCTTTCAGTACCCACTTCCTCTCCTCTCTAACAACCACCATCTTATTCTCAGGGTCTAAGTTATTTTAATTGTGTTTCGTTGTTTCATTTGCTTTACTGATGTTCTACATATGAGTAAAACCATCAGGTACTTGTCTTTTATGCCTGACTATCTGTCTTATCATTGTCACCTCATATTCTATCCATTTAAGAAAATGACTCAACATCATAATTTTTAATAGTTGAATAATAGTCCACGTGGGTATTACCACACTATACTTTTATGGTGTGACTGGTACACATTCTTTTATCCAGTCATCCAATGATGAACATTTCAGTTTTTATTTTTACTATCTTGATTATTGTGAATAGTGTTGCAGTGAACATAGATTTGCCAGTATTCTTTCAATGTAGAGTTTATGTAGCCTTCAGAAACATACCTGGGAGTATAATTGTGGATCATATGGAAGATCTATTTTTAACATCTAAGAAAACTCCATTTCTTAAAGCAGGTTGGTTTTTAGGCTGTAGAACAAAGATGAATCAAGAGATATTCATCTCTTGATGTGTATTTAGGGAGAGACTTCATGTATCTCTCAAATACAGAAATGATGATTATAACCTCCTGTGACATAACCAGAAAGATATTGATTACTTTTACTTAAAAATGTATTTTGTAGAGTGAGCATAGAAAAACATGATTGTAGAATGTCTGGGTTTGGGGCATCTGTCAAGGATCTTGTTGAATATAGTATCCACTTACCTCTATATTCAGAAATAAACCTTCAATACCAGAGATCAAACAGGAAACAAAGCCAAAGACTAGAACACTGATGTCAGAGTGGCAGACATGGGAATTCATTGTCTTCAAGTTTAGTGTTGTAATACCCACATGAACTATTACTCAACTATTAAAACTAGTATGTGCAAAGTGTCCCTTTTATAATACTCGTAGAGTTTCTGCAGTTCTTAAGAACTGCCTAGAACCAGTCTCTTGTCAATTTGCCTCTTTCTGTTTCTGTCTTTCTCTATTTTATAAGTACTGTCTAGTGTCTTAATGTCTCCAGCATGATGCTAGGAACAGGGGCTATACAAGTCAGAACATGTCATACTCCTGGGAGAAAACTGCCAACAATATAGGAAAGGATGCAGAGACTGACCGCTAATCACCATCATAAAAAGGTAAACAGGGGATGTGACGAGCAGAGGGCAGCAAATCTATTGAGTAAATAATCTTAGAAGTTTCTCAAGGGAGGGAAGGGACATCTGCACCGGTTCTGCCCCTATAGAAGGCAACCAATTGCCAAGTGTGAGGGGAAGGTAAGCCCACAGGCCTGGAGGCACAAATGTTCCTGGGGTCCATGTGGAACAGAGAGACCATTGTTGACCAGAACTTGCTGGAAAGAGTGAAATTGTGGAAGAGGAGTTGAGACACAGGGAAGGTTTTAAAGAAAACTAGGATACTGAAATTTTATTCCAGATACCATGAGAAACAGAATATTTATTTATTTTTTTTCTTTTTTGGGTCACACCTGGCTACACTCAGGGGTTACTCCTGGCTCTGCACTCAGGAATTCCTCCTGGCGGTGCTCGGGGACCATATGGGATGCCGGGATCGAACCCAGGCCGGCATAGGCCGGCCGCGCAGAAGGCAAATGCCCTACCCGCTGGTCTATCACTCCGGCCCCAGAAACAGGATATTTAAAGCAAAGGAGTTAAGCTGATGCTGGGAAGGGGATGGAGAGGCAGAGAGAGCTGGGAGATGTCCAGAGATGGAATCAGCACTTTTTATTTTTGTTTTTGAGTCATACCTAGCAATGCTTAGGGGTTACTCCTGGCAGAACTTAGGGGACCATATGGGATGCCGGAGATTGAACCCAGGTAGGCAGCATGCAAGACAAATGCCTACCCGCTGTTCTATTGCTCCAGCCCCGGAATCAGCACTTCTTAATGAATAAATAGAAAGTAGTAGAGAGGGACTCAAGAAGAGCTGGTACATTTGGGGGCTTGTTATCTAGATAGAGGCTGTTGGTCCTTACATAAATCAGAAGGTAATGAAAGAATGGATTTGGGAAGACTAAAAGGTTTTAGACATATTGAGATTGGTAATCTGAATAGTATCAGATACATACACTTTTTATTTGCTGACAACTCGGGTAAAATGATAAGATCAGAGACTGGTTGTGGAGGAATGATTCAGGTTTTCTGTTACCCTTGAACCATGATGGGTGTCACCAGTGAGAATGAGTTGAAACATTCAGATGAAAATGCCATCCAGGTATTAGAAAAGGTCAAGTATAGCATATCCCTTTTCTTGTAAATTTCTCTAGCACATCTCTACAGTATTTCTTTGAAATTAGAACTGGGATCATTTGGTTTGATTTCAAATCCTCATCTGATCAAACAACAAGTGGCTAGTCCTTTCTGGGAGTTATGATAGCAAGTGTCATGTCTCTGAAGTCAGTATACATGCATGTGTGTGTGTTCTTACAC
This sequence comes from Cryptotis parvus, assembly GCA_021461705.1. NCBI lineage: Eukaryota > Metazoa > Chordata > Mammalia > Eulipotyphla > Soricidae > Cryptotis > Cryptotis parvus. The sequence goes on from JAJIBD010021603.1 coordinate 421,744, forward strand.
ATGCTGAGTGTTCAGAACCTCCTGTTGGGTCACAGATTCTCCATTTAGTATGTCATTCTATCAAACGTCTTTCTGTTCAATTTTCACCCATCATGGTTCAAGGGTAACAGAAAACCTGAATCATTCCTCCACAACCAGTCTCTGATCTTATCATTTTACCCCTGAGTTGTCAGCAAATAAAAAAGTGATTGTATCTGATACTATTCAGTATAAGCAAATCTTATCCTTTTAACCACTCTTTCATAAAAACTGTAGATATATTATCCTTGTGTGGATAGTATACAAGTGGCCTATACAGGCCTTAGGAATACAAAGATGAATGTGATACCATTTCCCAAACCAGGAACTTAGAGTCTCCACATAGCTAGTAGAGTAGAAAGAAGATAACCAGCTATTATAACTGAATATGTATGGTGTTCAGTGGAGGATTAAATGTCTTGTACCAAAACCTGGGAGAGTGAGGAAGGTATTGAGAGACCTCTTCAGAAGACCTGTGAGATTGTGCCACAGAGTAACAAGCTATCTGTAGGTTGGGAAATATGTCCATTGGTGGAGAAGATGGATGCTTATCCAAATCCCTCGAACTCAGGACTACCTTGTACTTTAGTCTGTTGGTGACCATCTCCTCATTTGACCTTCAGAGATCCATTGAAATGCCCAGTTCCTATTGTGAGATGGACATTTTCTCTGAATTACATCTGGGCAAACTGCTGCTCTCTCAGGACCACAATTGTTCCAGGTTTCTCTGCACTGACCTCTAACTCTCTTCTCTTAGTCTATATCAAGGAGCTTGTGACTGGGTGGAAAGGAAGCCAAGTCTGAGGCATCCAAGAACTTCATCCCAACTTGGCCACTGTTACTATCATTGAAAAAATGCCAGATCTCCGTTTTCTCAATGGAAAAAATGTCAGATGGTCTTGGCTTGGACACCTAGCTCTCTCTTCTGACACACACTCTGCAGTTGTGTAGTTCATTGAACTGACCAAGGTGTCATGATATCATTCTTAATGGATGCTTCATCAAGTGGATGACTTAACCGGACAGTTAAGAACAGGCACCCGTGGAGGTGTCACTGGCAGGTCACATCTTACTTGCTTACATCTTGGGTCCTCTGCTCAGATATCTCTGACAAGATCTTGTGAGGTGCTCTTGGTTTCATAACCTAGAGAAAATCCAGAGACGAGGGAGCTACTCAGAATCCACTCACACGCAGTCAGCATTCCTGCTTGGTGGTTCACAGTGGAGTAGCTTCAGCATTGAGTGGCCTGGAAACAGTGACAGGCCCCACTTTGTGGAGATTCACATTGTGACTGTGAGGCTGCTCATGCTCTGACCGTGTTCAGTCGCCTGCCTCCAGTAAGGGCTTGGCACTTGCCTTTCCGAGAAGGACAGTGCAGGCTGCTTCCTTCATCTTCAGCACTGGACTTACTCCTCATAGATCGCCAGGAAAGAGTTCATACAAGACAGGATTCCCTGAGAACTGAACCCAGGCACAAGGAGTCAGGGTTCAGATGCCCAAGCACACACACTGGTTCCTCCTGAGAAGAGGAGAAACCCGAAACCCAGAGTAACAGTCAGACAGCAGACAAGGCCCTCCTGACTCTTTCCTCCTTTGCTGTGGCATCTCCCCTTTTGTGATTTCATTTGTTTTATCCTCCTTTGACCTGAACCTCTGCTGCTCTTGCTTGACTTTGGCTCCAGCCAATCTTCTTACTGCTGCTCACCATCTGGACAGCAGGGATAGCCCTTCCCAGAGAACCCTGTGAGCAAAGAGAAGCTGGACTCTCAGAGAAGTTCCCCTGTGCTCCTCCCAGAAGGGGGTGTTGAGACCTTGTATCCTGCCCCAGGGAGGCCAATTGCATGTTATTGCAAGATTCGCTCTTTCCCTTCTCCAAGACATGACCCCGCACTACCGCTTTCACATTTTAGAAAAGCCTGGCTTTTGTAATTGTTGTTGTTTCCAATACAGAGTGGAAAGAACAGATGTTTAAGAGAGAAAGGGATTAGGAAAAAGGCAAGTCATAGCATATGACTGTGGGCCATAAAAAATACTTCTATACTGGAGTCTGGTTTTCCCTCTGTACCTTAGTGCCTGGACTGGTCTGTATATTCTGCTGTCAGATACTAAAGGAGTGATGCCAGCTTGCATTCTGCCATTCCCCTGCTACAAGAGCTAAAGCAAAGGTGGGGGAGGACCCAGAGAACTCCTTGCCCAAGGGCAGAGCTTTGGGATAAGGCACAGGTTGGTGCTAGAACCTGATGTGCCAAAGCTCCTCCAACAGTAAGACAGTATTGTCACTCAAGAACCTCTGGACACAATGCTTGGGTGTGTTAGCAATATTCCTTCAAGGCCCCTTTTGGTTGTCACCCTAAAAATAGTTGTATCATTGTTTCTCCATGCCTGTGACAGCAACTTCAACACTATCACATTCAGGTACCCCCATTGCTGTGGGTCTTCTGCCCCCTATATCACTGATTCCTCCAGATGGGCTTTCAGCTGTGTGTCCTAAGCACTGGAATGAATCACTCCATGACCCTTGAGCCAAGCACAGCGTACCAAAGACTGTACATGCATGATCTCATTTCTGATTCCCACCATGTGGGACCCACCACTTCTCTTGTTCATCTGCCTCATAGGACACAGAACAAGCAAGGACTGTGCCTTAGCCTAGGGACCAGTCAAGAGATGCGGACTCACATTCGTGGTGGGTTCCACAGTCTGCAGCAGCCGCGTCACCGTCATCACCACACCACCTGCGTACTGCCCGTCCATTTTCCACAGTCCCAACCTGCCTCCCCTTCCCTTGGTCACTGTTAGCAATTAAATTGTTAGCATCATGCAATCATTATCAGTCACAAATCATGCCTCCCCCTACCCAACCTCTGTCGACAATCCAGAGTCAGGAATGCTGTCTCATTTGCCAAGGCATCGAAAGTCAGATGGGCTGGACATGTAATGTGATTTGGAGATGACTGCTGAACTAGAGCCATTCCTGACAGGATCCCACGGGGCACCAAAAGATCACGTGGCCGCCCACCTACAAGATGGTCAGGCTTCTTTGTCAAGACCCTGAACGAACAGTTTGAGGCTCTTCGATTACTGAAGCAAGCAGATGCTGTTGGGCTACACTGGCATGTGTTAGGTCAAATGGAAACATTACTGGCGCCCGCTAGAGCTATTCGATGAATAACAGGATGTCAAGTAATCAAGTGATCAAGTGAATAAAAAATGTTTTGCTTCACTAAAAAACTTAAATAAAAAAAGTAAATAGGGGCCGGAGCGATAGTCCAGCGGGTAGGGCGCTTCGCCTTCCACAGGGGCTGGCCTGTGCCAGCCCGGGTTCAATCCCCGGCATCCCATACGGTTCCCCGAGCACCGCCAGGAGTAATTCCTGAGTGCAGAGCCAGGAGTAACCCCTGAGCATCGCTGGGTGTGACCCAAAAGCAAAAAAAAAAAAAAGTAAATAAAAATTAATGAGAATTGTAGGGAAATAACACTATCCAAAGACTGACCCAAACTTCAGAAAGCAGATATTTCATCATCTGTGAGTTTGTTAGAAAGTCATACTTTGTACACTTCTAGTGAAGAATGTGTGTTTCATGATAAGATCTAAGCATTACTCTCTGTCCTCCCTAACTTTCTGGATGAAGCATGAGGAGCTTCCTGAATGATAACTCGACAAATCAAGGCCATTTTCTTCTAAAGTAAGATCCAGCTTTGAATAGAGACAACTTTTCAATCATTACAGAGGAAAAGTCTAAAAAGTAACACCATTTCCTCTACTGAGTAAGATATTGGGTCCAGTGAGTTCACAGAACTCTTCCACTCAGTTTCCCTGGCACATATTGGCATTAAATGGGACTTCATTTCACCAGAATGGTGGTGATTCTTTGTAAATTTTCACTGGACTCATGAAACTTAGTTGCCTTTTAGAAGATCCTATAAGTAGAGCTGGGAAGATGTGTAGAGGCCTGGATTCTGTGTGTGCTGGACCCTGTGTCCAGTCTGCAGCGCCTCCTGGCCTCCAGCACACTGGCAGGAGCACCCCTCTTTGGTGTCCCCCCATTTGCCACCAATAACTCTGGTTACTTCTCAAATACAAAGCAAACAAAAACCACACATCTGGCTCTAGCTTAGCCCACATGATGAGAAATCCTTTTTACAATCAGAAAGAAGGCTGCTGTTTTTACAAACAGAATTTCATTTCAGTATATTGTCTTGACATAGAAATTTCCCACAGACCTTTTCCAGTTAATGCCATGGTACAATATCCCTAAAAATAATTGAATATATAAGGAAGGAATGTATCTGGTATTTATAAAGCAGACAACCAGAAGCTTCAGAGTTTTAAAAAAAAAATCTACATAGACCTGTGCTACTCAGCACAGGAGCACTAGCTGTGTGTGGCTACTTCAAATGAATAAGTAAAATTAATTTTTTTTTTGGTTTTTTTTGGATCACACCCAGCAATGCTCAGGGGTTTCTCCTGGCTCTGCACTCAGGAATTCCTCCTGGCGGTGCTCGGGGACCATATGGGATGCCGGGGATCGAAGCCGGGTTGACATGAGCCAGCTGCGCCGCAAGGCAAACGCCCTACCCACTGGACTATCACTCCGGTCCCAGTAAAATTAAATTTGAGTTAAAGAAAATTCAAACCTGAGTCCATTAGTCACACACCTAAGCTATATATATGAAGGACATAGCAGCCACCTGCCGTTTCTGACTACCTTATTAGAGCAGGTATAGACATGTCCATCTTCACAGGAAGTTCTGTTTGACCATATGCTCTTGGGAGAAATCATTTATCAACATCAGCATTTCTGTTTCATGTCTCCAGCCATCCTTTTGTTTTTCAGGGTTTTTTCTCTGCCAAGAAAGACTAAATGAGCTCTCCATTCTTGGCTAAAGGTGATAGAGTGTATAAACTCCTCAATATTCTCAAAATGAATCACTGTTGGAGAGCCCCTGGGTTCCCCCTACAAAATCTGGGAGCAGGGTATAGGTGATTCCCTTCTGCCCCAGGGATTAGCGGCCAGCAGATGGAGAAAGATGTGAGAATCCAGCAAAGTTTCAAAAGGCTTTACTCACATGTGTTCTGGTATTCAAACCAGTAACAGGGAAAACCTCAGACTTATGGTTCCTGGCTGGGCTCCGCCACATGTAGGTTTAGAGACCTAGGCCAAGATGGCCTCTACCATGTGCCAAGACCCAGCAGAGAAGAGACGGGAGAGAGGAAGCAAAGGGCAAAATGGAGGAAGAGAAAAAGCAAAAAGGCATGGAAGAAAGCAGGCTACAGCTCTTAAAACTTTTCAGCCCAAACTGGCTCACATCAATGGAAAGCAATTAGGGTCAATCCCCCAGGTAACTTCTCCCAGAACTGTACCTAGCCCCATTGAAATGCTAATATTACCCTAACCAATATCTGTCTGGAAAGTGTCCCTGCAGACCCTATATAGAGTTGGGGTCATCCAGGTCATCCTCTTGCAACTAAGGGCATGTATCTGTACCAATGGATATTCTACAGCCAGTATATATTTCTCTATGCATTCTCAAAATTTTCGTCTCATAGTTGTTTTGTGTATTAGCCTTTAGACTTATTAGAGAGCCACACTTGCTTGCTTGGAGGCAAACAGCATCTCTCTCTTGTCTAATAACTTAGAGATCCAACATGGCCAGGTAAATATACTGGTAAGATCTATCTAGTCCCAAGATGATTGTGGTAGCATGAGAGAAAATATTTATGCCAGCTAACATAGAATACATGTTAAGATATACTGCCATATATCAAACTTTTCTTGCCCCTTATCTACAAAGTGACCTTCAGGAAGTAACTCAGGCAAGATGCAGAGGCTCTGGGCAACAGTGTACTGCAACGTATCACCTTCATTAGCCTGTATCTTTCTTATCAACATCTTTGGCAAGAAAGATATATGCATCCAAATGTCTGGAATACTGAGGTGAGTGCCTCTCCCTCACTTTGATATGGGTGCACAGTCATACCCATGTGACTTGCTTCAATCTTGCTTCTCCCTGGACTTGCTTCTCCCTGGACTTTCCAAGTGGGTTATCCAGGTCATCCTCTTGCAACTATGGTCTGAGTTTTGTGCTTAGATCTCCTTATATCCCCCCAACCCATTCCCTTCCTGACTCTGGTTGAAGTTTTAGAAACACCCAGAGCATAGAAAATTCATCTTGGCATCTCTGGTACCCAGCTAGGGCAGGTTACGTGGAAAGTACCTAGTGAATTTTTTTTTTTTTTTGGGTCACACCCAGCAATACTCAGGGGTTTCTCCTGGCTCTGCACTCAGGAATTACTCTTGGCGGTGCTCGGGGGACCATATGGGATGCCGGGAATCAAACCCTGGCCGGCATGGGCCGGCCGCTTGCAAGGCAAACGCCCTACCCGCTGGGCTATTGCTCCGGCCCCATACCTAGTGAATTTTAGTGGGAAAAAAAATCTTAAATAAATCTAGATGCCTTCAGTTTTCCTAGTAGAACTTTTGCTCATTGATCCAACAGGGTTTTGCCCCAGCACCATGATTTGCAAGTTTGGCTTGCACATTTGGAATCACCTGGGCTGCCTTTGAGTTAATGGAGTCCCACTCTCTGCTAGGATTCAGAGCTCTCCCAAAGGCTTCCTAATGGTGGCTTTAACCAAGTATTCATCCTTTCTGATTTGCTCACCCCAGGTCTCATCTCACCCACTCTCATTTCTGCAAGAGTAACTGGCAGCTGAATTAGGTAGGTGCCAGTCATCTCCTCACTGCTCTGAAAAAAGATGGTGAGAAGACGATGCCCGTGGTAGCTTTCTGTCCATGGTATCCTGGCAACTGAGGCAGGACATGTCCACAAACCACACTGGCAATCTTATGCATTCAGTCCCCCTTAAGTTTCGTGCATTACTGAATTTTATGTCATGTTGGGCTTTAGAAAGCAGAGTACTAAGCTGCATGCATGATATATGATATATGTATGAGCAGATGCCCTTGAGCTACACTTGCTTGCAACAGGATGTATGGAGATGTTACTGGTGCCCACTCGAGCAAATTGATGAACAAAGGGAAGACACGTGATACAAGTGATATGATCGTGTGAAATGAATGCCTTTTCCCCTACACTTCTGGGGATCACATCTAAGGGTGCTGGTAATCAGACTTGGGCCTCCCATATGCAATATGTAGTTTCTGCCACCTAGTCATGATCCTGCCCCCCAAAAAGATATTTTTTTGAAGGAAAATAAGAATGAAGATAAACTGAAGCTCTGCTTCTGTGGATAAAGTAAACTTTAGAAATGTAATGGGACTCAGGGGATATATATCCTGCTCTTGAAAGTCCTCCAGGAGAAATTGCCCTGACTGGAAGGGGTCCAGACTGATTGCTGAGTTGTGCTGGGATGAAGACAGGAAGAAGGAGCTTTGAGAAATAGCCAGAGCACATTGGGAGACCAGGACATAGAGGTTGTCTGGGAAGATGATGAGGCAAGTTTCGGCCAGAAATAAGATGAGAGGAGGAAGGGAGGTCAGGCTGGATGGGAGCCCAGACCAAGACCTGAAGTGTTGGGTACCTTTGTACACAGGTCTGGTCTGTGTTTTTCAATCACAGCTGGTTTCTAGTTTCCCACAACATTTATTCTTTCTGCACAGATCATGTAACAGGAATTTCTAACCTTGGAAAGTGTTAGCATGTGCCTTTCAAAATAAGGTTAAGAAAAAAGTTAAAAGTAAAGAGGAGCTATTGATTAGTTTTTCTTGGCCATCTCCTATTTTCTAAACCCCAAATAAAACTTCACACACACAGAACTCAGTGTTTCCTTCTGCGAATCCCAAGAGGGCATCAGCCTGGTGGGTGTCAGCCTGGCCACTTCCACCTTGAAGAGGAATGATCAGATACTTGTGGCCTTGTCCCGAGTCACACAGGCCCACAGGTGACACTACTAGGTATCAGTCCACATCTAGATGGTTGGGGACACTCGCTGTCATGCCCAGACCAGGATTCATCCTAATTTCCAACAATCAAGTCATGTCTCCCCAAAGTCCCCTCTTCTGTAACCAAGAAAGGATGGACTCAGGCCAAAGCCTGTTGGTCTCCCCACATTCTCCTTCCATGATGGGGTTCTTTATGAGACGCTTCCACAGGCTGTTTTTCAAATTTATTTAATTCATCCATCATGCTCTGAAGCCATTTGCTTCTTTTATATTTGACAGATGTAATGAGATTTTGGACACTAAAAAATGTTTTTATTAAAAGTTATGACCCAGAGCTAGTTAGTAGGGACTCTGCCATAAATTCCTGGAAGCATATGACTTAAGCAAGGATGTGGTGACAGTACCTTCACCTTTGGGGCCACACCAGAGGGGTCCCTTAAGTGGTTACTATTTCCCAAAAGAGAGAGGCGATTACTCTGTTATTACTCTTGCCAAATAGTAATAATAACAAGTAATATCAGCAGTTATTATTATGTTGTTGCTGTTATTTAGTTATTTAGGTGGCTCTGACTCTCTTCTCTGGGGAGCCAGTGGCTGGTGGGAGCAGGTTGACTCAGCGCAAGGATAAAGACACAGCAATGGCCTGTGGGTGTTTCAGCTTCCCTCTGCGCCCCACTATTTCCACCAAAGGATATAACCAATGTGTTTTCTAAATTCAGGGTAGAAGCACTGTCTGACAAATGAAGAGGCTGTTGAAGAACATTGGGGATCAGTGTTTCCACTCCTAAGTGACCATCAGGAAGTCCTCAAAAAATAGAAAAGAATGTAATCTTTTCTGTTTCCATGTAATAATAGAAATGGGGTCACCATGATGAAAACAACAACATTCTCTGATGTGTATTTATGTGGCACCATGTGGAAATCATCTCACTAATAGCAGCACATGGCCAGTAAAGTGCATGTTCCTGGAATATAGATCATCTCTAGGTGTTCTCTGGGTGTCAGTTATTCTGTGAGTGTTGTGAAGTAGAGAACCTCAGCCGGACAGCAGTTGAGTCGGCAACCATGGGCCATTGATACAGAGAAGTTGGCCACCCTGGGTCCTAAAAGAGGCCCAGAGAGCATCAGGGAGCTGTGGGCGGGGGGGGTGGGGAGAAGGTGCAGGCAGAGTGAGCTTGGCATAGCCTAGGCCATATTCCTTTCTAGGTGGATAGAGTGCTTTGTGTTCCTGAGTTCATTGCCAGATTGGTCAGTTCATATCCCAGAGAAATATGCTTGGGCAAGCTTGTAAAGGGGACCCGGGGGAGGCTTTGGGAGACGGAGAAGAAGGCATCTCACAGGACCAGGGCAGGGAGTTGGAGAGGAGGTGTCATGAGACTATTCACGGAGGATGGAGTCTGTTCTTGAGAGGAGGCTGGTTGTGTGTCCCAAGAAAGGGAATCCAAGACAGCAGTACCGTAGAGTAGTTGAACACAGTTCGCTATATATGTAAACTATAAAATCAATGCTTAACTAAGCAGTTAGATTTGCCACTAACTTGCCTCCTCCTCTCTCCCCCCTCTTCTTCCTCCCCCACCATCACTACCCTCTCTTCCTCCCCCCCTATGATTTCTTCTTCACGGAGCCCTGAGTATAATTGACACAAATGATAGATACTGAGAGGAGGGTTTTCAGCCTCCATGCATCAAGGAAATCTTCCCGGAAGAGGCAGCCCTCTACCACGTTAGAGGAATTTGCCAAGCAGGGTCTTGAAGAGATGAAGAGCACCAGAAGCAGAGAGGGGTACATGCAAATAGTTCTTGGGGGAAATGAGCTGTTGGTAGGCAGCATCAAGAAATGCAATTTATGCTACCTGGAGAGATAGTATAGTGGGGGGAGGTGCTTGCCTTGCATTGGGCCAACTGGTTTGATCTCTGCACCCCATGGGCATCCCCAACCTGATCCCGGGATTAGACTCAGGGAGTCAGTAATGATCCCTGACTGCAGAGCCAAGAATAAGCCCTGAGCACAGCCAGATGTGGTGCAAAACAAGACCAAAAATACAATTTTATTTTATTTTTTATTACAATTACAAAGATATACAATTAAAAGTTCATATTGGGTTTTGTTCATACAGTGTTCCAGCACCCATCCCTCCACCAGTGCCCATCTCCCACCACCAACGTTCCCGGTTCCCTCCCTCCTCCCCCAGCCATCCTCCATGGCAGGTTCTTTATTTCTTTCCCTTTCTCTCTCTTTCTCTTTTCCTTCCCTTCCAGACTATGGATTACAGAACATACATTAAAGGGTTGTCATGTGTATCTTTTGCCTCTATTTAATGCTCAGTTCTAGGTTGGTATTAGTACCCTCGACAATTGTTAGCACACTGTTCCATTTTCTGCCTTACCTAGCTTCTGACTCCCACACGTTTGTGATAATTTCCACCTTTACAAGACCTCCTGATATATGTTTCACTTGACCTTGGATATTGGTATCAAAATATGTACACATATATTTATGTCATGCAAATAAATGCAGTCATTCTGTATCTGTCTCCCTTCTGGCTAATTTCACTCAACATAATCTCCATGTCCATCCATTTATAGGAAGATTTTATAACTTCATTTTTCCTAACAGCTGCATAGTATTCCATTGTGTAGATGTACCAAAAGCTTCTTTATCTGGTCATAGATTCTTGGGCATTATGGTTGTTTCCAGATTCTTGCTATTGTGAATAATGCTGCTATGAACATGAAAGTAGGGATGGTGTTTCTGCCGCATATCTTTGGCTTCCCAGAGTAGATTCCCAGGAGTGGTATTGCTGGGTCAAATGGGAGTTCGATTTCTAGTCTTTGGAGGAATGTCCATATTATTTTCCAGAAAGGCTGTACCAGCCGGCATTCCCACCAACAATGGATGAATGTTCCCTTTCCCCACATCCACGCCAGCACTTGTTGTTCTTGCTCTTTGGATGTGTGCCAATCTCTGTGGTGTAAAATGATATCACATTGTTGTTTTGATTTGCATTTCTCTGATGATTAGTGATGATGAGCATTTTTTTCATATGTTTTTTGGCCATTTGAATTTCTTCCTTGCTGAAGTTTCTATTCATTTCTTCTCCCCATTTTTTGATGGGGTTGTTTGTTTTCTTCTTGTAAAGTTCTACCAGTGCCTGATATATCCTGGATATTAACCTCTTATCAGATGGGAATTGGGTGAATATTCTTTCCCATTCTTTGGACTGCCTTTTGTATCTTAGTCACTGTTTCTTTTGAGGTGCAGAAGCTTTTTAGTTTCATGTAGTCCCTA